>CM053627.1:164614694-164637732 GCA_028646595.1 Phalanger gymnotis
TTCCTCATTTGTAAAACAGGAGGAATAATAATAGTACCTACCTCCTAGAGTTGTTGTGAGTGTCAAGTGAAATAATAATTACAAATCAACATGCAATTACTCCTGCATTCACCTTCTTTAATCCTATTTAGGTGCTTGAGAACAGAACTGAGGAAAGTCAAAAACTAATAACTGGGCCCATTGCCAATTTTGATTTTCTAAACTCAGCAAGGCAATCCTTTTTTCCTCCTCTTAAATCATTTAAAAAATGACATTCTCCACTTTGTCTTTTCCCAAACTTATCTACTCTCTTTAAATTTCCCATACTCTTTTTATCAACAACTCTCATAAGTTAGGACTTCATATCATAATTCATTTAGAAAATTGAGACTATTCTTGGTGGGATTCTTCTTTTTCCCTTCTTTTTTAGCCATAATTCCTTGATATCTTCCATTCTCTCCTCCTTTACTCCTTGATGATGACATGAGGTGACAATTCCTCAGACAAAGGTGAAACTTTATCCATACCTTTGATCCTTTCTCATTCTGTCTATTATTTTCATTCTTTTCTCTCCCTCTGAACATTCCCTATCAACTACTGGTTCCTCCTCTGCTACTTATAAATATACCTAATTTTTCCCCATTCTTAAAAGAATATCTTCATTAGACTTTACAATCTTTGACAAGAAGTAATCCTTCCATCTCTCTCTTCCCTTTCTCAGCCTGTCCAGAATAATGCTGTCTATACATTTAGACTCCATTGCCTATTCTCTCATACTTCCTAACAATTCTACAGTCTGTTACGAGACCTCATCAGCCGCTTGAAATTATCCTTTCCCAAGTCAATAATTTGTTAATTGCTAGATATGATTGTCTTTTCTCTAGCCTTACTCTTCTTGGCCTCTGTGCAGTATTTAAAACTGCTAGCTACCCCTTCCTTTTATATAGTCTTTGGTCTCTGAATTTTTGTCACCCTGCGCTCTTTTGGTTCTATTCCTATTTTATGACTCATTTTAGTTTCTCTTGCTGATTCATTCTTATAGTATATATACACTAAGTGTGGGTAGATTCCAAAGTTTTGTTATAGGCTCTTTTTCTGCTCTTCCTGGATCCCCTTTGTGAGCTTATTAGTTCACATAGATTTATCCTAATCTCTCTATGATGATCAGTCTTACATCTATATTTCCTGACCTAGTATCTATCCTGAGCACCAGTTTTGCATCATCAGTTGCCTATTGAACATTTCAAAAATGGAAGTCCTATAGACATCTCAAACTCAACATGTTCAAAAGAGGAGTTATTATCTCTACTAAGTCTCTCCACTTTTCCCTCCCCACCATCCTAAAAGAGCCCTCTGCTTCTGAAGTGTCTTACTTCTATCAAGGGGGCACTCATTGTTTCAGCCACCCAGATTCAGAACTGATGTTCTTTTTACCTCACTCTCACTTACTACAGTCATCCAAAAAGTTTTCAAAGGTTGTGCTTTCTATCCCATATTTCACATTGATTCTGTTCCTTTCATTTACTTAGCTACCACCGTAGTTAGTCTCTGATTAGCTATCACTAGACTCTGAATAATGTCTTAACTGGGGTCCCAGTCTCAGGTCTGTCTCCTCTACATCTATGCTTCACACAGGTGCCAAACTGGCTTTTCTAAAGCAAAATCTGAGCCTGGCTCTTCCCTGCTCACTAAACTTCATGAGCTTCCTAATAATTCCTAGATTAAATGTAAACTGTGCTGTTTGGCAATCTTTGGTGAATCAGAACTCAAATATTCTTTTCAGCCATGTTGTACTTCATTCTTCTGTAGGACCCCACAGTCCAGCCCAAAATGTCTTCTTGCTGTTGCTCTTATATGGCACATCGTTTCCTATCTTTGTGACTTTGCACTGCTGTTCCCATGCCTGTCATGAAGCATTAGCAAATGCTCCTCAGTTCAGTGTTCTAGAATTCCTATTTTTTTCATGCCTCATCTAAAGTACCCCATTCTACAAGTGCTCTTTCCTGATTTAACCAACTCCTTGCCTTTTCCCTTGAAATCCTCTTGTATCTGTTTGATATTCTTTTTAATATACTTACATATATACATATATCCTGCCTCTCTGAAATAATCTATGAAATCTTCGAGGTCAAGGACTGTTTTTACTTTTGTCTTAGTAGCCCCAGAACAGTGATTAACCTAAAGTAAGAGCTTAATAAATGCCTGTTGGTTGACTGGATTCAGCCTTTCAATGATTACTTATGTCAGAGGTTTTAATGGGCATTGGAAATTTCATTGTGCCCCGTAATATAATTCCAAACTTTGTGAAGTGCCTACCTTTGCTGTTTCATACTACCTGAAATTATGCAATGAATGAGAATTAAATTGAAAGTTCTTGTGTTTGTTTTTATTTTTTTTGACACTGAGTTGTGAAGAGGTGCCAGAATGAATGTTTTGAAGGAATGTTTTTGAGAATAGATGTCTAATTTTGGAACTGGAATCAGCACAAAATTAATAGGTGGGGTGGCAATTGAGAGAGGGCAGCCAACTCTGAAGTCTGACCAGGTAGCAAGGGAATAGCATGAGGGATTTATACTATTAAAGAATAGAGAAGAGAAAATGATCTCTAAAGTAATCTCCACCTCTTCTTCAATCTCTCCCACACTTTGCCCCCATTTTCATACCTGAAACCTTGTTTATATCACCCATACAAGTTGTCAGAAACAACCTTTATATTTATTCACATGGTCTTTTGTATTTCTTTCATATTTCAGATTGATGGTGGCATAAATTTTGTAATCTTAGTCATAAAGCTACTGATGTATATATATATATGTATATATATATAAAATATTGTTTCATAAGAGAAAATGGAAGTTCATACCTTGCAATCCATTTATTTCTTCAATCCATTTCTTGAGGGTCAGACTATGAGATCACCATACATTATTATATAAGCTTATGTGGAGGAATAGTAATTTTTGAAAAGTGGAGGTGGTTCATATACCCAATTATGACATGAAGAGGTAATAAAAATTCTGATCATCCTTCTTCTAATTCCTGGTCCCAGTATGACCCCAACATTTCCTAGAATTACAGCAAGTATACTGGGTTTGGATGCCTTAGTGTCTGTTTATATATGATTTAATACTTTCCTAATTTGACTGTAGTATTCGGTGAATATAAAGAATCAAGTTTCTTAGAAGCAAATGTGTTTCCCTTGATGCCAAAATACTTGGCAGAAGCTTACATCATTATATTTTCCTTTAGGGATGTAAGCCTCCTCATTTTTGGGCATCCTATGAGGATCATAGAACAAGAATTCTCTAGAGTGTTCCTACAGTATTCAACGTCATTTGCCCTAAGTCCCTGAATAGCTCAAGCATGAGAACTTACTGCTAGGTTATTAGTACAACCCCTGGGAGCTGAGTGACATTTGAAGACTCTGTGATATCTTATGTCTCATGTTGATAACCACATAAATATCACTGTGTCCATTGGGTTAAATTTAAAATTAATTTTTATTCCAACCTCTACCCCCCCCCCAGAATCACATTCCACAGAGAGTTATGAAACAATCACTTTCCCTTGCCAAAAGAAAACAATTCCAACAACCAAAATCCATACCTTTGTAAGTGTTAGGAAAAGCTACACAGAAAAGTGATTATTAATGATGCTGCCTACAATCTTTTAAAAAAACCCATTTGTTAAAAGAAAAGAATTATGCTTTAATTTTGAAAAGTTGACACATTTGTTGTCTTTGTATTCCCAAACTCTGGCACATAGTAGGCATTTATTGAATTATGGATAGAAGTCATGAAATTATTCACTTTATTGCTTTGATACAGATCAAAATGTCTACCATAGCAAATGTCTTATTACAATCCTTACAGCACTACAACATGAAACTTCTGTGTCATTTCATTTGATCAATTTCCAAAATTTCTCATTGCTTTTCTTTTTTTTGTCTGAATTATTCATAGTATGTTTTGTTCACTTAGAACATTTCCTCCACTAATCTTTTCCTAAATGGTCTAACCCATTCTTCTTCATTCTAGGCCCTTGATTTCTGCACCTGAGTAGAGCTTCTTAATTGTTAAGGCTCTGTACTCCATCTCTTTTATTTGTCTTCTTTTTCATTCTTTGAATATTATATTCCCCTGTCTAGTCACATTCAAATAATGGGAATCATGCCATAAAGCTTCAATTATACTTATGGAATCAATTTTCCACTTTGAATTATGACATCTTGTTTATTGCTTAAACTTGGGGGGAACTTACGCATAGGCTTTTTACTCCACAAAAAATTTCTCATATCTTTCCTGGATCTTGTATTATGGCCTTCTAAGGGCTTCAAGTACTATCCTTCTGTCTTCATCTTAATTATACTCTGTGGCACCTAGCTTGGCGGATATATTTTTAAAAAGTTATTATTATTTTATTTTTAACTTTCATTAAAACAATTGAGGTCTGAATTCTTTCCCTCACACCCATGGGAGGGGGCACGAAATGTAATATCATGTGAAATCATGCAAAACAGATTTCCATATTAGCCATATTGTGAAAATAAGAAAAATAAAGAACATGAAAAATATGCTTCAATCTATAGTCAGAATCCATCAGTTCTTTCTTTGGAGATGGATGGCATTTTTCATGACAAGTTCTTTGGAATTATCTGGGATCATTTTTTGATCAGGATAGCTAAGTCATTCAAAGTTAATCACTGTATAACATTGCTGTTATAGTGTACAATATTCTCCTGGTTCTGCTCATTTCACTTTGCATGAGTTCATATAAGACTTCCCAGGTTTTTCTGAAACCATTCTGCTCATCATTTATTTTATTTTATTTTAGTTCATTTTAAATTTAGGAATAAAATAAGCATTTCCATAACATAGTACAACAAAAAAAAGATGATTGTAAATGAAACTGCCAATAAAATATGCACAACTTTCTATTCCTTTCAAATATAAAACAAAAACATGTAAATTTCTTTTTTTCTACTCTCCCCCACCTCTTATAGTGCAATAGTATTCCATTACAATCATATACCATAATGTCTTTTAAAAATTATTCGATTTATTTTTAGTTTTTAACATTCACTTCTATGAGATTTTGAGTTCTAAGTTTTCTACCCCTTCCTCCACTCTCCTCCCCAAGATGGCATGCAATTTAATATGGGCTCTATATATACATTCATATTAAACATATTTTCACATTAGTCATGTTGTAAGGAAGAGTTAGAACCAATGTGTGGAACCATGAGAAAGGAGAAACAAAACAAAAGAAAAAAGAGTGCAAATAGTATGCTTCAATCTGCATTCAGACTCCATAATTCTTTTTCTGAATATGGATACCATTTTCTATCATGAGTCTTTTTAGGTCCTTGCATTGCTAAGAATGGTTAAGTCTATCGAAGTCAGTCTTTGCACAATGTGGCTGTAACTGTGTACAATGTTCTTCTACTTCTCACTGCACTCAGAATTTGTTCATATAAGTCTTTCTAGTCTTATAAGTTCATGTAAGTGTTTTCTGAAGTCTGCCTGCTCATCATTTCTTCCATAGTATTCCATGATGTCCATATACCACAACTTGCTCAGTTGTTCCCCAATTGATGGGCATCCTCTCAACTTCCAATTCTTGACCACCAAAAAAGAGCTGCTATAAATATTTTTGTACATGTGGGTCCTTTTCCTCATTTGTATGATCTCTTTGAGATACACTAGAAAAGGTATTGCAGGAACCAAAAGAAAGCTTCACCTCCTTTTCCAATTTCCCTCACTTCGATTCTTTGATTCTGATACCTAAGAACATGTTTACACTGGTAGATACATGTCACTCACTGTTTGGTTATATTCAAATGGTCTTTCATACTTCAGGATGTTTCAGATTCCTTTTGCAATAGTTTTTTTTTTCCTAACCCTAGTTATGCAGACGCACATACATCTATATCTTGATACCAACAAATGAAAGTTCATATCTATTATTCTGTTCACCTCTAAGCCATTGCAGCATTATACAGAAGTAGAATAATTTTTCAAAAGTAGAGCAGATTCAGACATTAGTGATGACATGATAATGTAAAAAAAAATTCTGCTTACCATTATTCTGATTCCTGGACCCATGACGTTACCAAATATAGACCATTACAAATGTATTCAGGATCTGCTTTGTTATTATGACCACTTCATTTTGTGTTGTAGCATTTAAGTGTCTATAAGGAATCAAGTTTCTGAGAAACCAATCAGTTCTTTTGATGTTGAAACATTTTCCAGATGCTTGCATCATTTTGTTTGCCTTTAGAGGTGCAAGCACTTTAATTTGGTTGAGATTCTCTAAAGATAATAGAACTGGTGATCTCCCAAGTGTTCCTAAAGCCATTCAATGTCATGTGCCCTAAATCTCTTAATAGCTCAGAGGATAAAATCTACAGCCAGCTTATTAGTCTGGCCCCAGGGGAAGGTAGCATTTGAGCACTCTGACCAAGATCCATGACTTATCCTGATGACGACATAAATGTGCCAGTGTCCATCAGATCACATTTAATTTGGTAAGTCATCACAAAATATGCCTGATGTCCACCCTGATTAGTTTTATATAAAAACTGCCATTTTTATTTGACTTCTCTCCACTCTTAATTTCTTACAGCTCAATATTATGGCAAAAAGAAAAAAGTATTAAATAACACTCACATATCTGGTCATTCCCTATTGGGCGTATATTTTTTTCTATTATGCACAATGTTTTTATGATTAATTTTATGCACATAGGTCTTTTCTGTGATTTACTTGCTAGTAAGATCACTATGTCAAAGGGCAAGAACTGTTCATATATTTTTCTTTCATGGTTGTTTTTACAAATAATCAGGCATGTTCAAAAGTCCTGGAGAAATCAATCAGTGTGCCTATTTTCCCATAGGTGGAACAAAAAATTGAATATTATTATTATTGTTATTGTTATTAAGATCTTTCCAAATCCAAGAGATGTATGTTTCATTTCTTTGGTTATTAGAGATTTTGAAAATCTTTTTGAATGTTGACAGTTAGTTTTTCCTTTTTTTAACACAATTTTGAAGTCCTTTTATACATCTTGGTCACGAAATATGTCAACTCCCTCTAGAACATGGATATTAGACTTTTGTCAGAGGCATTTAATAAAAAGATTTGTTTGATTAAACATCTTTTATTATTTTGAGTTCATTAATTTAATCTAAGATGTTTTTGATTTAAAAGTTTCTTTTTTTTCCTTGTATAATGTTCATTGTATCATAGCAGGTTAAGAAATCTTTCCCTATTCACTTTTGTGAAAGATATAAATTTCTATTTTTCCTCCAATGTATAACTAGGATTACTTTTCACATTTATACCAGTTAGTATTTTCAAAATTTTGTCATATGAGCTTTAATTGCTCTAAACTCAACTTTCTTCAAAACTATTATCCATTTTTGCCACTAATTTTAATAGAACTCCTTCAGTTATTTCCACAATTGTTTGTGTTTTATGTTCATTGGAGAGATGATATTTTCAGTAGCTTCTTTTATCTTTCTCTTCCAACATTCTGATTTATTTTTGTATATTATATACAATGCTAAACAATTTTGACAATTTCTACTTTATAATACAATAGAAGGTTTGATGATGTATTATCTCCTTTTTTGCCTTGGTATAGTATACAATTTATATTCCTATACACACTTTGTAAAAGCTATGTAAGATAATCTAAAGTGTGTTTTTTTATTTGGATTTATAGGTTTACATTTATAGATTAATTTGAATGGTATTATCATTTTTAATATTGGCTTGGCCCATTTAATGGATCATGAGCAATACACTATAGCGAGCATTTACTTTAAGTTTGCAAAATGCTTTCAAATATTAATTCACTGGATCCTTACAACAACCTGGTGAGGTATGTGCTATAATCATTCCCATTTTATGGATGACATAACTGTAACAAATAGAGCTTAGATCATTTTTCCCAGGGTCACACAGTTAACAAGAGTCTTAGGCAGGATTGCTAATCAGGTCTTCCTAACTCCAAGTGCTCTATCCACTTTTTTTAATGCTTCTGCAATTATTTAGGTTTTCATTTATTTCAGTAGTTTTCTTTACTTGAATTTCCTTAAGTCATACATATATTTTCTTAGGGTAATATCTAGTTGTTTAGTGCATTTTATTGTTATTTTATATAGGATTTCTCTTTATATATATTCTTCTCTTGTTTGCAAAATAAAGTAGAAGGTTAATATGGATGATCTGATCAAGTTGATGAGGTTAAGGGGCAAAGAGCCTTTGTTTGGAACTTTGCATCTTCTTATGGAAGTTTTGGAGATTTCCACTGGCACCTATTTCAAAGGGCAACTGATATATTGGGTTGTTCTGGCATAAGTTATTATACATCAATTGAGTTCCATTTAGTAAGTATTCATTAAGACTCTTATGTTTGCTAGACATTGTACTAGGAGCTGGGGGTATAAAGTGAAGTTCTGTTAGTCCCTACCTAAGAGGAGTTTGTATCCTACATTGTACATCCCTTTGTCCTAGGGCCCAAGGGTAGGAAACTTGTAGGCTTAAGGCCACATTCCACCCTCTAGGTCTTCAAGTGTTTGGCCTTTGATTGAATCCAAACTTCACAGAACAAATCTCCTTAATAAAGGATTTGTTCTGTAAAACTTGAACTCAAGGACCCAAGGACCTAGAAGGCCCCATGGGGCCTTTAGGCCCAGGTTCCCCACCTATGGCCCCTACTACAGAAGAATTAATCAGTCATTTGAATATTTTCTTTCATTTTTGGTGGGAATTCTGAGTGATCTGAATACAAACCAGAGAACTTCAGAAATAGGTGGGGTTTTGAGTCTTAGGAAGGGGTGGAGGAAAGCCTGTTAACATGCATTCTTTTTGGTACCTCTCCAGAGAGCCAATAGTAACAAAAACAGATAATTGTAGATCCTCTCTACCTTGGACAGTATCAATCTGTATGATCCAGACTCCTACTGATAGGAAAGCATTTTCTGGAAAACGTCAAGTTCCTGAAGATTTCAGACATCCGGGAATAGAGGACAGAGGACAGAGAGTTCATGAGAATTTCCATTCTCTTGGGGAGAAGATTGTTCATGCAGTCCCAACGATACAGGAATTAAATCATTTCATTTGCATGGCATTTTATCATTATTATCAGAGATGAACAAAACACCTAAGAGACAGGGTTTCTGGGGAATTAATAATCAATTTATTACCTAGACTAGCTGATGATCAATAAATTGATGGCCAGTGGTAACCAAAGACAAAACCATGGAGATCACTGAATGCTTAAATAACTTTGGAAAAGGTGGTGCCTCTGACAGATAAAAATTAACCCTGATTGGTAAGCAATTAATGAGGGGTTGGGTTGAAAATCTTCAGTGTCTCCTGCCAAGAATGTGGCTTGATCATGAGACAGCCTTCTCCAGCAATCTGGACAAAGCAATCCATCTCTGCCCAAACCATTCAGGTTTGGTTTTCCCCTTCATGTGCTGGATTATCTTAAATTCCAATGGGCATGGGGTGTGCAAGAACATGAACTTAATGCTTTAGCGCTAGAGTGCATCTAGATTAGATTCTGTTTGCACTCTTAACAGAAGCAGTCCTCTAGTTGAGTGGGGTCCTGCCCTCAAGATTGAGGAACATGTTTCTGGAGATTTGGACAAGTTCATCTACCAGCCTTATCTTTCAGAGACTGGCAAAATGACCTGCAGGGAGAGATCACTCCCTGAATGAGGAAAGAAAGGGAAAAACCTTGATCCTAATTTAATCATTGGTTATTAATATAATAAAAATATCTCACAGGTCTTCTTTTTGTTGGTTTTTTTTTAGTAACTGTGATCATATTCTTTATGAGTCAAGATTTTACCATACATACAAAACTGACTCAAGAATAATATCTAGATCAACCAGTGTTTTCCTGTTTGTTAAAATTATTTATTTGTGTGTGCATATATATGACTTATGCATTTATGCTTATATATAAACATTTGTATAGAAATTTATTATAGATGCATACATGTATATTAACATATAATTTTATAGTATTATTTGGTACTCATTGTATCTAACACTTAGCAATTTTTTTAGAGGGTTCCATGATATAAAGCAGGCATCTTCTGTATAATATTCAAATCTTTGGCCTCTCTAATTTCTTATGCCTAAGTCAAGTTATTTCACTTTTTTCCCCTTTTGCACGAGTCACCAAGTATTTTTTGTCTCACCTTAGCCCTTGTCACCAAATATTACAACTTATTTTGATTTAATTTGGGGAGTCTTATCTAGTTCTCTACAGGATTTCTTTACTATTTCATCCTCTACAACTGATATTGGTGTATAAGCTGCAACTTGATGGAGCAGTGGCTAGAGTGCTAGACCTGCTATCAAGAAGATTTGAGTTTAAATCTGGATTCAGAAAGGAATTAGCTGTGTGACCAATAATCCAAAGGTTGTTATAAGGATCAAATGAGAATAATTGCAGAGCACTTAGCACAGTGTCTCTCTCATAGTAAGTGCTATGCATAGTCTCATGACTCATGTCTCATGAATGTCCACTATCCCCCTGAAGGATTCTACTCAATTTTGCCCAATAGGTGATTTTTGGTCTTAATCCTAGCTCCTTTGTACTCCAGATGGTCATATTCGAAGATCTCTGATTCTTTTATGTGGAAGACACAAAATCTTGTCTTATCCTGACTGTCACTCCACAATACTTGAATTGTTTCTTTCTGGCTGCTTGAAATACTTTCTCCTTTACCTGTGAACTCTGGAATTTGGCTATAGTATTCCTGGCAGTTTTTATTTTGAGACCTCTTTCCGGGGATCATTTGTGGATTCTTTCAATTTTTATTTTACTCTCCTGGTTCTAGGATATTATGGCTGTTTTCTTTGATAATTTCTTGAAAAATGATGTTTGGGCTGGATTTTTTCATATGGCTTTCAGATAGTCTAATAATTTTTAAATTATCTCTCCTGGATCTATATTCCTGGTCAGTTCTTTTTCCAATGACATATTTCACATTTTTTCTGTATTTCTTCTATTCTTTCATT
Organism: Phalanger gymnotis; assembly: GCA_028646595.1. Lineage (NCBI taxonomy): Eukaryota > Metazoa > Chordata > Mammalia > Diprotodontia > Phalangeridae > Phalanger > Phalanger gymnotis. The sequence goes on from CM053627.1 coordinate 164,625,722, forward strand.
TGTGTGATTTTGTTTTTTTGTTTCTTGATTTATCATAAAGTCATTGGCTTCCACTTGCTCAATTCTAGTTTTTCAGGAATTCTTTTCTTCAGTGATACTGAAGAATCAAAGCCAATTTGTCTCTCATTGTTTTCTGATTATTTCCTCTTCTGGCTTTAGAAAATTGGGACATCATGTTTCTTTCTCTAGCCCTGTAATACCTCTCTGATTATCTTTAGTTTTTCAAATATTGTCAATAATACCTAAGAACTCACGTCATTCAGTTATTTTAATAATCAAGGAAGTATTTCATCTGGGCAAAATGATATGAATTCATAAAATACTTCTATTGCTCTCTTACTAGATCATTTCTCATCTTGGGTATTATCTTCTTGTTGTCCATTTTTGTTTTGTTGTTTCAGGAGGTCTTTCTCCTTTTCTGAGTGAAAAGATACAAGATAAGGATAGAGCAGCTTTTTTCTATTCTATGTGGTCAGTTTTCATCATATCATCTACCCCTTTTTCCCTTATTTTATCTCTCAAATAGTTACCTTCCCGCGAACTTTTTGTCAACCTTAGTTTTTCTCACTAGCCTTAGCTGCTTTATCTCAGAAGATAAAACTTCTGAGTTTTATCTTTCCTGACACTATTTTTACAAGGCTTATGCCTATTATTTTTATCCTCTCCTCTTTGGTCTGATACCACATACATATATCATTTTAAAATCAAAATTGGTTGTTGAGTCCTCTGTGCATCCACATTGTTCTCTATAGATAACTCTTGTTTCTCTTTCTCTTCCATGTTGTTTCCCTTCATGTCATCAGAATTTCATTCTTACGAATTTAATTTCACTCCTCAACTGACACACTTATAGAATTTTAGTCCCTAAGATCCTACCTCTGTTTCCACTAGGTCAAAGGTTATCAATGTGAGGGTTATGAATCTGTCATTTTAAAATATTTTAAAATTATTTCAGTGTAATTAGTTTCATTTGCAATCTTATGTACTTTCCCCTCCAGTATCATAAACTCTAGGAGGAAGTTTTTAATTCCTACTATTGATCCCATTTTTTTCCATTCTAGCCATGAAATCTCTTTTGTTCAGGAGAACCAGATCTACTATATAATTTCCTCTTATTGGTTCCTTTATTGTTTTTAGTATATATTTTTATTTATTTCATTACATATTTCCCAACTTCATGTAAAGTTTTTGATATTTTTTTTAAATTTTGACTTTCAAGTTTTATGTCTCTCTCCACATTTTTCATTTTCTTGTGAATGCAAGCAATATGATATGAATTATACACGTGAAGTCATGCAAAACATATTTCTGTGTTAGCCATGTTGCAAAATAAAATCTACCCACAAAACTGATAAAGAGAAAGAAAATTTTAAAAGCATCCTTCTATCTGCATTTAGCATTCATTAGTTTTCTCTCTTGAGATGGATAGTATTTTTCATGGTGAGTCATTTCTTATAGTCTTGGATCATTATCTTGATCAGAGTGGATAAGTCTTTCACAGTCGATCATCCTTACACTATTGCTCTTACCATGTACAAGATTCTTCTGGTTCTGCTCACTTGACTTTGTATCAGTTCACATTAGACATCCTAGCTTTTCTGAAACCATGCTGCCTGTCATTTTGTATAGCATAATAGTATTCCATCATACATTCTTTGATGGATGCTTCCTAAATTTTCTTTACTTTTCTACCACAAAAAGCAATATATGAATATTTTTATACAAATTGGTCATTCCCCCTTTCCTCTGATCTCTTTGGGTTACAGATCAATTTGCTGGATTGAAGGGTATACACAGTTTGAGTGTCTTTTGGGCATATCTCCAAATTATTCTCCAGAGTAGCTAGGCCAGTTCACAACTCCACCAACAGTGTATTAGGGTCCCAATGTTGCCACATCCCCTTCAGCTTTTGTCCTTTTCCTTTTCTATCCTTTGTGTGTAGCTTGTTAACCCATGAATTTTTTCTTGTTTTTTCTTGGATTTTGTCTTATGGCCTTAACAGGAGTGTAAGAGTACTGATTGAACTGTGTTTTTCATTTCTTTTAACTATGCTCTATGGAATCTAGATTGGTGGACAAGTATAGGAAATTTTCTTCCTCCATTATTTTACTGAGTTTAAAACCCATTTCTTTATAATTGAAAGAGGAAAAACAAATCCATTCTAACTCATTATTTTTGTCACTCTATTCCTGATCTGGAACCATTCCTTTATATCATATCAGACATCTAAAGGATATTCTCTGTGTTGTTCAGTCGTGACTCTGTGGACTCTTCATGACCCCATTTTTGGGAGTTTTCTTGCCAAATATACTGGAGTTGTTTTCCATTTTCTTCTGTTCGTTTTTACAAATGAGAAAATGAGGCAAACAATGTCACATATCTAGTAAGTGTGTGAGGCCATACTTGAACTCATGAAGTTGAGTCTTCCTGATTCCCAGCCAAGTGCTCTATCCACTATACCACCTAGCTGCCTTTTTGCCATCTATTATCTTCTTCTAATTTGGTCACTATGACATCTCTATTTCTGTCCAGCTACCACAAACTGATAGATAGGCAGAAGAGTACTGGGAGTGGCAGCATCTTACCCTTTGCCCCATACAAATATTTCCTTTTTCTTAGCCATACTAATCTTCATCCAGAGACGCAGCTATAGTGGTAAAGGGGAAAGCCATTCCCACCATCTGTTACCCACAGAACAGGAAAGCTGCATTAGCTAAAGCAGCAGGTTACCATAAAGGAAATACATTTGGCATCAAGTGCTAGGTAAATTAAACTATACCATGATCTCAGCCTTCAACTGTAGTAGGATCCTGATAGAGACAACCAATGACCCTGACCCAAGAACATTGGAAATAGTAGTGTCTCCCAAACCACCAGACCTGCCGCCATACCAGCCCCTGCAGCCACCACTGGGGGAAAAGTTATCATGAGGGAAACCTTCCTCATCACCTCCAACAACTACTTATCAACTACTACCCAATAGGCAGCTGGTCTTAAGAACCCAGAGAATGGCAGGAATTCCCAGACCACAGATCTTGCTCCCGACCAAGCCCTCACAGTCATCTTCTGGGGATGTCTTTCCTTTGAAGAAGGGGCTGGTTATTTTCACCAATAGCCTATCAACTGCCACCCATGGGGCAGGCAAGGAAGCCTAGCTGAGGGACCTTGAAGAAGGGACAGTAGGCAATGTACAGCAGGCAGGTCAAACTGTTCTCACCACCTCAGCTCAGAACCAAGGCCCTGAACACAAAAACCTTGGAAATAGCAATGCTTGCCCATCATTTACCTCAGCCATTATCCCAGGAAGCAAGCCCTATGGAGGTACGGCCTGAGAACTCATCCTTTACATGTTACAGCCACAGTTACTGAATACTCAGAAAAGAAAGTTCTTGTTTCCAATGTCCTTGGCACTATCAAATGGTTCAACATCATAAACTGATATAATTTTATCAGTGAAAATGACAATAAAGTGGAGGCATTAACTTTTGCTGAGCCATTGCACTCTAACTAGCATGGTTTCCTTTTAACTGACTTGCAGTTGAGACCTTAAATATGTGCTGTCCTCCTCATTTAGCTCTTTGAGATAAGAAGAAGGAAACTACAGACCAACTTTCATAATGAATATTGATGTAACAATTTTCTATAAATTACTAGAAAAGAGGCTCAGTTCTATATCACAAAGGTCATAAATTGTCACTAGGTAGGATTTATGCCAGGAATGCAAAGTCGATTGAGTATTATAAAAGCTATAAGTATAATTGACCAAACAATAACAAATCATACAATTTAATCAATAGGTGAAGAAAAAGCTTTTGACAAAATAGAATATTTGTTTCTGCTAACAATATAAAACAATGGAATAAATGGAGATTTTCTAAAAATGCTAAGTAGTATATATCTAAAATCAAGAGCAAGAATAATCTGTAATAAGGATAATATCGAAGCCATCCCAATAAGATCTGGAGTGAAGTAAAAATGTCCGTTATCACCAACACTATTCGATGTTGTAATTGAAATTCTAATTTATGGCAAGAAAACAAGAAAAGGAATTGAAGGAAAAAATAGGGAAGGAGGAGAGAAAAATATTATTGTTTAGAGATGATGTCATGAAATCCTTAGAGAATTCTGGAAAATCAATTAAATTAGTTGGAAAAATTAGCTTTATCAAAGTTGCAAGATACAAAATCAAACCCATAGAAATCAACATTAGTATATATTATGAGTAAAACAGTAAAAAAGCTAGAATAGAAATTCCATTACAATAATTGTGAGCTGTTTAAAATGGATTGGAGCAAACCTGCCAAGAAACACAGGAACCGTATGAATGCAAGGAAAAAAAAATATTTTCATAGAAATAAAGACAGAACTAAACAATTAGAAAAATATAATTGTGCATGGGTAGTATGCCGAGCCAATATAATAAAAATGACAATGCTACCTAAATCAATTTATTTATTCCATGCCCTATCAAACTATCAGACAAATTATTTTATAGAGTTAGAAAAAATACTAAGAACATTGATTTGGAAGAACAAAAAATCTAGAATATTAAGGGAATCAATTAAAAAAAAGTGAAGTAAGGTGGGCTAGCAGTACCAGATTTCAGTCCGTATTATGAAGTGATAGTCATCAAAGCAGTATGGTATCAGAAGAGATACAGAGTTGTTGATCAGGGGAATGAATTAGGCATGCAATATACAGAAGCAAATGAGCATAGTAAGCTATTGTTTGATAAACCCAAAGACCCTAGATATTGGGATCAGAATTCACCATTTGATGAAAATTGCGGGGAAGCCCAGCAGCAACTAGGCATAGATACATCTCTCACCATATATTAAGATAAACTTAAAATGGGTACATAATTTAGACATAAAGTGTGACATAAACAAATTATGGCAGCCTGGAAAAATTACTTCTCAGATCTACAGATAAGGAAGTGTTCATGACCACATAGGAGATAGAGAGGACCATAGAAGTTAAAATGGCTAATTTTGATTACACGAACTTAAAAGCTTTTGTACAAATAAAAACAATGCAGCAAAAATTAGATGGAAATCAGAAAACTGGGAAAAATTTATGGCAAATTTCTCTGACAGGGTTTCATTTCTCAACTATATAGGGAACTGAGCCAAATAACATAAGAACATTCCCCAAATAACAAATACTCAAAGATTATAAATGGTCAATTTTCAAAACAAAATGTCATAGCTATTAATCATCATAATAAGAAAGTTCTTAATCGCTAATAATTATATAAGGCAAATTAAAACAATTTTGATGTAACACTTCACATCTCTCAGATTGACAATTGTATTTTGTCAAAAGCTTTTTCTGCATCTATTGAGATAATCAAATGATTTCTTTTCATTTTGTTATTGATATGGTCAATTATGCTGATAGTTTTCCTAATGAACCAGCCCTACATTCCTGGTGTAAATCCCACCTGCTCCTATTGTATTAGCCTGGTGATAAATTGCAGTAATCACTTTGCTAACATTTTATTTATAATTTCACCATCAATATTCTTTATGAAAATTGGTCTATAATTTTCTTTCTCTGCTTTGGGTCTTCCTGTTTTAGGAATCAGCTCCATATTTGTGTCATAAAAAGAATTTAAAAGGACTCCTTCTTTGCCCATTTTCCCAAATAACTTATATTGTATTGAAATTCTTTTTAAATATTTGGTAGAATTCACTTGTAAATTCATCTGGCCCTGGAGATTTTTTCATTGATGGCTTGTTCAATTAATTTTACTGCTTATTTAAGTATTTTAATACTTAAATTTTTTAAATACTGATTTAAGTATTTTTATTTCATCATCTATCAGTGTGCAGATTTTATATTTTCTTAAATATTAATCAATTTGGTGAGATTCTCTGATTTATTGGCATAAAATTGAGCAAGTTATGTCCTAACGATTCCTTTAATTTCTTGTTTATTTGTGTTGAATTCAATCTTTTCATGTTTGATACTAGATATTTAGTTTTATTCTGTTTTTAAAATTTTAATTTATTTTCTTTTATTTTTAGTTTACAACATTTGGTTCATGAACTTTTTAGTTCCAAATTTTCTTTGCCTTCCTCTCTTCCACCCCTCACCAAGAAAACATGAGATCTGATATAGGGTCTACGTATACATTCATATTAACATATTTTCATATTAGTCATGTTGCAAAGAAGAATGATAACCAATGGAATGAACCATGAGAAAGAAAAAAAAACAAAACAAAAAAGAGAGAGAGCAAATAGTATGCTTTGATCTGCATTCAGAATCGGTAATTCTTTCTCGGGATGTGGATACCATTTTCCATTATGAGCCTTTTGGAGTTGTCTTAGAACCTTACATTGCTGAGAAGAGCCATGTCTATCAAAGTTAGTCATCACACACTGTGGCTGTAACTGTGTACAATGTTCTTCTGGTTCTATTCTCCTCACTCAGCATCTGTTCATGTAAGTGTTTCCAGTTTTTTTGTTTTTCTTGAAGTTTTCCTCCTCCTCATTTCTTATAGCACAATAGCAAACCCCAGGCCCAAAGCCCTGTCAGGCGTGAAACCTGTGTGGGTATAGATTGATGATTTAAGAGGGGCCAACTCAGGAACCAATTGCCTCTGGTCATTCAGGCAGGGCTTGAGGACGCCAGAGGCTCGGCTGCGAGGAAAGGCAAGCCAAGAGACAGCTACAGCTGAAGCTGAAAAAAAAGCTGAAGCCAAAGCAGGAGCTGCGGAAGCAGAGCCGACCCATGTGTGGACCCAGGAGTGCGAGCAAGTTGAGTTGCGAGCATTACCTGAGGCCAGTAATCATGATTTGGTTTTATACCATCATGTTTTTCTGTGGCCCCCTGGTTACTCTTGTGAGGTGGGCTTATTGGGCCTGGAAGCTTTTAATCAAAATATCGGAATGGGGAGGCTGGTTCATGGATCTGCTGCTGCGGGGCCTAAATAAATGTTCTAATCTTTCTGCCTTAGAGAATTCCTTATACCCAATGATTCCAAACCATTCAGACGTATGTATGATTCTTTTTGAGATCATAAATTCGGCCTTTCTTCTACATTTGGGGATGAGGATGGGATCGTTAGGTATAAGATCTCTATTTAGAAGCAGAAGAACTTCAGAGGAAGAGATGAATATCCCAGGGTGGGAGGATCCATTTTATTCCTCCCGAGCTGGACCCTGTGAAAACTGGGAACCAAGGCTACAGAGAGGGGATCCTAGGGATTTGGAAAGGTGTTTACAAGAGGTTGGAATTCAGTCAGGGGCATCACTATCTAGGCAAAGCTGGATAGTATTATCAGCCTACCGGCTAGTATATGAAAGATTGAGATTAAGTGAAAGAGATGGGGGCACTCCTACCCCATGGCAAGAAGGAGAATCTCAGATAGCAGGAGAAGAAACTGCTGCTCAAGAATCTACTGACTCAAATGAGAACCTTTCTATTAATGTGGCTAGGAGCAACAGGAGGCCAAATAAGCCAAGAGTGCATTCTAACTCAGCCCAGGTCAAGCCTGACTGCTTGCTTTGTCCTTGCCATGGTGGCAGGGGAAGGGAGTGGAGAGAAAATAAGACAATGTTAGGGGCTGAGGCACGAAATGCTACTAGGGTTCAGGACACCCCTAGCATAGAGAATGAGAGATGGCTAAATACTCAGACAGATGTTCGTCCCATACAAAGAAAGAAGATAGAAACCCAAGGTGACAATTCAGTTACGAGGGAAATTCAGGAAGATTTTTCACAGCAAGAGGTCACGGACATTTGAGCAGGTTCAGCCAAAGAATAGGAGAACCATTAATATCTCAGATGGTAAGACTCAGTGATCAAGGGGCCAGTGGAATATTAGTAGATAGGATGGATTGTATGAGATTCATGGGTATCAGCCACGATCCTCTAGTTAAGTAAGCTTTTAGGGAACATCAGCAAGGAGATGGTGCTGGCAGAACTACTCTATTTGTGTTAACTGCTGAGGGATGCAATAAGAGATATACTACTGATTCTATGTGGCCCACTGAGTATAGACCCTGGTATTTACTTAGAGATTGTATCACAATACTAAAGGAGGATGTAATGAAGACCGCTATCATGACAGGAACTGTAGACAGATATTACCAAGATCCCATGGGAATCCCTCATAGGAATTTAACAATTATGACAGCTCCCTCTGCTTATAAACACCTAATTTTGAATCTGTTACTTGGGGAAGTAGGGAGCCCTCTTACAGTGGTGATAGATACGATTTTACAGTTGCATGACTTTGGAGACTGGGGAAGGGATAGATCTCCTCGAGAAAGAAGGGTGAATAGCCAGCAAATTTGGTGCCAAAATAAAGTGACAAGAAAAGAAATGTTCACTGCTTCATTGAGAGCAGGGGTAGGCTTTGAAATGATAGATGACATTCCAACCAATGAACTGTACAGAATGTACCGAGATAAAGGACTCGATAACAGAAGAAATAGGGAAATAAGAACTGCTCCTGCAGATGCTGCAGACGTTGAACCTTCGTACCCAAGTGAATCACATGTTAGGGAATGCTAGGAAACAGGCCAAGCCCTAGCCCAAATTAAGGAAATAGACAGGCTGGGTTGCAGACCCCACATTAACTTGACCATATATTTTACCATGAATAGGACTATAATAATAGATTCATGGACTCCAGAAGTATGGCTGATGCTGATAAATGCCACAAGCCACTCAGAGGGAAGGTGATCTTGTGTGATTAACAGGTGAAAGTTTGTATCTGGGGAAAAAGGCCTGGAGGGGAATCCTAGTCTCCATCTAGGATGGGACCCTTCTAGCTTAGTTTCCTTATTGTGTTCCCTTGGAAAAGAAACATTTCCTACCTGGGTGAGGCTATGGGATCAAATTCCTGAATAATTGGAGTCTCAACCAGAATGGGGGTGATTTTATTTGAAGTATAATAGCCATACTTGCTCACTCTTTTGTTCTTTGTCTTGGTTTAACTTGTTGCTAGTTCTGTCTCCTTTAGGCTTAAGCACCCTACACTCTCCATTGACTGCCTAAGCATGTAATATTCTTGGAAATCCTGCCAGCTTGCTAAAGAACTGGCCTCTGGAATGGGACTCTTGGGGCAGGGACAGCTCTACGTCCAATTTCAGCAAGAAGAAGCTATGGAAAATGAGACCCTCACCCCCTTACCCCAAGATTTCGAGCCCCAATTGTTCTAGTGGGGGTGAATGATGACACTGTTCTGTGTACTTATTTTGTATTATCCTGGCTATATTGTTTTTATTTTTGTGGTATTATTGACACCCCTTTCTTACATAATGGATACAAAGATCTAGGGATGGACATCTGAATTGTAAAACAAGTATCTTGGAAATTATTGATTGAAGAGACTATCTTGCTGGGACCTAGGGGTGGGTCATGTTTGTATTGTAAACAAATATTTGAGAATATCACTGAATGATATGTTTTGCTTTGTTGTGAATGATATGTTTTAGTTTTCTTTGTAATTGGATCACAATGTACAATGGGTCAATGTTTTTTCTAGGATACATAGTTGATTAAATTATGTATTCTACAACAAGGGGTGGAATGTGTTGGTAAGGCAAAATGGGCTCCTTAGCACTTCAGGAGTTTGGCTTTTGTTTACTTTGAGTGATTCAGCTGTTTCATTTAATCTTGCTAAGTGCTAAGCCTCAGGGCCAAAGCCCTATCAGGTGTGAAACCTGTGTGGGTATAGATTGATGACTTAAGAGGGGCCAACTCAGGAACCAATTGCCTCTGGTCATTCAGGCGGGGCTTGAGGATGCCAGAGGCTCGGCTATGAGGAAAGGCAAGCCAAGAGACAGCTACAGCTAAAGCTGAAAAAAAAGCCGAAGCCAAAGCAGGAGATGCAGAAGCAGAGCCGACCCATGTGTGGACCCAGGAGTGTGAGCAAGGACTTGAGGCCAGTAATCATGATTTGGTATAATACCATCATGTTTTTCTGTGGCCCCCTGGTTACTCTTGTGAGGCGGGCTTATTGGGCCTGGAAGGTTTTAATCAAAATATCGGAATGGGGAGGCTGGTTCATGGATCTGCTACTGTGGGGTCTAAATAAATGTTCTAATCTTTCTGCCTTAGAGAATTCCTTATACCCAACGATTCCAAACCATTCAGACGTATGTATGATTCTTTTTGAGAGCATAAATTCTGCCTTCCGACTACATCATATACCATAACTTGTTCAGCCATATCCCAGTTGAATGGCATCCCCTCAATTTCCAGGTCTTAACCACCACAAAAAGAGCTGCTATAAATATTTTTGTACATGTGGGTTCCCTTTCCATTTGTATGATATTTTTGTGATACAGCCTTAGAAAACGTATTGCAGCATCAAAGGGTATTCATAGTTCTATAGCCTTTTTGGCAAAGTTCCAAATTTTTCTCCAAAATGCTTGGATCAGATCACAACTCCATCAACAATGCATTAGTGTTCCAATTTTCCCAAATCTTTTCCAGCATTCATAATATTCCCATTTTGTCATCTTAGCCAATCTGACAGGTGTGATGTGGTACCTCAGAGTCATTTTGATTTGCATTTCTCTAATCAATAGTGATTTAGAGTATATTTGCTTCTTTTTCTAAAAAAAAAATCATATTAAACAATGATTTGTCTACCTTACTATTTTTTTTCATACAACCAGTTCCTAGTCTTATTACCTTGATAGTTTTCTTTCAATTTTGTTAATCTCCCCTTCAGTGTTCAGAATTTCCAATTTGGTGTTTAATTGGGGATTTTTAATTTGTTCTTTTCCTAGTTTTTTTTAGTTGCATGCACAATTCATTGATCTACTCTTTCTCTATTTTATTGATGTAAGATTTAGAGTAAAAAATTTTCCCCTAAGTACTGCTTTGACTATATCTGGTAGGGGCAACATGATGTAAGGTATAATTATGTATAAAAAAGTTGTTTTTTTTCTCAATAAAAAAGAATCTCTGGTTAGTGTAGTTTTTTGCACATAGCAAGCCCGTGATAAATGCTTCATTCATTCATGTAAATTATCAGATGCCTGTCCAATCTGTGTTGCAAGCATCAATATGACAATTTGAAATTGGTGGTCTATTTGCATTGACTAAACAATAGTGTCTTTTGTTGGGAATCCATTGTAGACAGTGGACATAATTCAAAAACGCTAGAGCATGTGTGCCACTATCGGTAGTTAAGAAGGGGGAAGATGGCCATTTGTTTATAAATATCAAATTGAAGCAGCAACATGGAAAATTTTAATGTCTACCTTGGAATCAGGATACCTGGATACCTGGGGTGACATACTGGTTCAGATGTTCTTTGACCAACGGAAAAATCAGGTGTTCTCTCTCTCTCTCTCTTTTTTTTTTTTTCTCTCTGTGCAAGGCAATCAGGGTTAAGTCACTTGCTAGTACTAGTCACTTGGCTACACAGCTAATAAGTGTGAAGCGTCTGGATTTGAACTCAGGTCCTCTTGATTCAAGGGCCAGTGCTCTATCCACTGCTCCACCTAGCTGCCCCAGTAGTCTCTTATTGTAAAATGATGACAAGGTCCTTTGAACTTCCTATGGCACAGGGTTCTTGTGATAAATAAGTTTTATAATTTTTAAATTACACATTTATTGAGATGTCATTATCGTATTTTTCAGGTGAGGATACTGTTCATAGATTTATATACACTTTCTAGGTTAGAAGACATCTTAGAGATCATCCAATACAAAACCCCCACCTCATTAAATAAATCAAATAAACTGAAGCAAATATAGGGACTATTATTTGCCCAGAGTCATACCATGAGTGCATATGCTTTTTTTTTTTACTTTTGAACATCTGTTTTACTAAAACCTTGAGTTCCAAATTCTCTCCCCTCTTCCCTTCCCCTCCACCCTCCCTAGGAAGGCAAGCAATTCAACATAAGCCACATGTGTATCCTTATGTATAACCCTTCCACAATACTCATGTTGTGAAAGACTAATTATATTTTGCTTCTTCCTAACCTATTCCCCTTTATTGAATTTTCTCCCTTGGCCTTGTCCCTTTTCGAAAGT
>CM053627.1:164638232-164656345 GCA_028646595.1 Phalanger gymnotis
GGAATCTTCAACACAGTTGAGAAGATGTGACCATAAGAGATAGCTACAGAGATGCAACAGAAAATCGCTAAAGTGATCCCAAAGGCCACACTGACATCAACTGCAATGTGTGTCTCAGCACAGGAGATCCTGAGTAAGGAAGGGACATCACAGAAGAACTGATGGATCTCCTTGGTGCCACAGAAGGGTAAAGAGAATGTACTAGCTGAGTACATGGCCCCAAAAAGTCCTCCAATGAGCCAAGAAGAAGTAGCCATTCTCCTACAAAATCCTTTGTTCATTATGGTTTCATAGTGTAAAGGTTGGCAGATAGCTATGTAGCGGTCATAGGACATCACCATGAGAAGTAAAATCTCTGATCCTGCAAATAAAACTACTAAAAAGACTTGTAACACACACCCAAAGAAAGAGATGGAACAACTTCTGCTTAGGGAGTTTTCAATAGATTTGGGGACAGTGACAGAAATAAAGCAAAGATCTAAAAAGGACAAATTCTTCAGGAAGAAATACATGGGGGTGTGGAGGTGGCAATCTGGAGTGATGAGTGTAAAGATGAGTAGATTCCCTATCAGAGCCACCAGGTAAATTAGCAAGAAGGACATGGCATGTAAGGCCTGTATCTCCCAGGTGTTAGAAAAGCCCATGAGGAAGAATCCTGTCACCATGGTGAGGTTGTCTGTGTTCTGGGAGGGGGGAGTTCTGTCCAATATCTGTACAGAGACAAGAAACATGCAACATGATGAAAACATTGAGGTTTTTGGTGTCAGTAGTTGTTTATTCTATGTGATCTTCCTCATTTTTTTTCATTTGTTAAAGTGGGGATTAGAATTACATTGGAAGTTTTATCTGGCAATATATGAACTTAGTTAAAAAAATACTTTGATAATTATATTTCCATATCTTTTGTTTTGTGTGTGATCTCTTGTATTTTGTTTCACATATTCAATGACATGATTTTGAGTTGTCTCAGAGGTTTTATCTGATTTCCAAAGGGATTCATGACATAAAAAATGAGTAACTGTTTATCTAGGTAGTCCATAATGTCTTTACGGACTCCTCCCCATGTGAAAGAATCATTAGTGAATATACTACTAGGATCATAAATTGAAAAGCATGATAAAACAGAAATAGATCAGTTAATGTAAGATTTTCAGGATTATTAACTCATTTCTCACAGGAAACCTGTCAGGTAGGCAGATCAAGTAGTATTATTGCCTTTCTACAGATATGATACCGTGGTTGAGGGCAGTTATGTGACTTTTCAGTGGTCACGCAAAGAATGTCAGAACCCAAATATTTAACCAGTAACTCTTGATTGCAAGGCTGACATGAAAGCACTTTAAGGTTTTTCTGCTGAGGCCAACCTGAGTTTGTTGTTTATGAAAAGATGATTGTCTTCCCATTCTTCACCATTGCTAGTGATAGAAATGCTCTAGCAATTTAAATGATGTCTACTCCCCACAATGGGAATCAAATCCAATTCATTTGCTTACATCACGATTAACTTAATAGACCAGAAATGTCCTGTAAAGGAATCCAGTTGCATGTATTTCACATCCATCTGTTCTACTTAATTTCATTCTCTTCCTTGGTCATAGGTTCTGTAATGACTAACATGAAGATCTATACTGAATCCATCCACTCCTCAAGGGAGAACTAATTCCAAGAGCAGTAACATCTGCTGTGGGTCTGTTTTATCATATATGTTAGCAGAAGGCAGCATATTGGAATAACTTTCTTCCCTAGATTCCAATTCAATTTATCTCAGTTATATATATATATATATATATATATATATATATATATATATGTATGTATGTATGTATATACATATATATACACACACACATATATACATACATATATATATATATGTATATACATATACATATATATATATATGTATGTATATATGCTTAATTGTAGCCTTCCATAGGGTAGAAGGAGTAGGGGGGAAGCTAAAGTAAAAAGTCCAGAGCAGAGAACAAAACAAAACCAACAAAGAAGCAAAGCAGGGAACCTTTGAAAACAATGTAATATTTATTATATAGGTTTCTTTGAAATTGAAGTTTATTGTTTTTTATTGAATCTTCTATTATGGTCTGCTGTGAAAAAGTGAAAAAATTCAGTTCAAACATCCACCTGTCTTTATACACTAATAAATTACATTTCAAGTCCTGTATTCTGTACCTATCTTCTCAAGAAAGGCTACACAGCAACAGAACTATACGATTGGTAGTGGAGCAAAGATTCAACAAAGAAGAATAGAACAAAAATATATTTGAGCAACATTCACCAGTTGTCAACCCTGTGAAAACCTGTATTCTGAACCCAGATAGTTTAAAAAATATGAATCATCCCCAATTATGGGAATCAAGAAGCTTCTACTATTTGAGAAAGATAAGGAATGTATGTAATTACAATGCAAAGTAGGAAGGGATAAATGCACAGGAGAATAAATTGCTCAGAGAGATGTGTGAGAGAATTTACTTCTGACAGGTAAGATCACAGAGAGATTCATGCATTTTGGAGGTTGTAGGGAGGTTTTTAGAGGGTAGGTAGAATTTCAACAGGCAGAAAATTATGTTTAGGGTACCACACATCTTATGTGTTATAAGCAAGTATATAGAAGCAGGGTTGGGTGCTCGGGGCGAGGGAGCTACCCCTGCCCTCCCCGAGCCTTCGCTTGGATCTCAGCCCTACCCTACCATACTCACCTGGCCAAGGAGAGCAACAGGTCCTGGGGTCTTCGGCAGGGCTCCTCGCCGGCCCATCTTCCCTCTCGGAGTGGTTACCGGGGAAGTGGGATGGAACAGACAGGCAGAGAACACCGAGTGGCAAGGCACAACTACTTTATTTGCTTACATCCTGTTCTCCTTTGTTCTCTTTCCCCCCAGGGGCCCCCACCTCTCTCATCTCTCCCCAAGGTTATACTGGGGGGTTCCCCGAGGTGAGTCCTCCTCTCCCTCCTCTGACGTCTCTCTGAGGGACTCCCCAACCTGAGTGCTTTGAAGGTCGGTGGCCGTTGGCCGGGTACCCCCTACCTTGATTACAGAATAGAGCAAGAAATCTTGGTCAGAGAGCACCCCCGGTTTGGAAACATCATATGAAACATCCCAAATCTTATCCACAAATTCCCGGCACTGCCGGATATGGGGCTTGAAGCCCTGCTTCTTACATAACTTGTACAACTGACAGGCAAGTACAGCCTTCTCCTCCGGCTTTAGGAGGAACTCACCGATCCCCTGTCCCATCATGTCTACTAGCCCTGCCGCCTCGGTCCAGCCAGCCCTCAGAGGGAGGGCTCCGGCTCCTGTAGCTCAGCTCCCTCCAATGGAGGGTGCCCCGCTCTTCCTATATGCTATATAGGGCTACCTGCCCCTTCCCCACCTGGTGGGCGCCAAGCGCCAGCTGCTCAGGGCGTGGGGAATGACCCCGCCCTACCTGAGCCTTCCCTTGGATCTCCTTTCCCCTTGCCCTACCGCTGCTCACCTGGCCAAGGAGAGCATCTGGTCTTAGGGCCTTCGGATGTGCACTCCAGCCCCTCCCATGAGGGAGGAGAACTAACTAGGCAGAAGCACTACTCAGCTTTATTGACTACATCCTTCTTCCCTCTCACACCCCAGTCCCATGTCCCATCCCTTATATGCCCTCGCCCGGCCCCTCCCAAGTGCTGCCCGGGGGCCGAGCCGCTCCATTCCAGGGCATTCCGGTACCCTGGGCAGGCCACACCCCCAAACGTCTCAGGATCCTCCCAAAGAGCCCTGGTCCAGGGCCGGGCCCCCTAACAGTTGGGCAGTGCGAATTTGGGAAGAGGAATTGTCTTTTATCAATATAAAGGCCTTTTGAAATAAATTCAAAATATTGATTTCAAGGAGCTTAATTTCAATTAAAATTTCTGCATTTTAACTAGTATAGACCACATTTACCTATTCCTTATTTTAATTAAACCTGTTATTCTCATTCACAAGGATTTCTAATAGCCCTTGCCCCTCAGCAATTTCCTTGACAATGATCTGACTTTTCTTTTCATATTCCCAATTGTGAACCACTTCACTGATTGAACTCAGCAATTTTCTCTAGTCTGGAATCATTTGCTGCCTCATCTAACTGCAGATCACACTTTGCAATCCCCAATCCTGGATTACTCCCACCAGAAACCTGTTTTACATTCTACTCATATGCTGCTCAGTGAAGGTGCGTTTAGTAACACAGTTTTACTAACTCCACCACAAAATCTATCACAAAGTGATATCATATCATCTCCACTTGTCCTCGTTTCGGCAAGGTATCCACTTTAATCCCCTTTGGAACTCTTTAGTTTTGCTGCTTCCAATCTTCTCTTCTCTTCCTAACTTCATACATTCTGCCTCTTAGCCTTCCTCGTACATGAAGACCTCATTACACTTCATTTAAATGTGGGAGGCCATTCTTGATGAGCTACCTCTTTCCTCCTTTTCAATTCACAGCTCATTGACATTGTCTCCCATTCTTTTTCCTTTACTCCAGGTTCTAGTGAAGATATTGTGATGGCTCTTCTCTTAATGAAGGTTATGTATCCCACTCAACCTGTCCTATCCTGAAATTAGTCTCCCCCTCTAATATCCAATTTTCTCTTTGCATTGGTTACTTCCATGCTACCCACAAATTGAGAGCTTTAAATTTTCTCATCTTCAGAAATTCCTCTATGGTCTTGTAATCTCCAGCACTTCTTATTTCTCTAAACCCTTTACAACCTGCTTAATGAATCCATTAGTCATTTGAAATAACATTTTCACCAGTCGCAAATAATTATTAATTGAAAAGCCTTTTTTAAAGACTCATTCTTCTTGACTTCTATTCAGCATTTGATACTGTTGACTTTTTCCTCCAATATAGTCTGTCTTCTGTTTTTTTTCTGCTTTCACTCTGTCCCTCCCTCCCTGCCCCCCCCTCTAGGTATTTGACCACTCAGTCTTAATTTCTTTTCCTGGATGATTATCATTAAAATATACCTTCTCACTGTGAATTTCTGTCAGGGTACTATTATGTGCTTTTGTCTTTTCCCTATATTTTCTTTCCTAGTGAACTTATGAATTCACATAGATTTGGTTATCTTTTTCATGATGAGTCTTACATCTATATTTAATGCCCTAGTTTTTCTCCTCTCCCCAGCAGTGCAGCACTGACTGGATGATATTTTAAAGTGGATGTCATAGATTTTAGAAACAATATTTGAAACAGAAGTCATTATTCTGTTAAATCTTCCAAATTCTGAACTTTCTTATTTATCTTAAGAGCACTCCAATACTTTCAATCACCAAGATTCATAATTTCATTGATATCTTCTTTTTGCACTATCACCTGCCCTCACATAAAATTGGTTCCCATATCTTGTCCTATCACCATATGCCTCATGTTAGTATCCTTCATTTCAATCACTCAACCCCTACTCTATTTCAGAACCTTCTCACCTATCACTTAGACTATTGCAATACATTCCTAATTGGTATCCCTGCTTCAAGTCTGTCCCCTCTACAATACAACCTTCACAGATGGATTTATTTCTGACACTTTTGTTTTTAATCATTTTGTACATTAATCTTGTCTATGCCACCAATATACCTCTATATTAGCCATTTTACTCTTCCTTTTACATGGCATTTCGTGTCCCATGTCTGTGCCTTTGCACTATCTGTTCACCATCTCTGGAATGTATTTTAATACCCCAGCTGTTTCAGAATCCCTAGTTCTTCATTGATCATTTAAGTGTATTATTTTTCAGTTCACTCAATTTCTTGTGCTTTCTTCTGAAATCTGTTTGCATCTATTTTGAATTCATTTATGTATACCTTTATAAGTGTATCCTATAATTCTGGATGGTATTATGAGGTCGTTGAAGAAAAGAACTGTTTTCACTTTCATCTTTGTATCCTCAACCCATAGCACAGTGTTTGATCCACAGGAGGAACTTACTAAATGGTTGTTAGTTGTCTGTTTAGGGTTAGGCTTTCAGTGATCACTTAGGTGTGAAACAGGTTGCCCACCACACACCTCAGTGTGGCCCAAATTTTAAGCCAGGTTAAAATGTATTTGGAAAATATTTAACTAAACAAATAAAATATGATAAAGCATAGATGGTATTTGATTTTCTAAGTCATTATGTTCCCATGGGAATCCTTATATGTGGTTTACTGGCTTAAAAAGTGGTTTAAATTTGCACCACTGACTTAGACCATAAGCCTCAAAAGGCATTGGAAAGATGGCAAATTATATTCCAAATCATAGTTGCCCAATAGCCTGAAATTGTCAACTTGATTATTTTATGCTCTCTGAGATTTTACCATTACTGAGATAGTTTATTTAGACATACTCTTTTTAACACTTAGGTGAAAGCAGGTATTGAAATGCATGTTCTGATGTAATACTATGGAAAATGAATTGTGATTTTGGATGTAAGGAAAACCACAGAGAATGTTAGCCTTGAATGGCTGGAGTGATATTTTTGAAGAGTGTAACCAATCCTTGGTTGAATGCTTCTGGCAGGGGAGCACCATGAAACACCTGGGCTCCTAAAATGTAGAGGAGAGGGAGTACAAAACTTAGGAAATAATCTGAGGTAATAGCAAGTTAATAGGAATCAATTCTTTGATTCTGATACCTAAGAACATGTTTACACTGGTAGATACATGTCACTCACTGTTTGGTTATATTCAAATGGCCTTTCATACTTCTGGCTATTTCACATTCCTTTTGTAATATTTTTTTTCTAATCTTAATCATGCAGACCCACATAATCTATATCTTGTTGTCAGAAAATGAAAGTTTATGTCTTTTGTTCTTTTCACCTATTTAAGCCATTGCAGCATTATACAGAAGTGGAATAATTTTTCAAAAGTAGTGGAGATTCAGACATTAGTGTTGACATGATAATGTAAAAACAATTCTGCTTACCATTATTCTGATTCCTGGTACCAGCATGACCCCACCAAGTGTAGACTAATTGCAAATATATTCAGGATATGCTTAAGTATGATGACAACTTCACTTTCTCTGTAACCATTTAAAGTATCTGTAAGGAATCAAGTTTCTGAGAAACCAATCAGTTCTTCTGATATTGAAACATTTTCCAGATGCTTGCATCATTTCATTTGCTTTTAGAGGTAGGTGCAAGCTGTTTAATTTGGTTGAGATTCTCTGAAGATAATAGAACTGGAGATCTCCCAAGTGTTCCTAAAGCCATTTTATGTCATGTGCCCTAAATCCCTGAATAGCTCAGAGGATAAAATCTACAGCCAGCTTATTAGTCTGTCCTTGGGGGAGAGGAGCTCTTGAGGACTCTGGCCCAGACTATGACTTATCTTGATAAAAACATAAATGTGCCAATCTCCATTAGATCATATTTGCTGAAAAATTTGCCTGATGTCCTCCTTGATTAGTTTTATATAAATATTTATTTGACTTCCCTCCACCCTTAATTTCTTCCAGCTCAATATTATGGTAAAACAATATTAAGTAACACTCATATATCACATTCTGTCTGGTCATTCCCCAATCATTGGGCATATATTTTTTCTATGATGCACAATGTTTTTATGATTAATTTTATGCATGTAGGTCTTTTTGCTAGTAACATTACTATATCAAAGGGCAAGAACTGTTTATATAGTCTTCTTGCATTGTTGTCTTTAAAAACATTCAGTCATATTCAAAAGGCCTAAAGGAGTCAATAAATGTGCCTATTTTCCCACAGATGGAACAAACATTGACTACTACTACTACTACTACTACTACTACTACAACTGCTACTACTACTACTACTACTATTATTATTATTATTATTATCATTATTATTATTACCATCTTTCCAAATCCAAGAGGTGTCCATTTCATTTCTTTGGTTATTACAGATTTTGAAGATCATTTTGAATGTTGACAGTTTGTTTTCCCTTTTTTGAAGTCCTTTCACAATTTATCTAATACTTCTCATTCACAAAGTTTTATGTCAATTTCTTCTAGAACATGGACATTAGACTTTTGTCAGAGGCATTTAATGAAAGATTTTTTCAATTAAGCATCTTTTATTATTCTAGGTTTTTAGTTTAAGACATTTTTGATCTAAAAATGTTTCTTTTTTTCTTGTAAAATGTTCATTGTATCATAGCAGGTTAAAAAATCTTTCCCTATTCACTGTTGTGAAAGAAATAAATTTCTATTTTTCCTCCAATGTACAACTAGGATTACTTTCCACATTTATACCAGTTAGTATTTTCAAAATTTTGTCATATAGGATTTAAATGCTCTAAACTCACTTTCTTCAAAACTATTATCCAGTTTTGCCACTAATATTAACAGAATTGCTTCAGTTATTTCCACAGTAGTTTCTGTTTTATGCTTATTGGATAGTTAATATTCTTCAGCATCTTCTTTTATATGTTTCTTTTCCAACATTCTAATTTATTTTTATATATTTTATATAATGCTAAACAATTTTGACAATTTCTGCTTTATAATACAATTGAAGACTTGATGATGTCTTATCCCCTTATTTCCCTTGGTATAGTATACCATTTATTTTCCTATACAAGCTTCGTTAAAGCTGTGTCAGATAATCTAAAGTATGTTTTTTGTATTTTGATTTACAGTTTTACATTTATAGATTAATTTGAATGTTATTATCAGTCTTAATATTGGCATGGCCCAGTTAATGGATCACGAGCACTACATTATAGCTAGAATTCATATAGTTCCTTAAGGTTTGCAAAATGCTTTCAAATACTAACTTACGGGATCCTTACAACAGCTTGTTGAGGTATGTTATAATCATTCCCATTTTATGGATGACATAACTAGAACAAATAGAGGTTAATTGATTTATCCAGGGTCACACAGCTAACAAGAGTCTTAGGCAGTATTCCTAATCAGGTCTTCCCAACTCCAAGAACTCTATCCACTTAATTAATACTCCTGCAATTATTTAGGTTTGCATTTATTTCAGTATTTTTCTTTAGTTGAATTTCCTTAAGTCATACATACATTTTTTTGAGGTAATATCTAGTTGTTAAATGCATTTTATTGTTATTTTATATAGGATTTCTCTTTATATATATTCTTCTCTTGTTTGCCAAATAAAGTAGAAGGCTAACATGGATGATCTGATCAAGTTGATGAGGTTAAGGGGAAAAGAGCCATTGTTTGGAACTTTGCATCTTCTTATGGAAGTTTTGGGGATTTCCACTGGCACCTCTATAAGAGGGCAACTGATACATTGGGTTCTTCTGGCTTGAGTTATTATACGTCAATTGAATTCCATTTAGTAAATATTCATTACAACTCTTAGGTTTGCTAGACTTAGGTTGTACTAGCAGCTGGGGGTATAAAATGAAGTTCTGCTGGTCCTTACCTAAGAGGAGTTTACCTTGTATGGGTTATCCCTTTGTCCTAGGGCCCAGGGGCAGGGAACCTGCAGGCTCAAGGCCACATGCAGCCCTCCGGGTCTTCAAGTGTTTGGCCTTTGATTGAATCCAAACTTCACAGAACAAATCTCCTTAATAAAGGTTTTGTTCTGTAAAACTTGAACTCAAAGACCCAAGGACCTAGAAGGCCCCATGGGGCCTTTAGGTCCAGGTTCCCCACCTATGGACAGTATTACAGAAGAATTAATCAGTCATTTGAATCTTTTCTTTTAATTCTGAGCAGAATTCTGAGTGATCTGAATACAAACCAGAGAACTTCAGAAATAGGTGGGGTTTTCAGTCTTAGGAAGGGGTGGAGGAAAGCCTGTTCACATGCATTCTTTTTGGTACCTCTCCAGAGAGCCAATAGTAACAAAAACAGATAATGGGTAGAGCCTATTTCCCACTCTACCTGGTTCTACAACAGTATCAATCTGTATGATCCAGACTCCTACTGAGAGAAGAACATTTTCTGGAAAACATCAAGTTCCTGAAGATTTCAGTCACCCATTCATCTAGGATACAGGACAGAGAGTTCAAGAGAATTTCCATTCTCTTGGGGAGAAAATTATTCATGTGCTCCCACACTTACAGGAATGAAATCATTTCCCTTGCATGGCATTTTAACATTATTATCACAGATGAATTAAACACCTAAGAGACAGAGTTTCTGGGTATTTATTAATGAATTTATCATGTAGACTAGCTGATGATCAATAATTTGATGGCCAGTGGTTTCTCTTGGTAACCAAAGATAAAACCATGAATTTCACTGAATGCTTAAGTACTTTTGGAAAAGATGGTGCCCCTGACAGATAAAAATTAACCCTGATTGGTAAACAATTAATGAGGGGGTGGGTTGAAAATGTTCAGGTTCTCCTGCTAAGAATGATGAGACAACCTTCTCCAGTAATTAGGACAAAGCAATACATCTCTGCCCAAACCATTCTGGTTTGGTTTTCTCCTTCATGCGCTGGGTTACCTTAAACTCTAACGGGCATGTGATGTGCAAGGACATGAACTTGATGCTTTAGTGCTAGAACGCATCTAGATTAGATTCTGTTTACCAGAAGTAAGGTCTTTCAGTTGAGTGGGGTCCTGCCCAAGATTGAGAAGCATGTTCCTGGAGGATTTGGGCAAATTCATCTATCAGCCTTGTCTTTCAGAGACTGGCAAAATGACCTGCAGGGAGGAACCAGTCCCTGAATGAGGAAAGAAAGGAAAAAACCTTGATCCTAATTTAATCATTCATTACTAACATAATAAAAATAATAATTTCCCTCATATCTCTTCTTTTTGTTCTTTTTTAAAATAATTATGATCATATCCTTTATGAGTCAAGATTTTACCATACATACAAAACTGACTCAAGAATAATATCTGGATCAACCAGTGTTTTCCTGTTTGTTAAAATTATTTATTTGTGTGTACATATATATGATTTATACATTTATGTTCATATATAAAACATTTGTATGGGAATTTATTATAGATACATACATCTTTATTCACATATAATTTTATAGTATTATTTGGTGCTCATTGTATCTAACACTTAGCAAATTTTTTTAGAGGGTTACATGATATAAAGCAGGAGTCTTCTGTATAATGTTCAAATCTTTGGCCTCTCTAATTTCTTATGCGTAAACCAAGGTATTTCATGTTTTTCCCCTTTTGCATGAGTCACCAAGTATTTTTTTCTCACTTTAGCCCTTGTCACCAAATATTACAATATATTTTGATTTAATTTGAAGAGCATTATCTAGTTCTCTATGGGATTTCTTTACTTTCTCATCCTCTACACCTGATATTGGTGTATAAGCGGCAACTTGATGGAGCAGTGGGTAGAGTTGTAGACCTTCTATCAAGAAGACTTGAGCTTAAATCTGGATTAAGAAATGTATTAGCTGTGTGACCAACAATCCAGAGGTTATTATAAGGTTCTAATGATAATAACTGCAAAGCACTTAGCACAGTGTCTCTCACATAGTAAGTGCTATACGTATTGTATCATTACTATTATTATTATATTGTGTTCATGGTGATAGTTTCCAAATGATCTGTTATTAGAACAGCAGTGTTTGATGACCAAATATCCCCTGAAAGAATATTCTTGTTGCTTCTAGACACATTCTCTCAACTTTTTTTGTGTCTTCAGGGAATATATGTGACCTATTCTTCCATTTAGCTGCAAATTCTTTCTTCTTTTGTTTATACTAAAAAATGTAAAGCTTGGTATGATCCATGACCTTCTGTAATATATCCACTTAATGGTTACTGGACAAGGGCTTACATTTAGAGTAAAATGGTTAAATTTGTTTATAGAGAGACTAAAATCTTTGTGGTTTTTAGTACCCTGTATACTGGTACGTTTTACTTTTAATATTGTAGGAGTAGAAAGGAGCCTAATTGTACTACAGACAATTTGGTATTTTTCTTTGTTTCATGGATTGCTATGCCCCCTCCTATATTATTGTGGTTGTTTTTGTTTAGTTATTTTTCAGCCATGTCCTACTCTTTGTGAACCCATTTTGAGGTTTTCTTGGCAAAGATACTGGAGTGGTTTGCTATTTCATTTTCTTCTCCAGCTCACTTTACAGGTTAAGAAACTGAGGCAAACAAGGTAAGTGACTTACTGAAGATCACACAGCTAGCAAGTATCTGAGACTTATTTGGACTCAGGAAGAAGAGTGTTCTTGATCCCAGGCCCAGCACTCTATCCACTCTGCCTCCTAGGTGTGTGTCCCTATTATTCTCTCCCCACCTTGAAAAATCTCTTACCAGGTGGCGGAGCCGAGATGGCTACATGAAAACAGCATCTAACCAGACCTCTCTCACAAGTTCTGTCAGATTCCTATAAAAAAGTAAATCTGAGCAGATATGAGAAAGTTAAAAAACATGAGAAGTCTGAGTGAGGCAAATTACTAAGCCAGGAGATTCAGAAAGGCCGATGGGACAAATCTGTAGGCTGGGAGAGTGCTGGGCATGTGGAGCTGCTCCAGATAGCAGCAAAGCAGAAGCAGCCATGGAAACCAACGTGTGAGACAGGCTGGGAGAAAGCTGGGAGCCCAAAATTGGTGGAGATCCCCAGGCCTCCCAACACAGGATGGCAGTCTGTGGAAGCACAATGTCACAGGCTGTGAGACATCAACTCCTGAGGCTTGAAGCCCAAAGGTATGAAACGTGTCTTCTTGAACTTCCAGGAGACATGATGGCCAGGTAAACAACTCTAATCCCTCTCCCCCTGACTCAGAGAATTCCTTGGGAAAAAATGCTGGAATAGAGAAAACAGAAGTGGGGCTTCAGTGTCTGAGCAGTAGGAGTTCCTGAGTCCCTGAGTGGCAGAGCCAGCAGGGGTCTACACCAGGAGCCCAGATGTACCCTTGCTCCCCCAGGTGAAGTGCCAGGTACCAGCTCAAACAAGAAATAGCTGAGAGCATTGCTGAAGAGCAGCAGTGCTGGAGAGAAACCCTAGGGAAAGAGGAGACCTCAGGCAGCCAGACCCCTCCCCCATACCTCATGACACTGAAGGCTATAATTCACAAAGCCAAGAAGTAGACTCACAATCCCCAGAATAAGAAACCTGGGACAGAGAGCCCTGAGCGCCAGAAGCAGAAATTCATTGTAAAGCCAGGAAAAGGCTAACCAACATGAAGAAGAACACAAAGAAAAACCGAGGACCATTGATTCTTTTTATGGAGATAGGCATGATCAAAATACCAATTTGGAAGAGGATAGCAATGACATTATACCCATATCTGATACCTCAAAAGGGAATGTGAACTGGTCTCAAGCCCAAAAAGCATTACTGGAAGAATTAAAGGAGGTATTAGGGAGGTAAAAGAAAAAATGGAAGAAATGAAAAAAAAAACCACTGATGAAATCAAGTCCTTAAAAATAAGATCGGAAAAATGGCTATGGAGATTCAAATCTAAATAGGGAAAATGACACCATGAGAGGTAAAATCAACCAATTGGAAAAGGAGACTCAAAAGCAAAATGAAGACAGCAACTAATTAAAAGATTAGAATTGAGCAAGTGGAAGCTAATGACTCTATGAGGTATGAAGTAGTCCAACAAAAGATAAAGAATGAAAAAATAGAAAAAAATGTGAAGTATCTGATTGGAAAAAAAAAAAAAAAAACAACTGACCTGGAAAACAGATCCAGGAGAGACAATTTAAGAATTATTGGTCTACCAGAAATCCATGATGAAAAAAAGATCCTTGACAGTATCTTCAAAGAAATTATCCAAGATAACTGCCCAGAGCTCTTAGAACCAGAGAGTAAAATAGTCATCGAAAGAATCCAACGATCACCCCTGAAAGAGATCCCAAATTGAAAACCCCAAGAAATATTATAGCCAAATTTCAGAATTACAAAGTCAAGGAGAAAATACTTCAAGGAGCCAAAAAAAAAAACCAATTCAAATATCATGGAACTACAGTTAGGGTCATGCAGGATCTCTCAGCTTCTACTTTAAATGACAGGAGAAATTGGACTACGATATTCCAAAGGTCAAAGGAGCTGGGTCTACAAACAGGGATCAACTACACAGAAAAATTAAGCATAATTTTTCAGGCAAGGAGATGGACATTCAAGAAATAAGGGAATTCCAGATCTTCCTGAAGAAAAAGCCAGAACTCAATGGAAAATTTGATCTTCAAATACAAAACTCAAGTGAGACATAAAAAGGTAAACAGGAGGACAAACCCCCACGAACCTTATTAATCAATAAGGGCAAATTATTTACATCTTTATATAGGATCATATCATCTTACGTGTGTATATATATGTATATATGCATACATATATACATACATACATACATACATATATATGTCAATCTTGAAAATAGTACGGTTATTATGACAATTGAAAAGGATACATGTAGAC
The DNA here is from genome assembly GCA_028646595.1 of Phalanger gymnotis. NCBI lineage: Eukaryota > Metazoa > Chordata > Mammalia > Diprotodontia > Phalangeridae > Phalanger > Phalanger gymnotis. The sequence continues at coordinate 164,652,561 of CM053627.1, forward strand.
TGTGAATGTCTGTGTAACATAACTGATATAAGGATAAAAAACATAATTAAAAGATGTAAAGGGAGGGTTATGGGAGAAAAGGTAAGGAGGTAGTAGAAAAGGTTAAATTACATCGAATGAAGAGGCACAAAAATACATTATAGTAGAGGGAAAGAAGGGAGGGAGAAGAGCAGTATTTGAGATTTACTCTCATGTGATCTTGTTCAACGTGAATAACATAGCATGATAGGTATAGAAATCTAACTTGTCCCACAGGTAGTAGGAGGGGAAAGGGGGAAAAAAGGGAGGGGGGTGGTCAGAAGGGAGGGGAGAAGTAGCAAGTGGGAAATGGTAAGATAAGGGAGGGGAATCAAGAGGGAGGGTAAACTGAGAAAGGCAGTGGTCAAAAGCAAAACTTTGTTGAGGAGTGGAAGGGGAGAGGGAGAAATAAAAGCATAAACAGGAGAGGGGAAACAGGATTGAGAAAAAGACACAGATAGAAATCATAACCGAATGTGAATGGGATGAACACTCTCATAAAACAGAAGCAGATAGCAGATCAGATTTAAAACCATAATCCTACAATATGCTGTTTACAAGAAACACATTTGAAACAGGTGGATACACACAGAGTAAAGGTAAAAGGCTGGAGTAAAATATATTGCTCTTCAGCTAAAGTAAAAAAAGCAGGTGTAAGAATCCTAATCTCAGACAAAGCAAAAGTAAAGATAGATTTAATTAAAAGAGATAAAGAAGAACACTACATTCTGATAAAAGGGACCATAAATAATGAAGCAATATCATTGTTTAACGAATATGCACCAAGTGGTATGGCATGCAAATTTTTAGAGGAGAGGTTATGAGAGTTACAGGAAGAAATAGACAGCAAAGCTATAATAATGGGAGACCTCAACCTCCTGCTCTCTGAACTTGATAAATCTAACCTCAAAATAAATAAGAAAAAAGTTTAGTCAGTGAATAGAATTCTAGAAAAGGCAGATATGATAGACCTGTGGAGAAAAGTGAATGGGGTTAAAAAGGAATATACTTTTTTCTCAGTGATACATGGCACATACTCAAAAATTGACCATGTACTAGGGCATAAAAACCTCACAATCCAGTGCAGAAAGGCAGAAGTAGTCGAAGCATACTTTTCAGATCACAATGCAATAAAAATTATTTGTAACAAAGAACCATGGAAAAATAAGCTAAAAATTAATTGGAAACTGAACAATCTAATTCTAAAGAATGAGTGGCCCAAAGAAGAAATCAGAGAAACAATCAATAACTTCATTCAAGAGAATGACAATAATGAGACAACAAACCAAAAATTATAGGATGCAGCAAAAGCAGTTCTTAGGGGAAGTTTTATATCTCTAAATGCTTACATGAATCAAATAGAGAAAAAAGGAGATCAATGAATTTGGCATGCAACTGAAAAAGCTAGAAAAAGAACAAATTGAAAAATCCCCAATTAAATACCAAATTAGAAATACTGAAAATCAGAGGAGAGATCAATAAAATTGAAACCAAGAAAATTATTTAATTAATAAATAAATCAAAGAGCTGGTTTTATGAAAAAGAAAACAATAAGATTGATAAACTTTTGGTCAAGTTGATTAAAAAAAGGAAAGAAGAAAATCAAATTACCAGTATCAAAAATAAAAAGGGTGAAATCACCTCAAATGAAGAGGAAATCAAAACAATAATTAGGAATTATTTTGCCCAATTGTATGCCCATAAATTTTACAACCTTAAGGATATGGAATATTTACAAAAAACATAAATTGCCCAGGTTAACATAAGAGGGAGTAAACTTTCTGAATAACCCCATTTCAGCAAAAGAAATTGAGCAAGCCATCAAGTAACTCCCTAGAAAAAAAATCTCCAGGGCCAGATGGTTTTGCATGTGAATTCTATCAAACATTTAAAGAACAATTAATTCCCATACTTTGTAGACTATTTGGGAAAATAGGTGAAGAAGGAGTCTTACCAAATTCTTTTTATGACACAAATATGGACTAATACCAAAACCAGGTAGAGTTAAAACAGAGAAAGAAAAATTATAGACCACTTTCCCTAATGAATATTGATGCAAATATTTTAAATAAAATATTAGCAAAAAGATTGCAGCAACTTATCATGAAAATGATACACTATGACAAAGTAGGATTTATTCCAGGAATGCAAGGCTGGTTCAATATTAGGAAAATGATTAGCATAATTGACCACATCAACAACAAAACTAGCAGAAACCATATGATCATCTCAATAGATGCAGAAAAAGCCTTTGACAAAATACAACACTCATTCCTATTAAACACACGAGAAAGCATAGGAATAAATGAAACTCTCCTTAAAATTATAAATAGCATCTGCCTAAAACCATCAACAAGCATTATTTGTAATGGGGATAAGTTAGATCAGGTGCGAAATAAGGATGTCCATTATCACCCCCACTATTCAATTTGGTTCCAGACACATTAGCTGTAGCAATAAGAAAAGAAAAAAGAAATTGAAGCAATTAGAACAAGGAAAGAAGAAACTAAATGATCACTTCTTGCAGATGATATGATGATTTACTTAGAGAACCCTAGAGAATCCAGTAAAAAACTATTTGAAATAATAAACAACTTTAGAAAAGTTGCAGGATATAAAATAAACCCACATAAATCCTTGGTATTCCTATACATTACTAACAAATCCTAATAGCAAGAGATAGAAAGAGAAATTCCATTCAAAGTTATTGTAGAGACTATAAAATATTTGGCAGTCTATCTACCAAGACAAACCCAGTGTCTATATGAACATAATTATGAACCATTTTTCACGTGAATAAAGTCAGTTCTAAATAAATGGAAAAACATCAGCTGCTCATGGTTAGGCCGAGGTAATGTAATAAAAATGACAGTTTTACCTAAATTAATCTATCTATTCAGTGCCATACTAATCAAACTACCAAAAAATTATTTCACAGAGCTGGAAAAAATAATAACAAAATTCATCTGGAAGAACAAGAGATCTAGAATATCTAGGTTATTAATGAAAAGAAATGCTAGGGAAGGAGGCCTAGCCACACCGGATATTAAACTGTATTATAAAGCTGCAGTCATCAAAACTACCTGGTACTGTCTAAGAAACAGATCCGTGGATCAGTGGAATAGGATAGGTACACAAGATGGAGAAGTCTATGACTATAGCAATCTACTCTTTGATAAACCCAAAGAAGCCAGCTTCTGGGATAAGAATTCACTATTTCACAAAAACTGGTGGAAAAATCGGAAAATGGTAGGGCAGAAACTGGGCATAGGCCAATATCTTACACCATATATCAAAACAAAGTCAAAATGGGTTCATGATTTAGGAATAAAGGCTGAAACTATAAGCAATTTGGGAGAGCAAGGAATAGTTTACCTATCAGATTTATGGAAAAGAAAAGAATTCATGACCCAACAAGAGATAGAGAGCATTATAAAATGCAAAATGGAGAATTTTTATTATGTTAAATTGAAATGTTTTTGTACAAAAAAAGCCAATGCAACAAAGATTAGGATGGAAGCAGAAAATTGGGAGAAAATCTTTAGAACCAGTGTCTCTGATAAAGGCCTAATTTCTAAAATATACAGGGAACTGAGCCAAACATATAGGAATACAAGTCATTCCCCAATTGAGAAATGGTCAAAGTATATGAACAGTTGGTTTTCAGAGGAAGAAATTAAAGATATCTATAGGCATATGAAAAAAATGCTCGAAATCACTACTGATTACAAAAGAACTCTTAGGTACCACATCTCTCCTGTCAGATT
>CM053627.1:164656445-164668999 GCA_028646595.1 Phalanger gymnotis
TGTGTACTGATGCAGCCATTCTGGAGAGCTATTTGGAACTATGCCCAAAGGGCTATAAAAATGTTCATATCCTTTGACCCAGCAATACCACTTCTAGGGTTGTATCCCAAAGAAATCACACAAGTGGGGAAAGGACCCATATGTACAAAAAATTTTATAGTGGCTCTTTTTGTAGTTGCTAAGAATTGGAAATCAAGGGGATGCCCATCAATTGGGTAATAGCTGAACAAGCTGTGGTATATGAAGGTAATGGAATACTATTGTGCTATAAGAAATGGGGATGATACGGACTTCATAACAACCTGGAAAAACCTACATGATGTAATGCTGAGTGAGTAGAGCAGAGCTAGGAGAACATTATACACAACCACAGATATATGGATTCTGTGAGGAGTATCCCTGATAGAGTTTGCTCTTCTCAGCAATACAAGGTGCAAAAACTCCAAAGGACTGACATTGGGGAATACTATCTATATCCAGAGAATGCAGATTGAGGCACACTCTATGCTCGCCTTCTTCTCCCCTCTTTTTTTTCTTCTCTCTTGTTTTTGGTTTTTTTTTTTCAGTTCTGGTTCTTCTTTCTCATGATTCATTCCATTGGTTGTAATTCTTCTCCACGACTTGAGAGGTGTGAAAATAAGTTCAATGTGAAATTCCATGTAAAAGATATATCGGATTCCATGTGGTCTTGGGGAAGGAGGGGGGAGGGAGGGAAAAAAAATCTGGAACTCAAAATTATCTAAAACTGAGTGTCGTAAACCTCCTGGACCTTCTGTGGCTCCTGGACAGCCTCGCGCGCCGTTCGCTCCGTCCGGCCGGCTCTCCTTGTTCCCTTCCTCGGGCTCCCGGGAGGACGACGCTCCTGCGCACTCTAGACCGTAGCAATGCCTAGACTCTCGGTTCTCCCTCCTTCCCGCCCCCGCCGGCCCAGAGACCACACCGCGCTCCAGCGTCCGCTTTGGAAAGATGGCCTCAGGAGTGCAAGTAGCTGATGAAGTATGCCATATTTTCTATGATATGAAAGTTCGGAAATGTTCCACACCAGAACAAATCAAGAAAAGAAAGAAGGCAGTTATCTTTTGTCTCAGTGCTGACAAAAAATGCATCATTGTGGAAGAAGGCAAAGAGATCTTAGTGGGAGATATTGGTGTGACCATTACCGATCCTTTCAAGCATTTTGTGGGAATGCTTCCTGAAAAAGATTGTCACTATGCTTTATATGATGCAAGCTTTGAAACAAAGGAATCAAGGAAAGAAGAGTTGATGTTTTTTCTATGGGAACCAGAACTAGCACCTCTCAAAAGTAAAATGATCTATGCAAGCTCCAAGGATGCAATCAAAAAGAAATTTCCAGGTATTAAACATGAATGTCTAGCAAATGGAACAGAAGACCTCAACCGGGCTTCTATTGCTGAGAAACTAGGAGGGTCCTTAATTGTAGCTTTTGAAGGATGTTCTGTGTAGATGATCATTCAGTGCCACAAGGTTGAAAAGCTTCCATGTTTAATGTATCTTCTTGCTAAATATGTAAAACAAATATACTTAGGCCAGGGTTTCACTGAGGGGGAGCTGTCTTGTTCTAGATTAAACTAGATATTATATGAACCTGTATAAAATAACCCTAAATAAATCTAAAGTCTAAAGTTTCATTGGTTGTAAATTAAATTTTTGCTGTCTGACAGTCTATCTGGCAAGTTGGCTTTAAGATTATTGTTTTAAGCTCAGGGTTTTTAAATTATACAATTAAAACAAAAGAAAAAGAGTGGCCATAAGGATAGAATGGAGAATTAATAGGCACTTTTGTAACCTCTATAGTTACTGTCTCTCCTTTGATTACCATATTGTTCATAATCTGATGGCAATTTGGGCCCATTTAAAAAAAAAAAAAACAACCTTCCTTGAGCTAAATAAATAGAAACTGGCTTTAAAGGTTTGAATGAATGGAAAGCATTTCTCTTCAAATATTCTAAAACCAATATTAATCAACTAAATACAGTAGTAAGTCAAGTCAGGCTGTCTTCACTTTAACAGTTAATGTGTGATGAAGACTGCCTTAAATTTGTGTACACAAGTAGTAAAAGCTAATCTTTCAAACCACTATTTAAAGCACATAGAACACAGGAAGCAACTACTCAAACCTATGGTAAAGCTCTTCTATTCACTGGCTGTGAGACTTTGTTCTGATGAAATAATCTCTCATTCTGGAGATCACAGTGCATTCTGGAGTGATTGTAGAATACCTTTATGTTACACCAAATTATGACACAAAACAAATTCCAGCTCTACAGTAACTTGGTTTGTCAATGAATATGCCAGAATGTTACGTTGACAGGCCAGGGAGCCTGTGAGACCTTGAGTCATGTATCCATCAGAACTATCCTGCTTCTAGTACTGTAAGCTATGGAAGATCATTAAGCAGATGTTTATTTTGGAATGTGGGGAGACTTCTTAATTTCCTATAGAGATATGTTGATTGTATGTGAAATGAGTAACAGGTATGAAACATAATACTAACTTTAATCATCTACTTTATGAAAGCTTTCAGTGATTGTCTTAACACCATGGGCATAATACTTTTGAACAGTGTAGAAATGCACACACAAATCTAGAGGTAGCAGACTGGCTTTATTTAATAAAGGAAGCATTTAAAAATATTTTTGGGTATACTGGCCATATAGGAGTCAGTATTTCATATATGATGACCTTGACATAGGCACACAAGGAAAAAATTTGTCAGTAAACACATAAAGCATAATATAGATTTCCTCCCTCACTCCCTCCTTCCTTCCTTCCTTTCTTCCATCCTTCCTTCCTTCTTTTCTCTTTTATTCTTCCCTTCCTGTTGATCATAGAAAAGACTGTGGTATTAATCCCTCTGAGAAGTATTTCCAGGATATTAGCTTCTTCAAAGAAATCTTTATGTCCTTATTTCTCAAGCTATAGATGATAGGGTTCAAGGTTGGGGGGACTACTATGTAAAACATAGGCAACAGCATATCTAGAACTGAGACAGAGTCCCAAGGTGGCTTTAGATAATTCATGAATCCAGTGGTGATAAAAACCAGTAGTACAATGAGATGAGGCAGGCAAGTGGAGAAGGCTTTTGACCGCCCCTCTGTGGTTGGAAGTTTCAGCACAGTTGAGAAGATATGACCATAAGATACAGCTATGGAAATACAGCAGAAAGTCCCCAAGCTGATTCCAATAGCCACAGTCACATCAACTGCAATGTGTGTCTCAGAGCAGGAGATATTGAGTAAGGAAGAGACATCACAGAAGAATTGATGGATCTCATTGGAGCCACAGAATGGCAATGAAAATGTATTAGCTGAGTACAGGGCCCCAAAGAAACCTCCAGTGATCCAGGAGGCAGCTGCCATCCTCAAATAATTTCCTTTGTTCATGATGACTTCATAGTGCAGGGGCTGACAGATGGCCACATAGCGGTCATAGGACATTGCTGTGAGGAGAAAAAGCTCTGATGCTGAACATAAAATAACTAAAAAGAGTTGCAACACACACCCTAAGAAAGAAATGGAATGGCTACAGCTCAGAGAATTTGCAATAGATTTGGGAACTGTCGTAGAAATAAGGCAAAGATCTAAAAAGGACAGATTTTTCAGGAAGAAGTACATGGGGGTGTGGAGGTGCCCATCTAGAGAGATGAGGGTGAAGATGAGTAGATTCCCCATCAGAGCCACCAAGTAGATCAATAAGAACAACATGGCATGCAAGACCTGCAGCTCCCAGGTTTTGGAAAAGCCCATGAGGAGGAATTCTCTCACCATTGTGAAGTTGGTCATATTCTGGGTCTTCTCTTGACTTTCTGTTCAGGGAAAAGAAAATCTGCCAAATGATGAGAACATTCACTGTATTGGATGCCAGGAGACCTTAGTTCAGATCTTCTTTGTAATCTTGGGCAATTCACAGCTTTTCTCTCTATTTTCTCATTTGTTAAGTTAGGGCATTGATCTAGATCAAAGGATATTAATCTGAAGTCAATGAACATGTCTTTATTTTTTTTTATAATTGTTTTTCCATACAGAAGCTTTCATTTTTAATCCTTTGTCATTTTTATATAACAACTTTTTCAAGCTATTTTTCGTATTTTTATAAGTCCAACTGCAAAAGTGACCTCTGACACAAAAAAGATTAAGAACCACTGAATAGATTGTCTTTGGGTTTTTCTAAATCGCAAAGCATCTGAGAATCTATGAACAAGGTTCTTATCTTGAAAGTAACAGTAATAATATCTCTTAAATGTATGATGTCCAGTGTTCCCCAGCAGATCCATCACGAGGTACCTTTGAAATAGGCTTCTTTAGTAATATTTTTACCATTTTGTTCAGAAGATACTTAGGACATTACATGATTCAAGGGTTTCAGGAAGTTATGTCGTATTCCAGTGGTCACAAAAAAAGTCTCAGAACCATTCTAAGTTAAGCTCCTGATTCCAAGGCTGACCTGAAAGTTCCTCCAAGTTCAGAGGAAAACACAAACTTGCTTTTCATGAACAGGTCGTCATATTATACTGAAAGCCTGATTGTAATGTAGATTCGCTAGCAATTTTAAATTACATTCACTGCTCAGAATGTGTACCCCACTCAAGACATTTTGACATTATTATTATGCCAACAGCTTGCAATTTTTGTGCAAATGATAGAGGCATAGATTTGACACCCATTTGACTCATTTAATTTTATGCTTTTCTTTGGCCAAAAAAATGTGCCATCTTGAAAAGCGAATCGATTCCCAACTAGAGAACTCACTCCCAAAGCCCCTCCATCTGTGGTAGGTGTGTTCAGCATTTTATACAGAATACAGCATAGGAAATAACTGCTTTTCCAGATTCTGTTTCACCATGCCTGTGTACAAATACCCATCTTGCCTCATGCATTACACCCCAATTCATGCATTCTGGACCCATTGCTCTCTGTAAGGTCATAGAGAAACTGATCCATTAATTTGGACATAGGACAAAGAAATTACAAAATAAGATGCATCGATGATACTTTTTACTAAACTTTTATCAGTATCTACTCTGTGCAATCCTCTATTATACACCTGAATAACTAAAAAAAAAGATGAACATTTTCCAGGCATAGGCCTCCAAAAGCTTCCAGTCTTTGAGAGAGTAAAAAGAGATGTGTAAATAATTGCAATTCAAAGTAGAAAAGGATAATTGCATGGGAGGATAAAAAAGAGTGCAGGGATATGTGAGAGGGACAGCTTAATTTGGTTCATAGGATCAGAGATGTTTTCATATTTTTGGAGACGATAAGAAAGCTTTTAAAGAGTGGGTGAGATTTGAATAGGCAGAAATAGTGGGGTTGGTGGAGGAAATATTCTATATGTGTTGTAGACAGAAACGCAGGATCAGGGACAGGCAGGACAAATTTGAGAATTTCCAATTATTTAATATAAAGGAATTTTGACATTCTAAATATTAACTTCAAGAGGCTTATTTTAATATATCTCATCTCTCCTCCTGTCTCCTCCATCATGTCTCTGATGAAGACGTGATTTCATCCTTCTCCTGAAAAAAGTGGAATCCTTATTTGTACCCTGGATCTCATTCCCGTTGTAACTTCTCTTCCTCTAATATTCCATCTACTAGGATGGTCTTTTCTGAAGCATCCTTGTTCTCGACTACTGTGCAGCATTTGACACTCTTAAACACTTTCTCCTATGTTGCCTCTTAGTATTTTTCTGACCCTGCTCTCTCTTTGTTTTCTTGTCCATCTGAGTATTGATTATTAATGTGTCTTAGTGTATCATCACCATCACCATCATCATCATCATCATCATCATCTCATTATGTTCTCTAACTGTGGGCATATTCCAATATTTTGTTCTAGGTTCTTTTATATAATCTCCCCCAATGTTCTCTCTTTGCACCTTTATTGGTTCATGTCTGTTTATTTATCATCTCTTTGACAATAAGTTCCATATGTACATGTCCTGCCCTTGTCTCTCTCCTAAGTCCCAGAACTACATCGCTAACTGCTTATTTGATATACATAGTGGATAGTCTGTAAATATCTCAAACTCAGCATGTATAAAACAAAAGTCATTATTTCTGCTCCCCAGTAGAGTTCCTTTTTTTCAATTTTCTTATTTCTTTCATGGGCACCACTACCCTTTTAGTTACCCAAATTTACAAGTTCATTATCTTTGTCATCTCACTCCCATCCCACATATCCAATCAGTTTCCACATTGTGTCTTTCTATTGATACATTACATTTCATATGAGCCCCATTCTCTTCACTCACTAAGTCACTTCTCTAGATTAGAGATTTATTATATATCCCAGGGCTGGGGAACCTGTGGCCTCAAGGTCACATATGGCCTTCTAGGTCCTGAGATCTTTTGACTGAGTCCAAGTTTTGCAGAACAGATCCTTTTATTAAGAGGATTTGTTCTGTGAAGTTTGGATTCAGTCCAAGGGCTGCACTTGAGGACCTAGAGAGCCACTTGTGACCTTGAGGCCACAGGTTCTCCACCCCTGATAGACTACTGCAGTGGCCTCCTAATTGATGTTTCTGCCTCAAGATTGTGCCTTCTTCAAGCCAGCCTTTATACAGCAGCCAAACTGGTTTTCCTAAAACACAAATCTGTGCATGCCACTTTGATACTCAATAAAGTCAAGAATCTCTCTAATACATGTCATTCCATCTCCCATCTATGGGCCTTTCCTCTGTCTGTTCCTTCTGCCTGGGATTCATCTTCTCCTCACCAAAGTCTCTCAGAATCGCTAGGTCTTCAAGATATTAGCTCAAATGCTACCTTCTACATGAGCTCTCCCCTGATTCACTCAATTTCTTGTACTGACCCCTGAAATCAACTTGCATCTATTTATACTTATTTTTATATGTTGTTATATACACATATACCTGCATATTCATATGCATATATATGTATATATGCACACATATCAGATTTTCCTCAACTAGACTCTAAAGTGTTTGAAGGTAAGGATGATTTTCACTTTTGCCTTTGTATCACCAGCATAATGTCTGAACCACAGTAGCATCTTAACACATGCTTATTAATTGACAGACAGTGCTCACTCTTTCAGTACTCACTTAGACCATAAGCTTTAAGGGGGCATTGAAAAGGTCATTGCAACCCAAATACAGCCCAAATTCCCCAAAATGTTCAAGTTCCTTGTTTTGTGCTTTATAATTCACCATTGAAGATATTGTTTTATTGGATGTAATCTCTTTCACATTTGATTTGGATCAGATGCCAGAATATTATTTATTAAGTTGGGACCACACATGACAGGAAGTTCTGAGTGGGTAGTGTGGTAACCAGGGGGAGAGAAACCATCATCCCCATGCAGACTAAGTAAGAAGAGAGCATAATGAGAGAAATGAGTTCCTAAAGAATAGAAAATAGGAGGGGCCAAATCTCTCTAAAATAACAGTAGGAGGCCACCTAAATTAATCTGCACCTTCTCTTTAATTTTCTCGATATTTGGCCTTGATTTTCATGCCCAAGGATCTATTTATTGCATTAAATACAAGTCATCAAAAATACATTCTAAATGTGCTCATGCAGTCTGTCATACCCCTGGTCATTTCAGAATGATAGGAGATTTTTTTTTCTAATCTTAGTGGTAAAGACATTGGAGCATATATATTTGGTTCTAGAAAATGCAAATTCATACCTTTTAATTTGAATACTTGGTCAGTCGATTGCTTGAAGGTCAGAAATCATATTTCCATTCAGGATTCAATACATTTATGCAAATATAGAATAGTTTTTAAAAAGTGTAGGAGATTCGTATACCTAATGGTGACATAACAAAGTACAAACAATTTATATTTCATTTCTTCTGATTCTTGGTCCCCATATGAGCCTACCATAAGCTAAATTCACTGCAGTTGTACTGGGATAGAAAGCACTGGTGTCAATACAGCTATGATTATTACTTTTCTACTTGGCTAAAGCATTTAAAAGGTGTGGAAAGAATCACGTTTCTTTGAACATGATTCTTATTCAGATGTAAAATACTTTCCAGATTCTTATAACATTTCATTTTTCTTCAGAGATGCTAGCCCTCTTTTTTGTTGGTATTCTCTGAGGATGACTTCTCTTGTGTGTTCCTAAAGCCATTCAGTGTCATGAGCCATATGTCCCTGAATAGCTCAGGCCCCAGAACCTATTGCTAGCTTGTTAGATCTTCCCTGGGAATTCAGATAGGTACAGAGGACTCCATGATCTCCAGATACTATGATTAATCTTGCAAACGTAAATATCCTAGTGTCTATTGAATTAACTTTAAATTTTTTTTCAAATTTGCAATAAAGTTTATATTCTACAGAGAAATACTAAAAAAAATACCCCCTTTCCCCAAGAGGAAAAACCCAAATGAATCTAGCAAGGAAGTATATTTAGTTTCCTACAACTATTAGGGAAAGCAGCATGTAAGAGTGATTGTTACCTGTCCCATATAAAACATTTATCTGCTATAATTCTTTGTTTAATAAAAGAAAGGGAAGATGCTTACCTTCTGTAAGTTGGCACGTGTCTTTGTATTCTTAATGCTCAGTACAGAGCCTAGTATGTAGTAGGAATTTGTTAGCTGTGGAAAGATCTCATGAAGTTATTCACTTTACTACATTTGACAAGGATAAAATACTGTAGTAGAAGTCTTATTAATTAGAGTTCTCACATAAGTACCATATCATGTGTCTGTGCCAGGTTTAAGGTCAATTTCCTTAATTTTTCATTGCTTTTTTCTTTATGTCCATGCCATTTGCAGCATATCCTGTTCAAGAAATTACTCCTATCTCCATTGATCTTTATCTAAATCCTATTGAACATTTTTTGTCCTTGCTGGTTCTTGGCTTTCCTCACATGAGTATAGCTTCTTAATTTGTAATGCTAGCTCTCCATATTACAACTCTTTCACCTTTCCTGTTTCTTTTGAAAAAAACATTCCCATCTAAAGTCATAGTGCTGTCACAGGAGCTACGAATAACAAATATTTATTGATGAAGTGCACTTTCCTTTCTACCGCATGACCCTAAATAAACATGGAACTATTATATAATTTTTGAATGTAGAAGACAAAATGGGGAATAACTTCCCTGCCCCCTCTGATTCTGAATTTCCTTGCTTCAGTTAAAATACCTATCTATCATGAAACAATGTCGTCAATTAAATTCTGAGGCATGCATTTTGGACCCACTCTTCTTAGTAAGGCCAGGCAGAAACAGACTTATGAAATTGGAAAAGGAGAAAAGGCATTATTAAAAAAGAGTCATTCTAAAATCCTGTCCAACAAAACCAAGTATTTGCTCCATGAAAACATCTATCTTGAACCCAGATAGTTTAAAAACATGAATCATTTCCAATCACAGGCCTTAAGGAGCTTCCAGACTGTCAGGGTGACAAAAAAGTGTGCAAATAATTATAGTACAAACTAGAATGGAATAAATTAATTGGAAGAGAACAAAGTTCTCAGAGATGTGTGTATGAGAGAGAGAGAGAGAGAGAGAGAGAGAGAGAGAGAGAGAGAGAGAGAGAGAGAGCTTACTTCTGACAGGCATATTCAGAGATGACTTCATGCCTTATGAAAACAGTAAGCTTACTCTCTCTCTATCAAATTGGGGACACTGGTCCATGGGTCTGCTACTTTGGAGCTTGATTAAATGCTTTAATTCCTCTGCACCATCTGAAGCAGAGTTTGAATGCTTGGCAGTTTAGTTCCGGTAAGGATTTCAATGTCTGGTACCTTATCCTGCCAGGTGATCTTCAGAATCTTCCTAAGACAATTCAAATGGAAGCAATTCAGTTTCTTGGCATGGTGCTGGTAGACTGCCCAGGTTTCACAGGCATACAACAATGAGGTCAGCACCACAGCTTTGTAGATCTTCGGTTTGGTCATCAGTGTAATACCTCTTCTCTCTCATACTTTCCTTCAGAGCCTCCCAAACAAATGGAGGTCATCCCTAGTGTGCTGTGAGGAAAAAGGGAAGGAGACAGTTCAGAACTTAAATGTAACAAGAAAATTGAATAAAAGAAAGAATGGTTAATCTTTGACATCCCTCCTAATACTGAGTTTCTGATTTCCTGTTTTAAATTTGAAAGCAAAATTAAGAGAAAGGAATTTATTTGAAAATAATATATTTGAAGGTCTTCCTGTTAATTTTTTTCAACTGCTGACTTAACAATTGGCATGGCATAATAAAAAAGTAATGTGACTTGAAAACAGATGAAACATTAGGCAGGACCCCACTACTTAGCAGAGCGTGTGAAAAAGTGTGGTTTTCTTAACAATCAACTGTGGTTTTCTTAACTATAAAATGGTGGCAATATTTTTCCTAACTACTCTTTGATTTATTGCAGTGATCAAATACAAGAATGCAAAGGCACTTTGAAAAAATATAAGAAATTGTAGACATACAAAATGCTTTTGTTACTAAGTTAATTATATGCACTTTAGGAATCATGTTTATTAGCACTTTCCATGCTCTCTGAAAGTCAATATATTAAAACTGGTGAGCTTAACACGGATACACAACAAAATAACTCATCACTACATAAAAGGCAGAACTTTATATGTATACATATATCTCTAAATACACACTCATATATATATACATATATATACACACAATATATTATAATCTACTATCTATGGCAGATTGAATCACACACACACATTATATATGTGTGAGTATGTATGGGTGTGTATGTGTGTAAGCAGGCATATCATCACAGAAAAGACTTTAGTATTAATCTCTCTGAGAAGTATTTCCAGGCTATGAATTTCTTCACAGAGGTCCTCATTTTCTTTTTCCTCAGACTATACATGACAAAGTTCAGGGTTGGGAGCATCACTGTATAGAATATAGACAACAATAATTCCAAACCTGACTCAGAGTCCAAAGGTGGCTTTAGATAAGCCTTCACCTCAGTTGTGATGAAACTATAAGAACAATGAGGTTGGGGTAGACAAGGGGAAAAAACTTTTGACTGATCTTCTGTGATGGAAGTCATCAGCACAATTGAGAAGATGTGACCATAAGAGATATCTGAGAAGATACAGCCCAGAATCCCTCAACTGACCACAATGACTATACTCACATGTGTCTCAGAGTAGGAGATCCTAAGTAAGGAAGAGACAACACAGAAGAAACTGATGGATCACCTTGGAGTCACAGAAAGGCAAGGAGAATGAACTAATGGCATATATTACACCCATCAAATCTCCAATGAACCATGAAGCAGCTGTGATCCACACACAAGGCCCTCTGTTCATAATAACTTCATTGGGTAAGGGATGACAAATGGACATATAGTAATCATAGGACATAGCTATGAAGATAGAATCACTAAAAAGACCTGTATTGTACACCATAAATAAGAGATGGAGTAACTATGGCCCAGAGAATTTTTTATAGATTTGGGGATAGACACAGAAACGAAGCAAAGATCTAAAACAGGCAGGTTTGTCAAGAAGAAATACATGGGGGTGTGGAGATGCCCATCTAGAGAAATGAGGAAGAAGATAAGCAGGTTTCCCATCGAAGCCACCAAGTAGATCAGCAAGAAGAAAATAATATGTAAGACCTGCAGTTCCCAGGTATTGAAAAATCCCATGAGGATGACTCCTATCAGCATGGTGAGGTTGGCCATACTCTGAAAGGTTCTCTTGACTATCTACATAGAGGTAAGAAATATATAGGAAAGGATGAGGAGAACACTCAGAGTGTTGGGTGTCAGGAGACCTGGGTTCTATTTCCAAGTCTGCCAATTTGAAACATTGGGCAAATCAGTCCCTCTGCCATCTTCATTTTTCTTGTTTGTTGAATGAGGAGACTGGGCCTTTTTCTTTACAATTTCTTCTGTCAAAAGGATCATTACCTTGAAAAAAGCTTTAATAAAAATGAAATCTATCAGAATATGTGAATTTTAAAGCATAGAAAGCTTATGCATCATGAATTCTGTGAGGTAGGCAAAAATAATAATGGATAAGCAGTCAATACAAATGTGTGTTGTCTTCCTCATTTGAATTTAAGCTCTTTAGGATCAGAAAATTGAAAACTATAGACCAATTTTCATAGTGAATATTAGTATAAAAATTTTTCATAAATCACTAGCAAAGAAACTCAGTAATACATCACAAACATCATACATTATGACCAGGTTTGATTTAGACCAGGAATGCAGGGCTGATTTGTTATTAGAAAAGCAGCAAGAGGGGAGCAGGGGGAGCCAAGATGGTGGCTGGAAAGCAGGGACTAGCAGGAGCTCCCCACCAAGTCCCTCCAAAAACCTATAAAAATGGCTCTGAACCAATTCTAGAATGGCAGAACCCACAAAATAGAATAGGGAAGCAGGGCTGTAGCCCAGGACAGCCTGGATGGTCTCTGGGTAAGGTCTATCCCACACGGAGCTGTGAGCTGAGGGGAGTAGAGCTGAGTGGAGCAGAGCCCAGCGTGGGCAGTGCAGATCAACCAGACCGTGGACCAACCAGAACGGGAGCCAGGCGGAGCGTGCCTTAGCACCCTGAATTAGTGAGCTGTGGCATTTACCA
>CM053627.1:164669499-164712730 GCA_028646595.1 Phalanger gymnotis
CTTGGTGGGGAGCTCACGCCATTCACTGCTTCCCAGCCGCCATCTTGGCTCCGCCCCCCACAATAGATATTTTTGTACATGTGGGCTCTTTTCCCATTTGTATGATCTCTTTGTGATACAACCTTAGAAATGGTATTGCATGGTCAAAGGGTATGCATATTTTATAGCCCTTTTGGCATAGATCCATATTCCTCTCCAAAATGGTTGGATCAGTTCACAACTCCACCAACAATGCGTTAGTGTTCCAATTTTCCCAATTCTTCTCCAGCACTCATAATATTCCTATTTTGTCATCTTAGCCAATCTGACTGGTGCAATGTGGTACCTTAAAATTGTTTTGATTTGCATTTCTCTAATCAATAATGATTTAGAGTATATTTTCTTATTTTTCTAAAAAAATCATGTTAAAGAATGGTTTATCTACCTCATTATTTTTTTTCATACAACCAGTTCCTTAATCTCACCTTCAGTGTTCAGAATGTCCAATTTGTTGCTTAATTGGGGATTTTTAATTTGTTCTTTTCTTAGTTTTTTTTTTCTTTAGTTGCATGCACAATTCATTGGTCTACTCTTTCTCTATTTTATTGATGTAACAACATGCTATAACTTAAGGGATGTAGTCAAAGCAGTACTTAGGGGAAATTTATTGTTCTAAATTCTTACATCATTGTTTTGTGAGAATAGCTAAGTCTTTCACAGCTGATCATCTTACAATGATCCAAGACAACTCTGAATGATTTATGATGAAAAATGTTATCTGTCTCTAGTGAAAGAACTGATGGTGTCTCAATATAGATTAAAGCATACTTTTTAAAACTTTATTTTTCTTGAGTTTTTTGTCTAGACTTTCTTTTACAACATGACTGTTATGGATATGTTTTGCATGACTCATCATGTATAACCTGTATTTAATTGCTTGCCTTCTTAATGAAGGAATGGAGAGGTGTAGCAACACAGCTACTTGCTGCCACTGTGGCTTTGTAACACCAATAACACCAGAATGCAGGAGGGCTGTTATCACAGGTTCTTTGATCTGGTTTTCTAAGGCAAGCAACTTTAAAGGGTTAACAATATCACTTTAATTAAACATACATATATGATTCACTTAGTTCAGGGGAAAAAGTCAGCACCCCAAACTTCAGAGCAAATACAAATAGAAATTAGAAGCAGAAATTATGTAAACAGAACAAAGTAACACATATCAGCAGACAAGCTTCTAGCTCTCTCTCTCTAAGACATCACATACATAATTCCCACACAGAGAAGTACCAACATCTGAATTTTGCAAAGCTAAGGGGCTCCTTAATGGCTACCCAGAGTCTTGTCTGGTCAGATTAAACTACCCTCTTCCAGTGAGTGAGTCCCGAGCAAAATGCTAACCTCAGAGTATGTATGCATACACACTTTGGGATCAAAGGGGATCCCAAGCATGCAACTCAAACCCATGTGGCCTAAGCCTTCTCATGACTTGAGCAGATCATCAAACACTCTTGATTTAACCAAAGATTTTGAATTTAAACAAAGACAAGACTCAAAGGCACTTGATTGCCTTAGTGCAGAAAAGCACTCGAAAAAAAAAACCCAGCAAAATGTCCCACCACAAGAGGGAGGAATGGAGAGAATTTGGAACTCAAAATTTGGAAACAAATGTTAAAAATTTTTTTTACATGTAATTGGGAAAAATAAAATACTAAAAAAAAAAGAATTTGTATGTTATGCCACTTGATGAATATCAGTCTAGTTTTGATTTTGCTTCATTTTCTATGGTACTTTCAGTAAGATTTAGTTTTCTTCATTTTTTTAAAATTAGGCATATTTTTGCTTTTCCTTTGTCTGAGATCATGCTTGCTACCTCTGCTTTTTAAAAATTTCACCTGAAGCATAATAAAATCTTTTCCAGCTCATTACTTTTACTTTGTGTATCTCTCTGCTTCAAGTTTCTTTTAAACAGCATATTATAAGATTCTAGTTTTTAATCCACTCTTTTATTCACTTCCTCCCCATTTATCCTTTCATCTCCCCTTTCCTCTTTTCTCTCCTCATCAGTGTTTTGCCTTTGTCCACTGCCTCTTGAGATTCCTCTCAGCTCTGCCAGTCCCTCCATCCACTTCCTCCCCTCCTACTTCCCTGTAGAGGAAGATATTGTTCTATACCCAACTGATTGTGTGTGTCATTCTCTCTTTGAACGAATTCCCATGAAAGTAACATTCAAGAGACCCCACTGCCCACCCTCTCACATTTCCCTCCACTTTAATAGGTGTTTCATGTCTGTTCATATGAGATAATTTGCCTATTCTGCCTCTCTCTTTCTTCTGTTCCCCATTATAATCCTTTTCACCCCTTAATTTTTATTACCCCTTTGAAGTTTCCTTATACCTACATACTTTGTCTCTGTACACTCCTTACTGCACTCATGGTGATACAGTTCTTAAGAGCAACAAGTATCATCTGCTCATGTAAAGACGCAAACAGTTACATGTTATTGAATTCCTTATTGTTTTCTCTTTCCTTTTTACCTTTTAATGCTACTTTTGAATCTTAAAATTGGAAATTCAATTTTTTATTCAGCTCTGGTTTTTTCATCAGAAAAACTGAGTGTGTGCAGTCTTGCTGGGTAGGTAATTCTTGTTTCTATTGCCAGATCTTTTGCCTTCTGGAATGCCATATTCCTTGCCCTACTATGCTTTAATGTTGAAGTTGCCAAATCCTATGTAATCCTGATTGTGGCTCCCCAATTTGAATTGCTTTTTTCCAGCTGCTTGTAATATCTTCTCCTCAACCTGGGAGTTTTGGAATTGGGCTATAATGTTCCTGAGAGTTTTTATTTGGGATGTCTTTCCGGAGACCATTGGTGGATTCTTTCAATGTCTGTTTTACCCTCTGATTCTAAAATTTCAGGACATTTTTCTTTCATTATTTCTCTTAGATCTATTTTCCAGGTCAGTTGTTTTTCCAATGAGATATTTCATGCTGTCTTTTTTCAGTTATTTTTATTTCGTTTAATTGATTCTTGATATCTCATAAAGTCATTAGTTTCCACTTGTCCGATTCTAATTTTTAAATTCTTATCTTCAGTTAGCTTTTGTACCTCCTTTTCTGTTTGGCCAATTCTACTTTCTAAGGAGCTGATTTTTCTTTTTCTAATCTTTTGACTCTTTTTCTTGATTCTCTTGCATCACTCTCATTTCTCTTCCCAATTTTTCTTCTACCTCTCTTACTTAATTTTTAGATTTTTTGAGCTTTTCCAGGAGTTCTATCTGGGCTTGAGACCACTACAAATTTGTCTTTGGGGTTTTGTATATAGATATCTTGACAGTGATGGCCTCTTTTAAGTTTGTATCTTGATCTCTGTCATTATAATATCTTTTTATGGTTAGATTCTTCTTTCTTTTTCTTTTTGCTCATCACTTCCAGCCCATTTTCTTGCTTTTAAAAGTCAACTTTGCTCCTGGGGTAGAAAGAGTAGTGTTCCAAACTTCTTGTGTGGGGGACAGGAAGCACTGGCTTTTTGTTTGGTGCTATGCAGGTGCTGCCCTGAGTCCTGCGGAGGACAACTCTGCTGTTCTGGGGCTGCATGGCTGGCACTTGCCTAGTACTGCTCTGCAGGGGGTGGTGCTGCATGGTGCCACAACAGACATGGTGTCTGGAAAGTCACCTGGTATTGTCCTGAGGCCCACAGATGGTCTGGTTTTGGGGTCCTGTGCTGAGGCATATATGGCAGGTGGTGGTGTTTGTGTCTGGTTGTTTACCTGGTTCTGTGCTAACGCACATGGCAGACCTTCATTCTGCTCTGTGGCTCCTGTGTTATTGCAATGAGGTGGAGGTGAGGGTAGCTTTAGGTGCCACATTACATTTCAGGGGTCTAGCTTTGTGGCTCACCTGCTGTATGCTGATGCCCATGCAAGTGATGGAGGGAGAGTTGTTCTGTGCTGGGGCTAAATGGGAGGGGGCATAGCCTTCTGTTGCAAAGGGGCTATGGGACCTCAGTCATTGACATGCACTGGGGCTCAAGGCCTAATCCTGGCTTGCTGAGGCAGAGCTTGTTGCTGGCTTGCTGGGACACTGGGAACAGTCTTCTTTTACTGGAGTGAGATAGATCATTCCTGCTGACCTTCTAAGTTGTCTTAGACTAGAAAATTGTTTCACACAATCTTTTTGTTGGTTCTCCTATTCCAGAATTCTTTTTAGGGTGTGATTTTATAGTTTTTTGGAGTTGAATATTAAAGAATTCAGGTGATTTGCTTACTTCACCATCTTGACTCCTAGAAGTCCCATATCAGACCTATATAGTATTTGCAATACGAATACCTGTAACTTGCTTAAAATCTATGCAGAAGAATATAGTTTCAGGAACTTTAAACATAGATTTTAACAGAGGAAATAAG
Source organism: Phalanger gymnotis (assembly GCA_028646595.1). Lineage (NCBI taxonomy): Eukaryota > Metazoa > Chordata > Mammalia > Diprotodontia > Phalangeridae > Phalanger > Phalanger gymnotis. The sequence continues at coordinate 164,673,885 of CM053627.1, forward strand.
TTGAAGAACTTTACTTATAACCTTGCAAAGAGGTCTTATCAACTTTCTGCCTCTATGATAACAAGGCTACAGATTACAGAAAACAACTTTGCAGGCAAAAATAGTATATTTTTCATGTGTATATTTAGCATACATTTGTTACACAGTAAAGTGGCCTAGCATTTTTCTTACTTTTAAAAATGGGCTTTCACATCACATTGCTATATAATTAGAACACACCTGACTTTCTTCTCATTTTATGTTATCTGATCCCCAATGCCCCAAAACAACAAATCCCAGTGAACTGCATCTCAGGTGGAAACTGGTGGAGACTGACCAGTGTCTTGGTAGATGTTTCCAAGAAATTACTAAATAATTTTTGGGTGTAAATATATACATAGGCATATATATGTATATATATATATATATATATATGCATATATACTCATGCACACACATATACATACACACACATATACACATATAAATACATGCATAAACATACAACACACACATATATATCTAGATATAGTGCTATATAGATACATATGTGTGCATAAGTATATATTTTTATATACACTTATACATACATTTATACACATATATTCTGTTGTTATCATGTAAATAGGCTTCTGGTAGAGGAAGAATGAGCAATTGTATTTTAGATGAAATTCAAGATGCTAATTGGACTAGATGGCTACTCACACCTCTCCCAGTACTACTTTTCTATGGTTCTATGATTATATTTTAGATATAAGCAAAGAAAAATGTACTACATTATGAAAATTGTCTTATATCAAGACAATATGTTTGACAGGCTTCACATTAATTTACATTAACTATTTATTTGACAATTTTATGCATGGTATAAGATAAAAAGAAGTTAGACTTAGAAAACAAAGACACATATGAGGTGACTCCCCCACTTTTAGGAGATCCTAGTCAAATCACTTTTCTTCCCTGAAATTCGCTTTCCTTAACCATAAAAAGATACAAATAGCACCTTTCATAGCTAGAATTTAGGGTTATTTTGGGGAACAAATATAGGAATGTGAAAATTAACAACAATCAGCAAGTATTTACTAAGTATTTACAGTATGCTAGGCACTGTGCTAAGCATTTAAAAGCATAAAACATTATAAAAATATAAAGTATTATTATAATTTTGCTCATTTTGTGAGTGTATGTACTTTGGAAAATTGTATTTCTTAGTATCATATCTCTTCTTGACCCTTGAAGTCTAGATTACAAAACTTATGTTCCAGATTCAGATGCATAAGTGAAAATAATTTTTAGTCAATAAACACATAAAAGGCAGAACTGATTTTTTTTAGAAAACATGTATACAATTATGGAAAAGACTTTTTCCTTATTCCCTCTCATGAGTATTTCCAGCTGATAAGCTTTCTCAAAGCAGTCTTCATGTCCTTGTTTCTCAGGCTATAGATGACAGGGTTCAGGGTTGGGGGCACCACTGTATAGAACAGAGACAACAATAGACCCAGAACTGAGTCGGAGTCCGAAGGTGGCTTTAAATAAGCCATGGCCCCAGTTATGATAACAATCATGAAAGCAATGAGATGAGGCAGGCTAGTGGAGAAGGCTTTTGACCGACCTTCTGTTGCTGGAATCTTCAGCACAGTTGAAAAGATGTGACCATAAGAGATAATGCAAGAAATACAGCAAAAAATACCTAAGCCCAGACCTATAGAAACACTCACATAAACTGCAATGTGTTTTTCAGAGCAGGAGATCCTGAGTAAATAAGGGACATCACAGAAGAACTGATGGATTTCTTTGTGGCCACAGAAGGATAAAGAGAATGTACTAGCTGAGTACATGGCACCAACCACACTTCCACTGAACCAGGAAGCAAGTGCCATCCTCACACAAGATTCTTTGATCATGATGGTTTCATAGTGCAGAGGTTGGCAGATGGCTATATAGCGGTCATAAGACATCACTGTGAGCAGTGAAACCTCTGATCCTACAAATAAAACCACTAAAAAGAGCTGTATTACACAACCCAAATAAGAGATTGAGCATTTGTTGCTCAGGGAGTTTACAATGGATTTTGGGACAGTGACAGAAATAAGGCAGAGATCTAAAATGGACAGATTCTTTAGGAAGAAGTACATTGGAGTGTGAAGATGCCTATTGAGAGAGATGAGGGTGAATATAAGCAGATTCCCTGTCAGAGCCACCACATAGATCAAGAAGAAAATCATGGCATGTAAGACCTGCAATTCCCAGTTTTTGGAAAAGCCCATGAGGAGGAATTCTGTCACTATGGTGAGATTACTCATGTTCTGAGAGGTTCTCTTAATTATCTGTTGAGAAAAAAAGAAGGAGGTCCCAAATGATAAGAAGATTACACAATGATTTGGGTGTCAGGAGATATGATTTCTGGTTCTGTCTTTCCCATTTTGTAACCTTGAAGCATTCAACCATCTCTCTGTCAATCTCAGTTTTCTCATTTGTAAAATTAGGTCACTGGAGGAGATGATTTTAAGGGTTTTTATAATTTTCAAAATGTATGTTGAACTCAGAATAAGATTCTGAATTGGAAAAAGAAAATTTCAAAATTATCTCTTGTGGTATTATCATTTTATGGTGTACATAGCATTTGTCTGACAGCAACCTTGTGAAGTAGGTAGTTTGGGTTATTACTTCCAATCTATAGATAAGTTATTGGTGCTCATAATAAAGTGATTTTTGCCATTGTTCCCATATCTGGCATCAGAGCCTAAAATAGATGTCCTCATTTCAAAGCCACATTATTAGATTATCTAGCCTCTTTCCAAACTTCAGGCAAATTTTTACTTAATTTTATAGAAACATATCTGTCTTTCCCAGGCTCAAAATTGATGGGGCTGGAATTTCTTTAGAAGTTTTTCATAAGTACAATGACCCAAATAACAAAATGTTTAGCCCAAGACTAGAATTATCACTCAAATTATACCAAGGGCATATATTTGAACTCTACACAGTCTATTTGATTTCTCTTTTTTGACCACAGACAATGCCATTTTGATTCTTTACTCTCCTTCTTGCCATGAAAACCAACTATCAAATGGAAAAGCAGCTTCCTAAACCTTACCACTAGTGGTGGGTACATTCTGTAATTTTTTTTTTTTGATGCAGAAGGGAATATGGTAACTGTCTCAGATAACGAATTCATTTTTCTTGTGTAGAAATAGACTTAACAACCTAGAGTGAGATAAAGATATAGTATATGTAAAACATGAGAGCTGTGAGAGGATATACTTTCAAATTCTTTTCTGGGTCCTCTTATGTTTTATTTCATATATACTATTACTTGTTCCCTCCATCATCTCTTATGGGTTTAGTTTTTATCCTTATGTTTCCCATGTCTATATAGGCAATCCTAATACCTCTCCCAAAATTCCTTCTTATATCACCAAATTATTATTTTAAGTTGGATGTCTCATAAACATTTCAAACTTACCATTCCTGAAATGGAACTCATTACCTTCTACCTCTCACCCCTGATACTTACCTTTTTTCTCTGCTTCTCATATCTCTGTCAAGGGCACAACCATCCTTTTAGTCACCATGGTTCACAATTTCAGCTTAAATATCACAATACAGTCTGTTGGCCGATTTTGTGTTTCCTATTTCAATATTTCTCATATTCATCCCCTTCTTTTCACTCTTATAGCCACTGTTTAGTTCAGGCCCTCATCTCTTCTTGTAGAGAATATTGTAATAGCCTTTTAAGTGGTATATATACCTTGTCTCTGTCTATTCGAACATATTTCCCGGAAAGGTTCAAAAGTGATTTTGTTAACATGCAAGTATAATCACGTCACACACACTTTGCCCCCAGCTACTCAATAAATCCCACTGAATCCCTCTTACCTCTAGAATAAATATAAATTCTTGTTTGACATTTAAAGCTTATGACCTGGCCCCATCCTGTATTTCCAGTTTTATAAAACATTAATTTTATTGGTGTATTCTATATTCCAGTCAAACCTTTTGCTATTTATCACTCTCAGAACTCTATCTCCCAAAGGTTTAAATGTATTCTATTGTCTATCTATTCCCTAGGATAAGAATACACTGCCTGATTTTCTCTTTTTGAAATCCCCGGTTTTCATTAAGACCTAGCTCATGTCAGTTTCTGCATAAACCCTCTTCTCAACTCCCTGGTTGCCAGCATTTTATTTTTCTCTCTTGGATAATCTGCACTTGTTTTATATATATATATGTATATATATATGTATATATATATATAAATGTATATATGTGTGTATGTGTATATACGTGTATATATGTGCGTGTGTACATATATATGTGTATATATATATCAAGAAATAGTCATTGATATCTATACCAATATTTTGTCCATTCTCTCTATACATATACATTATGTATACACTATCTATATCTATATCTATAACTACCCCACCACATACACATATATGGGCAGTTTGGCAGCACAGTGGACAGAGTGTTGGCCTAGAGTCAGGAATAATCATCTTCCTGAGTTCACATCTGGTCTCAGATATTTTCTAGCTGTGTGACACTGTGCAACTCATTTAATTATTTTTCTCTTGGTTTCCTCATTTGTAAAATGAAATGGAGAAGAAAATGGCAATTAATTTCAGTATTTTTGCCAAGAATACCATAAATGGGGTCACAAAGAGTCAGACATACCACCTAGTAGATCAGCCATACTAAGAATACAAAAATATATAACTGTTCTCCAGGATCAGGATTTTGTGTCCAATTTAGGAGATTGGTTTTAGGGCACAATAGCTTTATCTTCCCCGAAAATATATTTCCCACACTGTCTGCAATTTTTCACATCACCCATTGAAATTTTATTTTGGAGGAGAGAAGGCAGGACATTTGGGGTTAAGTGACTTGCCCATGGTCACACAGCTAGTAAGTGTATCAAGTGTCTGAGGTTGGATTTGAACCTTTGAGTCCTCCTGACTCCAGTGCTGGTGCTCTACTCACTATACCACCTAGCTGCCCCTATAATTCATTTTTAACCTTTTGAATAACATATTTTCTGGAATGCAAATATAATATGAAAATTATTATAAGCAGTGAGGTCTCACTTTGTGTTAACTCAGTAAGATAGGCTTTTTAATGGTTAGTTTATATGAACTGATAAGATTAGAATTTTGAAGGGAAGAATAAGAGAATAGTTATATGATCTTGGATCACAACATAAAGAGGGCAGCAAGAACCCTCGAAGGACAATCTTTAGCAAAGACTGAGGTAGGATGTGGTGACTACAATAATAGAATGATGTGAAAGTACATTTCAAAAGCGAAGGGGAAAATGGTAGCAAAAGGCAGAGGTGGAGAAAGTAATACTAGTTACATAATACCTAAAAAAACCTTTCATCTCTTCAGTTTTACCTATGCCCAGCACTTATTTTCACAAATAAGTACCTATGTGCACACAAACTTAGTACTTAACCTTACGCACCTTGCATGTAAATAACATGATAAGCATCTGAATGAAAAGAGCATAATTATTAGCTCCTCTTCATATACTCACACTGTCTTTCGTGTTTAACATTTTATCAAAATTATGGAAACATTTTCATCTAACCTTGCTCATGGAAGCTTCTGTATTTTGATGTCATAAAGTAGAAATTCATACCTTATAATTAGTTAAATTCTTCAAGCCATTGGTAGAAGATGAAATTATGAGACCTCCATCCTAAGAGCAACAAGTTTATGTTGGGGTGGTTACTTTTTCACAAAAGGTAGAGGAAGTTTGTATAACCTTTGGTGACTTGAAGAGGTAATAGAGAATTATGCCTTCCTTTCCATCAGTTCCTGGGCCCAATATTAAGCCAGACATATAGAGACTTACTGGAGTAGCACTGGGATGAAAGGCAGAGGCCTGCTTAGCTATGGGAATCATTTTACCAATTTGGTTATGGCATTTAAAGTTTCTATAAATGCTCATGCACTGTTCTCTATCATGGATGTTGAAATTCTTGCCATATGGTTGCATCATTCACCCTTGCAGAATTCTCTGAAGAGGAATGACATGGAGTCTTGTTAAATGTTTCTAAAGCCCTTTAGCAACATTTTCCCCAAGTCCCTGAATAACTCAGACCCCAGAACCCTCAGCTGGTTTATTGCCACTGCCCCATGGCGGATGTCACTAGAAAACTTACCATTCTAACAAGAGAAATACCCTAATGTCCATCTGATTCCAATTTTTTTTTTGCTTTAAATAATACTTTATTTTTCCCACAATTACATATCAAGAAAATTTCTAGCATTCACCTAAATTTTTCTCCTTCCCTTCCTCCTCTCTCCTTCTATGAAAATGGTAGGCATTTTAATATAGTTTATACATATGCATCAGTTTGTAAAGGTCCAGGTTTTTCTGAAATCAGCCTGTTCATCATTTCTTATTGAACAACAGTATTCCATTACATTCATATACTACAGTATGTTTAGCCATCGATGAGCATCCCCTCAATTTCCTGTATTTTGCCACCATGAATAGGGCTGCTATTGGTATTTTTCCCATGTAGGTCCTTTACCTTTTTTGTGATCTCTTTGGGATATAAACCTAGTAATGATAATGCTTAATTCTATGGAGTAATTGATTCTTAGTTATAGTCCTATTTTTTTGCCCACTGGAATATCATATTCCATGACCTCTGATTCTTGAATGTTACAGCTGGCAAGTTCTTTGAGATCTTGATTATGACTCTCATATTTATATTGTTTCCTTCTGGCCACTTTCAGTATTTTTTTTCCTTATGCTGATAGTTCTGAAATTTGGCTATAATGTTCTTGGGGTTTTTATTTTGGGATCTTTTTTTGAGGTGATTGGAGGATTCTTCCAATGCCAGTTTTGCCCTCTAGTTCCAGAACATCAGGACAGTTTTCATTGACAATTTCTTGAAAGATGCTGTCTAGACCCTCCTTTTGATTATGGTTCTCAGGTAGTCCAATGGTTCTGATGTTTTCTCTCTTAGATCTATTTTCCAGGTCAGTTGTTTTCCTCATGATATGTTTTATATTTTCTTCCATTTCTTCATCCTTCTGAATTTGTTTGATTGACTCATGATGACTCATAGAGTTATTGCCCTCTGGAATATCATATTCCAAGCCTTCTGATCCATTAAGATAAAAGTTGCTAAATCTTGTGTTATCTTGATTGTGACTCACATAATATTTGCTAAGTGGTGAGGTTGGCAATTGAACTACACATACAAAATGAAGTGGTCCCTGGTTTCAAGGAAGGAACAACCTATATGGGTCCCTGTAAAAGAGACCTTACATATGCTCATGCAAGCATACACATGTGTGGGCATGCACGTACATAGACACTGACATAGACAGGAAATAAAAGAAGAATTTGAGATGATTTGCCAGCCATTATGGGGAATCAAGATAGCTATAGAGGGGCAGGAAGGGTTTTAGTTGAACTTTAACAGAAACTAGGGATTCTTAGAGGCAGAAATAAAGAGGGAATAAATTTTCATCTTTGAGGCAGCTTGTTAAAAGTAATGGAGACCCAGATGGATGTCAAATGTAAAGAAGAACATGAGTTAAAGTTTGGCTTTATGTAAAAGGAAACAGAGTATTCTAGCATCAAGGACAGTAATTGTTAGATCGTTGAACAAATAATTTATTTCATTTAATATAGATTTTTATTGAGGCCCTTTGCTTTTTAAACATACATTTTTTCCTGGTAACTGACTCTCTTCCATAGAGCAAGCCTTTATAACAATTTTTTTTAAGAAGACAAAGACAAATCTGCAAAACTGACCAATACATAAAAAAATCTGAAAATGTGTGTGATATTACATAGCTATGGACCCAAAGGGGTGGGATTTTTACATTTCTACATTCATCCCTATGTTCATCCCTGCATATATCACTCAATTTGATGATAGTAAGATGATACCTTAATTTTCAAAATATATGTTTCCCTTTATACTAGCGATTTTGAACTTAACATTTTTAGTCATATATTTCTTATTTTTTAATGTGTATTGAATGATAATAATAATGAGATAAGAGATAAAATCAGTAATAATCTTAAAATCTATGTTAATAAGCTTTGGAAAATTGCCTTTTGTATGGATTTTAATCCTTCTAGTTTTTGTCACATCCCTATAACATTTGATTATCATAAATATATCAGAGATTTTTAATATAATGCTTTTTTATTTTGTATTTTTTCTTCTTGCTTTAGTTGTATTGATTTACCTTGTTTTCAGAAATTTTGTTATAGTGCAAATAGATTATTTGAGTTGTGTTTTCATTCTATTGTACCAGCATGGTTTGACTATGAATATAGATGAAACCTGAAATAGTCTATGTTCTTGAGGAGTTTACAATTAGTGAGGGAGACATTTATTTACAAGTATATACAGAATTAAGATAAACTAAATGGAGTAGTGAAATATAAGACATTATTCTTTGGTTGTGACTCATGGACTGTTTCAGTGTCTGATGAATCAAAATTGAGTATCATCCAAAAGGAAAATGATATATAAGCAGACTGCAACATATACAAATGAAGAACTTCAAAGAATTTTAGTAAAAGATGTCATTGCAGAGATTTGTAACATGAAGCAACTTTGTTGATTATTAGATAGATGCTTTTGATAATATTCAAAGAAGACTTTATCTTTCTTAAACTTTTAATGGTTCCTTTCAATATAGTTTAAGGGCTATATTTAATTAAATTATTTCTCTCCATTTATTTGTTGATAAAATATTAATAGACAAGGTCATTAATGTAAGATTGAGTCATCCCTTTAAGCAGCATTGATGTAAATTCTACTTAGTCATGTGGTCATAATGAACTATATATTTTCTATATATTCATTAAGTTTTTTTGCTAAAATTTTGCTTAATATTTCTGCATCATTGTTCACTAAAATTGCTGGTATTGTCTCCTCTTATACTATTTTTTCTTGATTAGGACATTAGGACCATTACTGTCTCAAAGAAAGACCTTGGTAGGTTACCAGTTAATTTTGAAAAGTCTAGGCAACATAAGGAATATTTGGTTTTTTTTTCAGTATTCGACAGAGTGGATATAAGCCTTTCAAATCCAGGTGATTTTGTTTTTTTGCTGTTGCTGAGTTGCCTAGATTTATTTTTTAAAATTTTTAAATTTTTTTTAGTTTACAACACTCAGTTCCACAAGTTTTTGAGTTCCAAATTTTCTCTCCCTCATCTCCACCTGCAGCCCCACCAAGATGGCATGTAATCCAATGTAGATTCTACATATACCTTTGCACTGAGCTTGTATTTACCTAATAGTCAAGTTGTAAAGAAGAATTATAACCAATGGAATAAATCATGAGAAAGAAGAAATGAAACCAAAAAAGAAGGAAAAAAAAGAGAGCAAATAGTTTGTCTCAATCTGCATTCAGACTCTGTAATTCTTTCTCTGGATGTGCATAACTTTTTCCATCATGTTTCTTTAGGAGCTGTCTTTGAAATTTGCATTGATGAAAAGAGCCAAGTCTATCAAAGTTAGTCCTTACAGATATGATGTGTCTGTAATCATGTATAATGTTCTCCTGGTTCTGCTCCCCTCACTCATCATCAGTTCGTGTAAGTCTTTCCAGGTTATAATGAAGTCCATCTGCTCCTCATTTCTTATAGCACAATAGTATTCCATAACATTCATATACCACAATTAGGCTTTCCCCAATTGATGGGCATCTCCTTGATTTTCAATTCTTTGTCACCACTAAAAGAACTGCTATAAATATTTTTGTACGTACTGGTCCATTTCCCACTTTTGTGATCTCTTTGAGATACAGTTCTAGAAGTGGTATTGCTGGGTCAAAGGGAATGTGCATTTTTATAGCTCTTTGAGTATAATTACAAATTGCTCTCCAGAATGGCTGGATCAGTTCACAATTCCTCCAACAATGCAATAATGTTCAAATTTCCCCACATCCTCCCCAGTATTTATCATTTTCCTTTTTTTTGTCATGTTAACCAATCTTACAGGAGAGATATGGGACCTAAGAATTATTTTGATTTACATTTCTCTAAACAATAGTGATCTAGGGCATTTTTTCATATGACTACAGACATTTTTAATTTCTTCCTCTGAAAATTGTTCATTCATATCGTTTGACCGTAACTCAACTGGGGAGACTTGTATTCCTATAAATTTGACTCAGTTCTCCTTATATTTTAGAGATGAGGCCTTTATCAGAAACACTGATTGTAAAGATTCTTTCCCAATTTTCTTCTCCTCTCCTATTCTTTGTTGCATCAGCTTTGTTTGTATAAAAACTTTGCAATTCAACATAATCAAAATTATCCAATTTGCATTTTGTAATATTCTCTGTCTCTTGTTGGGTCATGAATTCTTCCCTTCTCCATAGATCTTGCAGGTAAACTATTCCTTGATCTCCCAAATTGCTTATAGTATCAGCCTTTATTCCTAAATAATGAACCCATTTTGTCTTTATTTTGGCATATGATATTAGATATTTAACTATGCCCAGTTTCTTCCATATTATTTTCCAGTTGTCCCAGTAGTTTTTGTGAATAGTGAATTCTTAACCCAGAAGCTGGACTCTTTGGGTTTACCAAAAAGTAGATTGTTATAGTCAGTCACTGACTATTGTGTCTTGTGTACCTAACCTATTTCACTGATCTACCATTTTGTTTCTTAGCCAGTACCAAGTAGTTTTGATGGGTTCTGCTTTATAATACAGTTTAATATTTGGTATGACTAGGCCACCTTTCCCAGCATTTCTTTTCATTAATTCCCTTGATATTCTGGATCTTTTGTTCTTCTGGATGAATTTTGTTATTATTTTATCCAGCTCTGTATAATTATTTTTGGTAGTTTGATTGGTATGCCACTGAATAAGTAAATTAATTCAGGTAAAAATGTCATTTTTTTATATTAGCTCAGCTTTAACATGAGCATTTCCATTTATTTTGCTCTGACTTTATTTGTGTGAAAAGTGTTTTGCAATTGTGTTCATATATGTCCTGGGTTTGTCTTGGCAGGTAGATTCCCACATATTTTATAGTGTCTACAGTAACTTTAACTAAAATTTCTCTTTCTATCTCTTGCTGTTGGGTTTTGTTAGTAATATACAGGAATGATGAGGATTTATGTGGGCTTATTTTATGTCCTGCAAGTTTGCTAAAGTTATTTACTATTTCAAGTAGTTTTTTACTTGATTCTCTAAGTAAATCACCATATCATCTGCAAAGAGCGATAACTTAGTTTCTTCTTTGCCTATTCTAATCATATTATGGGTACTGAGAAGATAAAAATATGAATTCAGAAGAGGACAGCATTGACACTCTACCCACATCTGAAACCTCGAAAGGGAATATGAACTTGTCTCTAGTCCAAAATGCACTCCTGGATGAGCTTAAGGAGGATTTTAAAAACCAAATTAGGGAGGTAAAAAATGGAAAAAAAATTCACTGATCAGAACAAATCTTTAAAGAGCAAAATTGGCCAAATGGTTAAGATAAATTTCTTTTCTGCTTCAGTGCCTACCTCTCCAAACTTCTTGAAGAACTCATTTTTATGTTGCTGCATACATTGATGACCTTTGTTAGGATCTATGGTGCTGTTTTTCATTGCAAAATTTGCAAAAGATCCTTCCTCTTTGGCTGACATTTGAGGTGGAAGGGTATCCATCACTTCGCAGCTCCTTCAACTTGTTCCTCTGCCACAAGAAGCAAGATGATACCCTGAAGAAAAGAGCTGTATACAGGTATTTTTATAGTGTTGTCTTCTTTTGAGTTGGTTTTTTGATCTTCCCTTTCTCCATATAGATTCTTTTTTTCTCTTCTTTTCCACTCTATTTTGTTACTTTTTAAAATTCAATTATTCTTCTGGAGTGGAAAGAGTAATGCCCCAAGCTTCCTTTGCCAGGGGCTGTAGGCTCTGGCCATTTACTTGGTGCTGTGCTGATGGTGCTTTGAAGCCTGTGGAGGACCACTGTGCTGTTCTGGGGATGCCTGGGACTGGCAGCTTGCTTAGTTATGCTCTCTTCAAGTGATGGTGGTGGGTAGTGTTGCATGGCACCAAAGGTGTCTGGCAGCTTACCTCATGTTGTTCTGAGGCCCACAGATGGCCTGGTGTTGGAGTCCTGTGCTGAACCATATGTGGTTGCGTGGGGCTGGCACTAGGGTCTAATTGTTCTACTGGTGTTGTGCTAAAGTGCATAGCGGACTCTCATTCTGTTCGGCGGCTCACCTGGTGTTGTAATGAGGTGGAGTTGGTGGGTGGCTAGTGTCACATGGTGCTGCAAGTGTCTGACTTGTTGGCTCACCTGGTGTTGTGCCAATACCCATGCATATGGTGGTGGGGGAGAGAGTGATTCTATGCTGTGGCTGCATGGGAGGGGGCCTAGCCACTTGCCTGCTTTTGCAAAGGTGCTATGGGGCACAGTAACTTACATATAATAAGTTCAAAAATTAATTTAACTGTTGCTTAGACCATGGAACAACTACAGATTCAGATCAAAGAAGCAAGATATATCATGCTTTACAACTCATTACATTAATTATCTTGCAAATGAAAGTTTATTAGGCCTTCTAAAATCACATAAAAAAATTTTAACATTTCTTCTAAAAGTGTTTCTCCTTTTAAAACAGTTTTAAGATCTTTCCTGATGTTAAGAAATAATCACTAAACTTTTCTGAAGAAAATTGGTTGAAAACTTTTAAAATGATTGCTTTCTTTTTCACCTTAAATCAAAAGTAAACCTTTAAAATTGAGATTAATTATAACAAGTTGGTGTAAAATGTCCTTAAGTAACATAAATTCCCAAAGTACTATAACAAATTAAATTTCTAGTTATTACAGAATTTCTTAGATATCACAAAGTTTCTTAGTCAAAAACGTGTTGTAATGGAATCTCACATTGGTAGTAGTAAGAGACTGATCAGAGGAAAAATACTGCCTTTTTTAGAATCCATTTTAAACCAAGGGAACATTGTAAGGTGAGTCTTAAGCAGTTTACATAAATTTCTACACATATTCTAGTTCTAGATAAAAAAGAATAACATTAGATTGCCCAGTAAGATAACATGAAAGAGCTCATATCTTATACTGACTACTTGTTCTGATCATAGAAGTTTGCTGTAGAAGGAAAAAAGCAGGGATGTTTGACATACCAAATATGACAGGATAAAACAATCGTGGCTTTGTTTTAACTCAGATATAGGTACAGTTCTTTAATCATGCAATATCTTTCTCCTCATAGCCAGACTCAAGAATAGTCAGGTGGGAAATATTCCTTTCCAAAAGAACACAATGGAGAAACTAATACAGGAGGATACCATCCTAGATTGAGGCTAAGAGTGTCTCTTCAGCTTTATCCCAAATGCAGACCTCCACCTGTTAACAGTACAAGATAACATTCTCTGTGAGTAGCTTGTGTAATTTCTCTCAGATACTGATTTAATGCAGAAAACTATGCCCAAATTCAGGCTCAAAATGAAATTAGTCATGGTCCCGAGTGCCTTTTGCCTTAAACAGCAAGTTTCAGCAATCACAGCTTAGAGCCAGGTACAGTTGCTTTTACTTTCATGAAGTTGCAATAAGTTATAAAGATTTACCAGGACTCACATATATAAGGGATTTCATTAAACAGCATCCCTTCTCAAATTTAAACTTGTCCTGGTGTAAAGGGCAACCATTAGAATCCTTTCTATCCGTTGTACATAAACTAGCACTTCTCAGCAAGCTAAGTTGGTTGTTTAGGACCTACATAACTCAAACAAGTTCTTTTCCTGGGGCTGATGACCTTGCCTGTACAGAAATTTTCCAGGGGCCTTGACAATTTGCAAAATAAGGAGAATTAACATGGAATTAACAGGAAGGGGTTAATACTCGTGCCCTTACCTGCTGACCGCCATGCATACAGGACTGTTCTGAATGGGCAGAACCAAACCGATAAGGCTTTATATAATCCCATCTTTCTAAAGACAGTAATCAATTAGGTTCTGGGTTTTAGCATTAAGATAATAATCCCAAATAACTTAGTTAACAATCTTACAAGTTTCATAAGTGCTAGCCAAATAGTTTTTAGCTGTGACTTCCTGTTTAACTACAGGCAAAAGAAGAAATACCTGGTTTTCTTAACGGCAATTATAACACATTATAAGACAGAATTAGCAAGGTTAATAAAGTAACATAACTGGTTTTACACAATTTTTCCATGTTTTAGTTTCAACAAAAATCAGATTAAATATTGCTTTGTCTAACACCATTTCTGGCTCACAATGGTCATTCAAATTTTACAATGCAGGAGAATTTTGCTACAATTTAGAAATGCAATAATAATACAAGCAGAAACCTTCAGATGATATTAATTGCATTCTCAAATCATTACATATTGAAGATTGGGCTTACCAAGCATAGAGGCTTTTCTTCTCTCCCCACAGTTGCAGAGCCTGGTTGTGGACTGGGGGGTGGTCAAGTCAGGGATTTGGGAAAGGGTAGAGAGAGGGAGTAAGGAATGGTGAGTGTTGGGAGGCTGTAGAGTCCAGCACCTGAATTAAAGGTCCAAGGAGTCATTGAGGAGGGTCCCTAAGGAACATTTGCTTCCTAATAGGGGTTTCTTGGCTTTGGGAAACTTGTATCAAAAGCTCCAGGTTCTGGTGGTGTGGGAGCAAGGACTGGGGACTTGAGAGGAGTGGTTCCTCTGCTTGCCTAGAGGTGTGAGCTTCAGGGTGCCCAGGGGCCCAGGGCTGTTGCCAGTGAGGTCTCTGATATAGCTGCTGTGCCTCCCCCCTTTTTCTTTTCCAAGATGGGGGAGGATAACTCCCTACCATTCTTTAGCAATTTGTAATGAGAGGTAACAGAATGTGCTAAAAGATTGCTACTCTAACTTTTATTGCATCACTGGCTCAGTCACATACAGGATGACAGGGTTAAAGATCTTAATGGTTCTAACTTTTACTCAAGTAAACTTCACTTCTGTGTTCTCTCTTCAAAAACTTTTTTTGAAAGTGAGAACTTTGAACTTGCCAGTCAAGGTGAGCGGGACTCTGGAAAAGATCCAGTGCTGCCTTGTCCCCCTGCCTCATACTGGGAAACTCAAAGTGTCTCCTTTTCAGATCTATGCATTTTCCCAATTTGCCTTATTGCTAAATAGTATAATAAATACTGACTTATCTCAAACGTCAAATTAGGAGTAAGGGACAAAGATTCTCACTTTCTTTCTTATCTCTCTTCACATTCCAAATTTTGCCAGAATTAGAATGAAGGGAGAAAGAAAGAGAATTTTTTTTCCAACAACTTCCCAAAAGTTTCCAAACCTTTTACTCTCAAAACCTCAATTCACACTGCTCAAGCAAATAGATTATACCTTCCTTAAACGTTCTACATATGCTCCTACATGCTTAAACTTTCTTGCCTTTCCTTTCTGGTGGACTTTGATTAAAGCCCCTTTAAAACTGCACATACCTTATTTCTTTCTAGTTCTAACCTGACACTTCTCTTATCCTATTTAACTTGTCTTTTCCATCATATAACCCAAACAACAAAATATTTCTCTCTCTCTTTCTCTCTCTCCCGCTATCTGATGCTGTTGCAGTCAGAGAGGGAGGGGGGAGGGGGAAAAAAGAGCTGCATTCCAAGAAGAGTCATATAACACATTCTCTTCACACAGAAAAACATAAACACAGAGCAGATATAGTCAGAAAACGACAGTATGAATCCAAAAGCGCAGAGAGGAAGATTAGAAATCCTCTGTACAAATCAGACATTTGCTTGGCCCTCTAATGTAATGAAGGCCAGGTTCCATGCTTTATTTGGTTCCTGGAGACAATGCTTTAAGATGATCTGGGGCAGATCCCCGATTGTAGGGGAAATGTGCCAGTCTCTCTGCCTGTAAGCCTTAAAAACAAAAGAATAGGTACCTTTAGCACCTATAGCTATTTCGACTGACTAGCCACCTAGAGGGTGAGTAAAACCACAATGTGTTCCCCAAAATGAGGCATCCCTTGTCAGATGGGGAATTGTGCTGAGGCCTGTTAAAGGCCAAACCTGAGCCTGTAAAAGTCTCAACCAACCATCCCTGTAAGCAGTGCCTAGGATGCTTGAGGGGAGAAACCCATCTACAGGGCAAGGGAAGGGGAAGCTTAACTTGACTCAGACAAAGCTTGGGACCTCAGACTGTTCCACCAGGTTGGGCACCAAAAATGTTGAGGGGATAAAACCCAGGGATTCTGGGATCCCAAAACTCAAGTTCCCAGGACTGGAGTTCTGAGTTGAGGGAGAGTGCCCCTCAAGGACTTGAGTGCTGGAGAGGGTTAGGGATGTATGGAATAAATTCACAACCTCAAGTATTCTTTAAGTCAAGGTAGCAAAAGTTTTATTATACTTTACAGCACGCAAGAGTTCTTAGGGAACCTGCAACCTTACAGGGGTGCAGGGAGAGCTTAAATATAAAATTTGGGGGTGAAACATGTCAATTATGTGTTTTGAGGTGGGATTAGGGAGTGGTTAAGGGGTGGTCAGTTCTTAAAGGAGCATACACTTTTTGTATCTACTGCTCAAGCATGTTATCCAGAGTTCACTGGAAAATAGCCCAAGGTGGGGCGACCTGAAAGTGTGGTTTTGACTGTGAAATATCACTAAGTTAACTATCGGTCAGGACTAACAAGCGATCTTTATGTAGCTTTCTATCTAATGTCTTGTTAGACAAAATACTATGTCTAGGATATATATTAAAAAAGGTTGGTAAGTAGTAAATATGGTCATGACTCAGTGAACAGTCAATTACCAACATCCAGAAATCTATCTACAGATAGACACAGATGTTTACTGAGGAAGGAGCAGAGGTAAGCTGGGGCATGCTGCCCTATAGCTAGAGAGAAACTTGTAGGGCCAGAATGTATTTTAGAACTGGGGGTCAGGCACAAGCACCCAAGCAGAGGCTGTTAGAATTAGGGTCCAAGCACAAGCACCCCATACCAGTACTACTTTTCTGTGGTTCTATGATTCCATTTTAGATATACAAGCAAAGTAAAATGTACCACTTTATAGAAATTGACTTATGTTAAGATAATATGTCTAGTGGGCTTCACATTAATTTACATAAACTATTTATTTGACAATTTTCTGCTTGGTATAAGATAAAAAGAAATTAGATTTAGAAAACAAAGATATATATGCGCTAATCCTACCCCACTTTTAGGAGAGCTTAGTCAAATCATTTTTATTCACTGAGATTCACTTTCCTTAACCATAAAATGATACAAATAACACCTTTCATAACTAGAATTTAGAGTTATTGTTGAGATCAAACATAGGAATGTGAAAATTAACAACAATCAGCAAGCATTTATTAAGTGCTTACAATGTGCTAGGCACTGTGTTAAGCACTTGAAAATGTGTAAAGCATGATGAAAATATAAAGTATTATTATAAGTTTGCTCACTTATGTATGTGTATATACTTTGGAAAATCCTATCTCTTAGTATCATATGTCTTCCTGATGCTTGCTCTCTAGATTTCAAAACTTATGTTCCAGATTCAGATACATAAGTGAAAATAATTTTTTAGTCAATAAGCACATAAAAGGTACAACTGATTTGTTAGAAAGCAGGTATACAATCATGGAAAAGATTTTTTCCTTAATCTCTCTGATGAGTATTTCCAGGTGCTAAGCTTTCTCAAAGCAGTCTTCATGTCCTTGTTCCTCAGACTATATATGACAGGGTTCAAGGTTGGGGGCACCACTGTGTAGAATATAGACAACAATAGATTCAGAATAGAGTCAGAATCCAAAGGTGGCTTTAAATAAGCCATGGCTCCAGTTATGATAAAAACTATGAAAACAATGAGATGAGGCAGGCTAGTGGAGAAGGCTTTTGACTGACCTTCTGTTGCTGGAATCTTCAGCACAGTTGAGAAGATGTGACCATAAGAGATAATGATGGAAATACAGCAAAAAATGCCTAAGCCCAAACCTATAGCAACACTCACATAAACTGCAATGTGTTTTTCAGAGCAGGATATCCTGAGTAAAGAAGGGACATCACAGAAGAACTGATGGATCTCTTTGTGGCCACAGAAGGGTAAAGAGAATGTGCTGGCTGAGTACATGGCACCAACCACACCCCCACCAAACCAGGAAGCAACTGCCATCCTCACACAAGATCCTTTGAACATGATGGTTTCATAGTGCAGGGGCTGGCAGATGGCTATATAGCGATCATATGACATCACTGTGAGGAGTGAAATCTCTGATCCTGCAAATAAAATTACTAAAAAGAGCTGAAATACACAACCCAAGTAAGAGATGGAGTAATTGTGGCTCATGGAGTTCACAATGGATTTGGGGACAGTGACAGAAATAAGGCAGATGTCTAAAACTGACAGGTTCTTTAGGAAGAAGTACATGGGAGTGTGGAGGTGCCTATTGAAAGAGATGAGGGTGAAGATGAGCAGGTTCCCCATCAAAGCCATCAGGTAGATCAAGAAGAAAAACATAACATGTAAGACCTGCAGTTCCCAGTTTTTGGAAAATTCCATGAGGAGGAATTCTGTCACTATGGTGAGATTACTCATGTTCTGAGAGGTTCTCTTAATTATCTGTTGAAAAAAAGGAGGTTCCAAATGAGAAGAAGATCACACAATGGTTTGGGTGTTAGGAGATCTGAATTCTAGTTCTGGCTTTCCCATTTTGTAACCTCAAGCAATTAACTATATCTCTGCCAATCTCAGTTTTCTCATTTGTAAAATAAGGGCAGTAGATGACATGATTTTAAGGGTTTTTGTAATTCTCAAAATATATGTAGAATTCTGAAAAGAAAATATTAAAATCATCTCTTGTTAATTTATCATTTTATGGTGTACATAGCATATGCTTGGGAACAACCTTATAAAATAGTTAGTTTGAGTTATTATTCCTAATTATAGATAGGTTATTGGTGCTCAGTGTAAAGTGATTTTTTTCTCCCGTTGTTCACATATCTGGTGTCAGAGCCTGAAATGTATGAACTCATTTCAAGACCACTTTATTAGCTTATCTAGCCTCTTTCCAAACTTGAGTCAGTTCTGTACTCACTCTTCATAGAAGCATGTACATCTTTCCCAGCCTCAAAATGTATAGGGGTGATATTATTTTAGAAGTTTTTCATAAATCCAATGACCCATAATGACAAAATGTTTAGCCCAAGACTAGAATTGTCATTTAAGTGAGACAAGGTTGAACTCTACACAGTCTGTTTGATTTATTTCTCTTCTTGACCACAGAAAATCACATTTTTTAGACTATTGTTCTTGCCATGCCAATAAACTATTAAATGGAAAAGTGACTTCCTAAAGATTACTTCTAGTGGTCTATTCTATCCCTTTTTTCATGTAGGAAAGAGTTGGGTAACTATTTCACTTTTCCCATGTTGAAATATACTTAACAACCTAGGAAGAAATAAATGTATAGCATATATAAAAAAGGAGAGCTGTGAGAGGATATACATTCAAATTCAGTTCTGGGTCTTCTTATATTTTCTTTTATATATGCTATCACTTTTTGGCCTCATAAGGTCTCATGGGTTTAATTTTTATCACTTTTCCTATATTTTCCACATCTACATATGCATTACTAATATCTGTCTCAAGATCTCATCTTATATCATCCACTGGTCATAAGTTATTTTAAATTGGATGTCTCTTAGGCATTTCAAACTCACCATTTCTGATATACAACTCATTATCTTCTACCTCCAACCTCTGATACCTAACCTTTTTATCAACTTCCCATATTTCTGCCAAGGGCACAACCATCCTTCCAGTCATCCTGTTTTACAATTTCAGCATAAATATCATTCCACAATACAATCTATTGCCCGATCTTGGATTTCCTGTTTCAGCATTTCTCACATTCATTGCCTTCTTTCCACTCTTATAGCTACTATTTAGTTCAGGCCCTCATCACTTTTTGTAGACAATATTGTAATAGCCCTTTAAGTGATATACCTGCCTTGTTTCTCTCTACTCTAATATATTACACACATAGGTTTGAAAGTGATTTTGTTAACATACAAGTATGATAATATCATACACACTTTGCCCCCCAGATACTCAATAAATCCCATTGAATCCTTCTTACCACTAGGATCAAATACAGACTCTTTTGTTTTACATTTAAAGCTCATAACCTGGACCAATTCTTTATTTCCAGTCTTGTAAAACATTAATTTTCTTGGTGTATTCCATACTCCCATCAAACTTTTTACTATTCTTCCTACACAAAACTCTATCTCCCAAATGTTTAAATGTATGCCTTTCTATTGTCTGTTCCCTAAGCCTAGAATACACTACCTGTTTCTTTCTCCTCTTGAAATCCCTGCTTTTCTTTAAGACCTAGCTCATGTCACTTTCTTTGTAAAACCCCTTCTCAAATACCTGGTTGCCAGCATTATATTTCCCTCTCTTGGAAGTTAGTACTCAACACTATATGCAGTTCTGTAAATAGCATGTTATGCACCTGACTGAAAAGAAAATAAATATTAACATCTCTTCATTTTCTCATACTTTCTTACTTACTCTTTCATACTTAACATTTCATCAAAGTTATGGGGGTGTATTTTGATTTAATCTTGCTCATGGAAACATCTGTGTTTTGATATCATAAAGTAGAAATTCTTACCTTATATTTAGTTGAATTCTTCAAGCTGGTCCTCAAAAGTGAAATTATGAGATTTCCATCCTGAGATCAGCAAGTTTATGTTAGAGTGGGGACATTTATCAGAAATAGAGGAGGACCTTTGCTGACCTGAAGAGGTAATAGAGAGTTATGCCTTCCTTTTCATCAGTTCCTGAGGCCAATATTAATCCAAACATATGGAGATACTGCAGTAGCACTAGGGTGAAAGACTCAGGGCTGCTTAGCTATGGGAATCATTTCACCATTTTGCTTCTGGCATTTAAATTTTCTACAAATGATCATGACTGTCCTCTATCATGGATGTTGAAATTTTTGCCATATAGTTGCATCATTCACTGTTGTAGAATTCTCTGAAGTGGAATGACCTGGAGATGTGTTAAATGTTTCTAAAGCCCTTTAGCAACATTTCCCCCAAGTCACTGAGTAGCTCAGACCCCAGAGCCCTCAGCTGGCTTATTAGCACTGACACATGGGGCATGTCACTACACAACTTACCATGCTAACAAGAGAATTACCCTAGTGTCCATCTGATGCCAATTTTTTTTTTTGCTTTATATAGCACTTTATTTTTCCCACAGTTACATACCAAGAAAATTTCTAGCATTCATTTTTTCAAGACTTTGAATTCCAAATTTTTCTCCGTCCCTTCCTCTTCTCCCTTCTCCTCTTCTGAAAATGGTAGGCAGTTTGATATAGTTTATACATATGCATCAGTTTGTAAAACTCCAGGTTTTTCTGAAATTTGCCTGTTCATAATTTCTTATTGAACAATAGTATTCCATTACATTCACATACCACTGCTTATTCAACCATTCCCCAATTTGTGGGCATCCCCTTAATTTCCTGTATTTTGCCACCATGAATAGGGCAGCTAAAAGTATTTTTTCCCATGTAGGTCCTTTATCTTTTTTATGATTTCTTCGGGTTGTAGACTTAGTAGTGGTAATGCTTAATTCTATGCGGTAAGTGATTCTTAGTTGTAGTCCTAGCTCTTTTGGCCACTGGAATATCATGTTCCATGACCTCTAATCCTTTAATGTTTCAGCTGCCAAGTTCTGTGGGATCCTGACTGTGACTCCAATATTTGAATTGTTTCTTCCTGGCTACTTGAAGTACTTTTTCCTTAGCCTGACGGTTCTGAAATTTGGCTATAATGTTCCTTGGTGTTTTTATTTTGGTTCTGAGGTGAATGGAGGATTCTTCCAATGCTTGTTTTGCCCTCTAGTTCCAGAACATCAGAGTGGCTTCCTTGATAATTTTTTTAAAGATACTGTTCAGGTCCTCCTTCTGATTGTGGGTTTCGGGTAGTCTAACGATTCTGATATTGTCTCTCCTAGATCTGTTTTCCAGGTCGGTTGTTTTCCCCATGAGGTATTTTCCATTTTCTCCCTTATTTTTCATTCTTTTGAATTTGTTTGATTGATTCATGATGGCTCATAAAGTCATTGCCCTCTGGAATATCATATTCCAAGCCCTCTGATCCTTTAATGTAGAAACTGCTAAAACTTGTGTTATCCTGATTGTGGCTCCATGATGCTTGAATTTCTTTTTTTTTGGCTACTTGCAATATTTTCTATTTTATCCTTGGGAGAAGCTGGAATTTGGAAGTTCTGGCATTCAGCTGTAATATTCCTGGCAGTTTTCCAAACTATTGACCCTTTATTCATAATTCTTTCATATCACTCATTTCTTTTCCCATGTTTCTTTGACCTCTCTCAAATGATTTTAAGCCCCCTTTTGAGGTCTTCCATGAGTATGTTCTGGGCTTGAGACCACTTCCCATTTATCTTTGCAGTTTTGCCCATAGGCTTTTTGACATTGTTGTCCTCTTCTGAATTCATGCCCTGGTCTTTCTTGTCACCACGATTTTCAGATTCTTTTTCTGTTGTTTTTTTTTCCTTATATTTTGTGGCCTTTTTCCTTTGTTTTAAATTTGATCTCTGCCTCCAGGTTCGAAGGGGCTCTGTCTCAGGCTTGTTGTGCCAGGGGCTGTAGGCCCTGACTGTTTACCTGGTGCTGTACTGATTTTGCCCTCAGGCCATCAGAGGACTGGCATATCTGGTGTTGCATTGAGGGGGTGCTGTGGGGAGTGGCTAGTACTGCTGGAAGTTATAGGGGTCTTGTGGTTTCCCTCATGCTGAGCTGGGATCCTGTTGGTGGTGTCTGGCATTTGCTAAAATCCAGTGGGATTTTCCTACATTTCCCCAAGGCTATATTGAAGTACATGGAAGTCTGGCACCTGGAAGATATCTTTTTTTGCTGAGCTGTGCTGAAGCATGAGCAAGTCCAGGAACTGTAGGGTGCCCAACCACCCTGGGTTGTGATGAAGTACATGGTGGTTCTCAGAGCTAGAGTGTGCTGGTTCCTCTGGATATGCTAAGGCATATGTGGTGTCTTGGTGTTGGTGTTTGCCATTTCCATCACACTGGGACTCAGTATCTCCCTCTAGTTTGCTGTGGTGGAGCTTGGTGCTGTGACACTTCCTATCCTGGAATGTACACCCCTTTTATGTGAATGAGATGGACCTTTCTTGCCAATCCTCCAAGTCTCCTGTGTTAAAATTCTTATTCTACCCCACCTTTTTGCTGTCTCTGCTATTTCAGGATTTGTTCTGGGGCACTATTTTATGGTTGTTTGGAGGTGAATACGGGAGAGGTACTGCGATTTGCTGCTCGCTATACCATTTTGGCTCCTGGAAATCCCATTTTTTATTGTTTTTAAGGGAGAAAATACTTCATATTGATAATTTTTGTTTTGACAGTAGATAAATATAAACAAACACAAAATGTCAATAAAATGTATTTCTTTGTAAAAGTTTTAAAAAGATCATAGAAAGCTGCTATTGGTAATACCCACAATATTACTGTCTTATTATTCCCAGTTGTTTAAAGAATGTTTATTTAAATTTTAACATATTGATACAATGCTTAGCCATTGTTTCTGATGAGTATTGAAAAATATTAGCCTCATTTAAGTAATTGAAATCACTACACATATTATTATTATGGCCTTGATTTCTTCTCATACATATCTCTTTGAATTTTCTTTAGTTTTTGCTGTTTATGGCAAGATATTTTAGTACATAAATCATGCTTTAAAATTTAAATACTAAAATTTGTTCACTTTTTCAATTTTGTCACAAGAAGCTTTTTATCAGTCACCTACCACGTGCCAAGTACTGTGGTAGTCACTTGAATTACAGATTCAAAAATGACATGATCCCTTGTCTCATGAAATGAGCATTCTGTATGGGTCCTTATGTAGGAGACCTTACATACACTTACACCCACACACATACACACACACATCCACATGCAGGAAACAAAAGCAAGATAATTTGGGGTGAGGTGCCAACAGCTAGCAGGAATCAAGAAAGGAATTGAAGGCCTGGAGGAGTTTTACTTGAACTTTAATAGAAATTAGAGATTTTTAGAGGCATAAATAAAGAGAGAGTTAATTCTAGACTTTGATACAGCCTGTTAAAAAGCATGGAGACTGAGAGGGTATTTGAAATGTAAAGAAGACAAGAGTTGAATTTTGGCTCTATATAAAAGGCAACAAAGCACTCTAGCATCAAGGACAGTCATTGAATTATTAAATAATAGATTTTTATTGAGGCCTTTTGCTTTTAAAAAATAAACAGGTTTTTCCTAGTGAAAGACACCCTCCCAGACAGCCATCCCTTATAACAAATTTTTTTAAGAACAAAGAGAGAAATCAGCAAAAATGATCAATACATCAAAAATCTGAAAATGTCTGTGATATTCCATACATCTTGACCCAACATGGTGGAATTTTTCCATCCTCTACTTCCTCCCTCATTTTGATTAAGGTAAGATGATGCCTTAGTTTTCAAAATGTACATTTCTCTGGTTACTAGTGATTTTAGGCTTTAAAATGTTTCTTATTAAGTAATTTTTGTTTTTAAATCTGTTGAATAATAATAATAATAATAAATAAGATCAGTAATAATCTTAAAAATTATGCTCATAAGCTTTGGAAAATTACCTGTTAGGAAATGGATCTTAACCCTCTTGGTTTTTGTCCATTCCCTATAATGTTTGGTTATCATAAATATATCAGAGGTTTTTAATACAAAGCTCTTTTATTTTGTATATTTTCTTCTTTTTTTAGTTGTATTGATTTAAATTGTTTTTAGCAATTTAGTTACACTGTAGGCAGATTAGTTTGAATTGTATTTGTAATTGTATTGTACCAGTATGATCCAATTATGAATATAGACAAAAACTAAAATAATTTCTGCTCTTGAGGAGTTTACAATTATTGAGGAAGATGTTTATTTACAAGTACATACAGAATTAAGACGAATTTAATACAAGACTTTATTCTTTGGTTCTGACTCATGGACTATTTCAATATCTGAAAAATTAAAATTGAGCATCACCCAAAAGGAAAATGAAAGATATGTGGTCAGTATGAGCTGGCTACAATATAAACAAATGAAGAAATTCAAAGAAGAATTTTTGTACAAGAAGTCATTGGAGAGATTTGTAACAGGAAGAAAACTTGTGAATTATTAGATAGATGTTTTTGATAATATTCAAAGAAGATTTTATCTTTCCTAATGATTTGATGGTTCCCACAATATAGTTTAAGCACTATATTTTATTAAATTATTTCTCCCCATTTATTTGTTGATAAAATTTTAATAGACAATATTATTAATGTGATTTATTATGTTAATAACTTCCTAAAGTTTAATCATCCCTTTAAGCATTACTGTTCTAAATCTTACTTAGTCATATAGTCATAATGAACTATATTTCTGTATATATTAATGAAGTTTTTTGCTAATATTTTACTTAATATTTCTGCATCATTGTTCACTAAATTAGAGGCCTTTCTCCCCCTACATTAGCTTTTCTTTCCCCACCTTTTTAAGACATATATTGTTTATTTAATTTTTAGTTTGCAACACTCTGTTCAACAAGTTTTTGAGTTCCAAATATTCTCCCCCCTCCTTTCCCCTCCCTGCTGACACAGTATGTGATCTGATATAGGTTCTACATATATGTTCCCAATAATCAAGTTGTAAAGAAGAATTATAACCAATAAAATGAATCCTGAGAAAGATGAAACAAAACCAAAAACAAAATAAAATTTTGAAAAGATGGAGCAAATAGTATGCTTCAATTGGCATTCGGAATCCATAATTCTTTCTCTGGATGTGCATAGTTTTTTTTTTCCCATCATCAGTCTTTTGGAGCTGTCTTAGTACCTTGCATTGTTGAGAAGAGCCAAGTGTATCAAAGTCAGTCATTACTGGAGCAATGTGTCTGTGGTTGTGTACAATGTTCTCCTGGTTCTGCTCCCTTCTTTCATTATCAGATCATATAAGCTTCTCCAGGTTTGTATGAAGTCCACCTGCCCCACAATTCTTGTAGCACAATAGTACCCTGTTACATTCATATACCACAATTTGTTAAGCCATTCCCCAATTGATGGGAATCCCCTTGAATTCCAATTCTTTGCCACCACAAAAAGAGCTGCTATAAATATTTTTGTACATATGGGTCCTTTCCCCCCTTGCATGATCTATTTAGGACATAACCCTAGAAGTGGTATATCTAGGTAAAAGGGTATGCATATTTTTATAGCTCTGGGAATAGTTCCAAATTGCTCTCTAGAATGGATGGATCAGTTCACAACTTCACCAATGCCATAGTGTTCCAATTTTCTCACATCTCCAGCACTTATCATTTTCCTGTTTTCACATGTTAGCCAATCTTACAGGAGACATGTGGTATCCAAGAGTACTTTTGATTTGCATTTCTCTAATCAATAGAGATTTAGAGCATTTTATCATATGACCATATATATCTTTAATTTCTTCCTCTGGAAATTGTCTGTTCATATCCTTTGACCATTTCTCAATTGGAGAATGACTTGTATTCTTATAAATTTCACACAATTCCCTGCATATTTTAGAGATGAGGCTTTTGTCAGAGACACCAGCTGTAACAATTCTTTCCCAACTTTCTGCTTCTCTTCTAACCTTGGTTGCATAGGCTTTGTTTGTATAAAAGATTTTCCATTTAATGTAATCAAAATTATTGATTTTGCATTTCATAATGCTCTCTATCTCTTGTTCAGTCATGAATTCTTCCTTTCTCCATAAGTCTGACAGGTAAACTATTCCCTTCTCTCCCAAATTGCTTATAGTATCAGACTTTACATCTAAATTGTGAACCCATTTTGACTTTATTTTGGTATATGGAGTAAGATGTTGGTCTATGCCCAATTTCTGCCATACTATTTTCCAGTTTTCGTGGCAATTCTTATCCCAGAAGCTGGAATCTTTGGGTTCTTCAAAGAGTAAGTTACTGTATGCATTATCTACTGCAACTTTTGTGCCTAACCTATTCCAATGATCCACCACTCTATTTCTTAGCCAGTACCAAATAATTTTGATGATTGTTGCTTTATAATACAGTTTAATATCAAGTATGGCTAGCCCTCCTTCCCTAGCATTTCTTTTCATCAATTGCCTTGATATTCTTGATCTTTTGTTCTTCCAGATGAATTTGGTTACTATTTTATCTAGCTCTGTAAAATAAATTTTTGGCAGTCTGATTGGTTTGGCACTAAATGAGTAAATTAATTTAGGTAAAATTGCCATTTTTATTATATTACCTCAATGTAGCCATGAGCAATTAATGTTTTCCCATTTATTTAGATCTGACTTTATTTGTAGGAGAAGTGTTTTGTAATTGTGTTCATATAGTTCCTGGGTTGGTCCCAAGCATTTTATAGTGTCTACAGTAACTTTAAATGGAACTTTCTTTCTATATCTTGCTGTTGGACTGTTAGTATTATATAGGAATTCCATGGATTTATGTGGATTTATTTTATATTCTGCAACTTTGCTGAAGCTATTTATTATTTCAAGTAGTTTTTTTACTTGATTCTCTAGGATTCTCTAAGTATAGTATCATATCATCTGCAAAGAGTGATAACTTAGTTTCTTCTTTGCCTATTCTAATTCCCTCAATTTTTTTCTCCTCTTATTGATAAATTTAACATTTATTGTACCACATTGAGTAATAGGGGTCATTATGGACATCTTTGTTTCACTCATGATCTCATTGGAAATGCACCTAGCTTATCCTCATTACATATAATGCTTGCTGATGGTTTTAGGTAGATGCTTCTCATAATTTTAAGGAATACTCCATTTAAGGAATATTCCATATTATTATTTATGTATTCTAGTGTTTTAATAGGAATGGGTGTTGTATATTATCAAAGCTTTTTCTTCATCTATTGAAATAATCATACAGTTTCTGCTACTTTTGTTGTTGATGTGATCAATTATGCTGATTGTTTTCCTAATATTGACCCAGCCTTGCATTCCTGGAATAAATCCTACCTTGTAATAGTGATAGTGTATTATTCTCATACTAAGTTGCTGTAATCTTTTTGCTAATATTTTATTTAATTTTTTGCATCTATATTCATCAGGAAAATGGGTCTATAATTTTCTTTCTCTGTTTTGGCCCTTCCTGGTTTAGGAATTATTACCATATTTGTATCACAAAAAGAATTTGGTAAAACTCCTTCTTCACTCATTTTCCCAAATAGTCTATAAAGTGTGGGAATTAGTTGTTCTTTGAATGTTTCAAATAATTCACATGAAAATACTTCTGGCCCTGGAGATTTTTTCCAAGGGAGTTCATTGGTGGCTTATTCAATTTCTTTTTCTGAGATGGAATTATTTAAGTATTTTATTTCCTCTTCCATCAATCTGGACAATTTATATCTTTGTAAATATTCATCCATTTCCCTAAGATTATCAAATTTGTGGGCAGAAAATTTGGCAAAATAATTCCTAATTATTGTTTTAATTTCTTCTTCATTGGAGATGAATTCACCTTTTTCCTTTTTGATAACAGTAATTTGATTCTCTTCTTTCTTTTTTCAAATCAAATTGTCCAAAAATTTGTCAATTTTATTATTTTTCATAAAACCAGCTCTTAATTTTATCTATTATTTCAATAGTTTTCTTGATTTCAGTTATATTGTTTTCTCCTTTGGTTTTAAGTACTTCTAAGTTGGTATTTAATCGAGGATTTTGAATTTATTCTTTTTCTAGCTTTTTCAGTTGCGTGCCCAGCTCCTTGATCTCCTTTATTTTATTCATGTAAGCATTCAGAGATATAAAACTTCCTGCAACAACTGCTTTCACTGCATCTTATAAGTTTTGGAATGTTGTCTCATTATTGTCATTCTCTTGAATGAAGTTTGTGATTGTTTCTATGATTTGTTGTTTGATCCACTCATTCTTTAGGATTAGATTATTTAGTTCCCAATTAGTTTTTAGTCTATCTTTCCATGGCCTTTTATTACAAATAATTTTTATTGCATCATGATGTGAAAAGAATGCATTGACTATTTCTGACTTTCTGCACTGGATTGTGAGGTTTTTATGCCCTAATAAATGGTCATATTTTTGCACGTGCCATGTACCACTGAGAAAAAAAAGGATATTCCTTTCTATCTCCATTCAGTTTTCTCCAGAGGTCTATCATAATTACCTTTTCTAAAATTCTATTCACCTCCTTAATTACGTTCTTGTTTATTTTGACATTAGATTTATCAAGTTCAGAGAGGTGGAGTTTGAGGTCCCCCACTAGTATAATTTTGCTGTATATTTCTTCCTATAACTCCTTTAACTTTTCATCTAAGAATTTGGATTCTGTACCACTTGCTGCATATACGTTAAGTAATGATATTACCACTTTGTCTATGGTGCCTTTTAGCAGGATATCATTTTCTTCCTTATCTCTTTTAATTAGATCTATCTTTGCTTTTTCTTTGTCTGAGACTAGGATTGCTACCCCTGCTTTTTAGGTCATTTGAAGCATAATATATTCTACTCCAGCCTTTAACCTTTACCCTGTGTGTATTCTCCTGTTTCAAATGTGTTTCTTGTAAAGAGCATATTGTAGGATTATGGGTTTTTAATCAATTCTGCTAGCTGCCACCGTTTTATTGGCGTGTTCATCCCATTCACATTCACAGTTATGATTAGTATCTGTTTTTTTTCCATCCTATTTCCTCCTTTGTTTATGTTTTTATTTCTCCATTCTCCCTTCCCTTCCCTCAAAAGAGTTTTGCTTTTGACCACCGCCTTCCTCCATATTCCCTCCCTTTCAGTTCCCTCCTTTTCTTACCCTTTCCCTTTTACTACTTCTTCCCTTCTTTTATACCACTCCCCCTTTTCTTTCCCCTATCACCTCCTTCTGCTTGTAGGACAAGTTTGACTTCTACACTTATCAGGGCATTCCCTCCTTGAACCAAATCCAATGAGAGTAAAGCTCAAGCACTACACTTTTCCCTTCCTTTCTCTCTACTACAACATTTTTATGCCTCTTAATGTGATGTAACTTATCCTTTTCTATCTCCTCCTTACCTCTTCTTCTAGACCAATCTCTTTTCACCCTTTAATTATATTTTTTATCTTCGTATCAGTTACTTTATAGTCACATCCTCCGTCTATGTATATCCCTTTTCATTGTCGTAATAGCTATACCATTCTCAATATTAACATATATACAACATATATAAAACAATATAATCCTGTATGAGAATGTAAAGAATTTGCCCTTATTGAATAAAAAGGTTTCTTTCCCCTTCCTGTTTACCTTTTTATGTCTCTCTTGAGTTTTATATTTGTAGATCAAATTTTCCATTGAGCTCTGGTCTTTTCATCAGGAAGGACTGGAATTCATTGAATATCCATCTCCTTGCCTGAAAAATTATGCTCAATTTTGCTAGGTAGTTGATTTTTGGTTGTAGTCCGAGCTCTTTACTTTATGGAATATCATATTCCAATCCTTCCTGTCTTTTAATATAGATGCTTCAAGGTCCTGTGTGATCTTGACTGTGTAGTTCTCTGATATTTGAATTGTTTCATTCTGGCTTCTGGCAGTATTTTCTCCTTGACTTGATAATTCTGGAATCTGGCTACAATATTCCTTGGAGTTTTCAGTTTGGGATCTTTTTTGGGGGGAGACTGGTGGCTTCATTAGATGACTATTTTAACCTCCGGTTCTATGACCTCGGGCAATTTTCTTTGATGATTTCTTGGAAGATGCTGTCCAGGTTCATTTTTTCATCATGGCTTTCTACTAGACGAATAATTTTTAGATTGTCTCTCCTGGATCTATTTTCCAGGTCAATTGTTTTTCTGATGAGATATTTTATGTTTTCTTCTATTTTTTCATTCTTTATGTTTTGTTTGACTGATTCTTGATTCCTCATAGAGTCATTAGCTTCTACTTTCCAAATTCTAATTTTTAAAGGATTGTTTTCTTTATTTATCTTCTGTAACTCTTTTTTCCATTTGGCTAATTTTACTTTCCAAGGAGTCATTTTCTCCAATCAGATTCTGAATGTTTTTAACCATTTCATCAATTTTACTTTTTCAAGATTTGTTCACATCAGTGAATTTTTTCCCATTTTTTTCTCTTTTGCCTCAGTAATTTGGATTTTAACATCCTCCTTGAGCTCATCCAGGAATGCTTTTGGGCTTGTGACCAGTTCATATTCAATTTTGAGGTTTCAGGTGTGGGTATAGTGTGAATGCTGTCCTCTTTTGAATACATATTTTGATCTTCTCTGTCCCCATAATATGATTCAATGGTCTTTTTTTTTTTTACTTTTCTAAATTCCTTCTTCATGTGGTTATGTTTTTCCTGGCTTTATAAGTAGATCTCTGCTTCTGGGGCCCAGGGGGCTCTGTCCCAAACTCCTTGTGCTGGGGACTGAGGGACTGGTTATTGGATTTGTGTGTTGTGGCCTCTGGTTTCATCACCTAGAAGCTATATAGTGCTGCTGTTCACCTGGTGCTGATCTGGAATTGGTTGGTGTGTGCTAAGGACTGAGGCCCAGTAAGGTCTTCCGAGTTTTCCTGGGGGGTCACTGTATAAGATGTGAGGGAAAGATGGTTTCGCTGCTGGAAGTCTTCTCTTCCCCTAGGGCTGCACTTTAGCATAGATAGTCTCAGCCATTGTATGTGTTGGTGTCTGCCGCTACCCCTGGTGGTGTAAAGGCATGTCTCCTGTCCTGGTGTTGGTGTTTGCCAGCTCCACCCCCCGGGGCTCAGGAAATCTTGCTGGTCTGTCAATGTGGGGCTTGCTGCAGTGTCTCCCTTCCCATACTAGTCTCCATCTGCCACCACAAGAGAGGTCATTTCCCCAGCCAGCCAGGTTATAAGATTACTGAAATTCTACTTCTGGCTCCTCTATTCCAAGATTTCTCCTAGGGCAGTATTCTCTGGGTTTATTCAAAGGAGGGATGAGAGTCATTTTACTTGGTCATCATGGCTCCTGGAATTTCAAGAAGGTGAGTTTCATACCTTTATACTTGTTGGCTGAATGCCTCAGGAGTAGCTTCTGCTGCTGCTGTAGGGTCTGCGCTGCTACCTCACATAGGCCCAAAAGACTCCCATCCTGGGCTGAGAGGCCTGGGGATCACCACCAGAGTAGGCATTTTAACCCTGGGTCTTTTCCCACACTTGCTCTGGTATGGTTTTTTTCTGTACACCTTGCCCTATCCCAGCCCAATTTGCTGGCTGAATTCTGCTGCTGCTACCATTCTGGTGTGGTCAGGTACAGTTCCCCATGACCAGAACTCTCTCAGCCCATAGATTCATTCAATTGATCCTGGAAATTCTCCTCGGCTTGAAGTCTGCCACACTCCGTCTCCTAGTTTCTTCTGCCTCTCTCAAATATGCTCAAATTCACTTTTTAAGAGGTATCTGACAGAATTTGTAAGAGAGCTCTAGTAATCAGTTTTCACTCAGCCATCTTGGCTCCACCCCACCCCCCAATATCTTTTCTTGAATTGGATATTAGGACCATAAGTGTCTCAATGAAAGACCTTGGTAAGATCCAAGTTTATTTTGAAAAGTCTAGGCAACATGAGGATTATTTGTTTTTATTTCAATATTTGACAGACTTTGCTAACAAGTGTTTCAAATCCAGGTGATTGTTTTCTATTTGAGTCCATTTATGGCTTGCTGAATTTCTCTGAGATTTAAGTTAGTCCTTTATCTTTTCATAAATTGGTAATTTTCCATTTTGGTACATGTCAATGAAATTCATACTTTTTTGTTTTCTTGTCACATTATAATTATGTATAACAGTTTGTGGTAATTATTTTCTATGTTCACTGTGAATTCTCAGTTTTAATTTTGATAATTTCTTTCCCTCTGTCTTTTAAAAGTACAAATTAACTTTTCTCATCTTGTGGAAAGAAGATTCTAGCTTTCTGTTTGTTTTTAATATTTGAAATTTATCTTTACTTTGATTTTTGTGCTTTCTTTGGGATTATTTCATAATGGTATGATGAAATTTTTATTCCCGTAATTTTCCCTTTCTAAAATAAGTGGTCAGTAATATACATTTACTCTATCATTTGGTTTTCCTACATCTCATTAATTATGTTATATCACTACTTAAAATCTTTAATAGATCTAGTTTATCATCACCTTATATATTGTCTCCAATGATGCAAATTATAACTGACTCAAGCCTCTTATTTTATGTAACTAGTTTGTGTCATATAATAAATCCTCCAGAGGGTGTCTGTCCAATGTACTATGTTCCTCCTGTAGGTCTCAACATTATTTCAATATCCATGAAGACTATTGCCTACACCTTAATGTTCACATCACTGCTCGAGCAGGCTTTTTTCAATTCTGGTCTCCTACACAATCCTTTACTGATTATATACTTTTGCAGCCTATTCACATACACCACAAAACTCTCTATTGCCTTGTTTGTTACCACTATTATTTGGTGAGCTAAAACTTTGTAGGAATATAGAAGCACCACTTAAAGTGATATTGAAAATGTAAACAAGTTTCATGGGGAAGCTTGTGGTTGTAAATATCATGGGCAATTTCCCAAAGACAATCCAGCTTGATCTTTGTCAAGACTGACTAAGATCGCCAACAACTCTGGTCAGTGGAAGTTCACATTATAGACATCATGCTGTTCATTGAACAAGTTAAGCTTTTTGTTTCGGAATCTCAGAATTAATTTAGACTCTTTTTTTTTGTTTAATAGAATAAGGATCACCAACATTAAATTACATCAAACCTCCTTCTAATTTGGTAACCCACTACCAATGTTGAATTATTGAGTTCATTTCACCTTCAGCCCCAGATGTTCCATGCAGTTGTCTGATTCCTAGAAACATCTTCCCTTGGACATTCTAGAATAGATCTCATTTTCTAGGCAGTGCTAAAGCAGGATCTTTCTTGAAGATATAAGTATATCTGGTTCCAAATCACTTGCAGTGATTCCTAGGCAATTCTAAGAAAATCTGCCAGTAACAAGACTCAATACAATTTAGTACAACCTCCTAAATTTTCTTTTTTAGTAGCTAGCTAATGTGGTGAAAAATAACTCAAACCTTATGGATCTGACCCTATTAGCTATAAGAAGAACAATATGTTAGGAACTCATAATTCACCTGAAACCTCAGAAAATTTCAGTTTTTACCTGCCACTTGCTGTTTCTATCTTGACTTGAATCCTGTATCTGATAGGGACAATGCAATCAATAGGCTGAAGGGAGAACCTTAAAAAAGTATCCATGAGGGTCTGACTTGTAAAATGAGCCACTCCCTCTTTTGATATCAGGCAGTGGCTTCAAAATAGGAAAATAAAATTTATTTTTTTTACATTATTAATGTGATTTTATGTGTAATTCCTTAATGCATTTTGGAGAACTTCATACTAAAACATACTCAAGGCCTGTATATCCCAGAAGAAACATTTGGAGACCAAATACATATTTATATAGCTATTTCTATTTCTACCTCTAATAAGACAAAAATGTAACGTAAAAGTTTTCTAATTAAATGGAGTAGTGAACTTTGAGAAAACAACAGTATCACAGTTTTCTCCAAGGACAAGGATATTTGTATCTTTATGTGTTTATATTTATATGGATATCTTAGAGAAAATAGAATGATACTCACAGTTCTCCATTTAATTAGAAAACTTTTACAATGCATATTGTCTTATTCTTTCCCTTTGAGGATATTATTCACATGTCACATTGAAAGAATGAGATACTTCAAACAATGAGATATTTCATTGAAAGAATGAGATATTTGTATACTTATTGTATACAAGAATATATAACTACTAGGAAGATGATAGCAAGACCAAAAACTTCTTTACCTAGTTGCTTAGGATATGGAATTGGCTACAAATTCATATTAAAATAAGAAGATTTTTCCTACTTACATCCTATTGTACTAACTCAGATGTCTCAGTATTAATCTATTAATTAATAGATATAGTATTGCAACAACAAATTTTTTATGCTACTTCTACCTTGTTTATAGAAATCTGGTATAAAACCAGAAGGAGGGATATAATTATAACTGAAATGCTCCCTCGCACAGGGGTGTGCAGCCCTCTTTCACAGGGGCATGCCGTAACACTCCACTTACTGGAGCTTTGTGACCCCAGATCAGACCTAGCTACCTGCAACAAACACTTGGTGTAAAACCCCGAGTCCTGCTCAAGACCCTGTGTGGCCCCTGATGGGCAAGCCTAGACATGCTCACCATACTCTGCCTAGACACGCTCACAATACTCTCCTTCTGTAATGGCTTGCTTGCACCTGCTCAAGGCTCATGTATAAGAAGCCCTAGATTCTTGAGCTCGGGGCTGCTCCCCTCTATGGGACAGTTGCTGCCTAATAAATGATGCTCAGTATATATTCTAATTTGGCTTGGTCTGTGTTTCTCGGTCCGTCCATTTCAATAACAATCTCAAGACTCTCTTCAAGGGCACAATTTGACTTGACACAAGGTATAATAAGAGGAAAAATCCCCTAAACTCTGTTTGATCCCAAGCATGAGTCATATTTGACAGCTAACCATGTAGATAAATTCCACACAATTCACAGGGCATCCAAAGCCAGGCTTGGAATTAAGCAGATGGGAAAATTTCCTGTTTCAAAAGGGATAAAACTCTCTCTCTGTCTCTCTCTGTCTCTCTCCATCTATCTCCGACTTGCCTCTCCAATCTTATTATACATTACTTCCCTGGATGACCTATACATTTACTCAAACTGATATTCTTTGTGTTCCACAGAGACAATGCTCAATCTCCTATTTGTACCTTTATACTGGCTGTCCTCCATGCTTGGAATGTAATTGCTCCTCATTTCTTACTCTGAGAACCCTTTGTTTCCTTCAAAGCTTACTTTATGCTTCCTCCTCTTTGAGACCTTTTCTGATATCTTTAGTTTTACAAAATTTTTGGTACATATTTGTATATACACTTTATCTTCTAATAAAATATTAACTATTTGATATCAAGAATTATTTCAATTTTGTTTTTGTAATTCTAGGATACAGGCAAGTTTTTGACACATAGTAGATACTTGATTAAACTAGGTGATTAATTCTGCTTATTTTTTAAAAATATTTAGTACTTTATTTTCCCCCAGTTACATGTAAAAACAATTTTAACATTAATTTTTAAACTTTGAGCTCTGAATTCTATCTCTTCCTTCCCGCCTTTCCACCTCCCCCCTGCCCCACTGAGAAGGCAAGCAATTTGAAATGTTATACATGTGAGGTCATGCAAAATATTTCCATGTTAGTCATGTTTTGAAAGAAAACATAGACCAAAAAAACACGTGAAAAATAAAGTAAAAAGTAGGTTTTGATCTGTATTCAGACATTATCAATTCTTTCTTTGGAGATGAATAGCATTTTTCATCATAAGTCCTTCAGAGTTGTCTTGGACCACTTGTGTTGGTAAGCAAAATGGCCTTTGTTTTCTTTGAGTAACTCAGTGTATTTCATTAAGCCTTACTAGGTGCTAAGCCCCAGGCCCAAAGCCCTATTAGGTGTGGAACCTATGTGGGTGTGGATTGATGACTGAGGTGGGGCCCAAGGTGGGGCTGGCTAAGGGGAGGTGTTAACTCCAGAGCCATGCCCTATTAGGTGTTAACCTAATCTATGTGGATGTGAACCTCCCAGGGTCCTAAGGGGACGGGCCAACTCAAGAACCAATAAGCTCTGGTCATTCAGACGAAGCTTGATGAGTCAAAAACTCAATAAGAGGAGCGAAGACAGCTTAAAGATTGATTTTCTGTTGGAGCCAGATACAGATCAGCCGAAGCTGAAGATAAAGCTGAAGCCGTATATAAACGTTAATATAATGAGCTGAATATAAACATTAATGTAAATCAATTCTGAGGTATTACCTCACATCTATTAGATTGTCTAATAGGATAGCAATGGTAAATGACAAATGTTGGAGGGAATGTGGGAAAAATGAGACATTTGTGCACTGTGGGTTGAGTTGT
The DNA here is from genome assembly GCA_028646595.1 of Phalanger gymnotis. Classification (NCBI taxonomy): domain Eukaryota; kingdom Metazoa; phylum Chordata; class Mammalia; order Diprotodontia; family Phalangeridae; genus Phalanger; species Phalanger gymnotis. Next base: position 164,710,887 of record CM053627.1, read on the forward strand.
GAGCTGATTCAACCATTCTGTAGAACAATTTGCAACTATGCCCAAAGGACTATAAAACCAAGTACAACCATTGACCTAGGATTACTACTACTATGTTTGTATCCTGAAAGAGATAAAAAACAAAAAGGAAAAGGAAATATATGTACAAAAATATTTATAATAGCTCTTTTCTGGTGGAAAAGAACTGGAAATTGAGGTGATATCCATAAATTAGGAAATGGCTGAACAAATTTTGCTATGGAATTATAATGGCACACTATTGTGTTATAAGAAATGATGAGCAGGATGTCTAAAGAAAAACCTGGAAATTTACATGGAGTGATGCAAAGTGAAATGTATTATACATAAAGTAGCAGGATTATTCTAAGATGATCAGCTGTGAATGACTTAGCTAGTCTAAGCAATACCGTGGTGTACTATGAAGGCAGAATTTATGATTTCAAAGAGAATCATATATATGTCTGAATGGTTCAGAACCACAGGATATAAGGAATTCTCTAAGTAGAAGGCAGAAGAATTAAAGCATTTATTCAGGCTCCAGAGTAACATACCCACAAACCAGCCTCCCCATTTTGATATTTTGATCAAAAGCTTCCAGGCCCAATAAGTCTGCCTCACAAGAGGAACCAGGAGGCCACAGAAAAACATGATGGTATTAAACCAAATCATATTCATGCTTCCCCTCTCCAGTAAGAAGATTACCCACTGGCCTCAAGTCCTTGCTCGGCACTCCTCGGTCCACACACGGGTCGGCTCTACTTCCGGGTTTGGCTCTGCTTCCACAGCTCCTGCATTTGGTATTCTGAAATTTTTTTCTCATTTGCTCATATCAGCTTTTTATATTTGGATGCAGTCAGCACAAATATTAATAAATTAGATTTCTTTTCACCTTATTTAGTATCTTAAAAATTAAATAATACATTCTTTAAATATTTAAACTGTGAAATTTTCACATTAACCTCAACTTTTATCTATCTTTTTTATTTATTATTTTTTTATTTTTAATTTGCAACAAACAGTTTTACATAATTATGAGTTCCAGATTTTCTTCCCTCCCTCCTCCTTTCCCTCCCCAACAAGGCATGGAATCCAATATAACTTCCACGTATAACTTCGCATTGAATTAATTTACACACTAGTCAAGTTGTGGAGAAGAACCATGAACGATGGAATGACTCATGAGAAAGAAGAAACAGAACCAAAAAAATATAACAACCCAACAACAAATACACAAGAGAGAAAAAATAAGTAGGGGGGGAAAAAGGCAAGTATGAAGTGTGCCTTGATTTGCATTCATACTTCATGGTTCTTTCTCTGGATGTAGATAGTCCTCTCCATCATGAGTCCTTTGGAGGTGTGTTTGCATATTGTGTTGCTGAGAAGAGCAAAGTCTGTCAGGATTAGTCATCACAGAACCAATATATCTGTGGTTGTGTATAATGTTCTTCTGGCTCTGCTCCGCTCACTCAGCATTACGTCCTGTAGGTTCTTCCAGGATGTTACGAAGTCCGTATCATCCCCATTTCTTATAGCACAATAGTATTCCATTACCTTCATATACCACAGCTTGTTCAGTCATTCCCCAATTGATGGGCATCCCTTTGATTTCCAATTCTTAGCTACCATGAAAAGAGACACTATAAATATTTTTGTACATATGGGTCCTTTTCCCACTTGTGTGATCTCTTTGGGATACAACCCTAGGAGTGGTATTGCTGGGTCAAAGGGTATGAACATTTTTATAGCCCTTTGGGCATAGTTCCAAATTGCTCTCCAACATGGCTCGATCAGTTCACAACTCCACCAGCAATGTAACAATGTTCCAATTTTCCCACATCCTCTCC
>CM053627.1:164713230-164731684 GCA_028646595.1 Phalanger gymnotis
GGTGGAAGGAGCTGTGATCTATATTAGTGGTGAGTTACTTGCAGTGATGAAATAAGGAATCTTTATAAGGGAGCAAGCTTATAAAATAACAACAAAGACAATCCATCAATGAATTAAAATAAATAAACCTTTTTATTCAGGTAAAGCCAAAAGTTCAGTACTTCAAGCACTTGTGATTTCACAGCTATGTGTACTCTCTTCACTAATGTAAATCCCAGTCCCTTTAATTATTCACTAGACTATGAGCGTTGCCATAGCCAAACAATCTCTCACTCTGTGGACCATCCACTGATGAGCCACTTCAAATTTACCTATAGTTCGGGGGAAAAGCCAGCACCCTGAACTTCAGAGCAAATATAAACAAATTACAAACATCAATGGACAGACCTTGTCTGATTCAAATCTCAATGCATAGTTACCAGGGTTTAACAAAGTCCAGACGTCTGGGTTTACGAGGGCTCTTAACTACAGCTGCCCAGAGTCTCCATATCAACACACCTTCAAGAGTGAGAGCCCTAAGCAAATAGCCCCTTTTTTGTAAAGTTTTCAGACATCATCAAACATCATCTGAGCGACCAGAACTTAGGTGCCTACTATTGGCTTTAGTCTTAGCAACTCCCCTTAGGTCCCTGAAGGCTTCATGCCCACATAGTCTTAGCACCTAGTAGATAGAAGTTTGGGCCTGGAGTTTAGCACCTAGTAAGACTCGATCAAAGACACCCAACTTAATTACTTTAAAATGGTAAGAAAGTCCCACCTTAATTGATGTTACACATCTCTATTACTGTAGATGCCAAACCATCTTCTCAGTCTCTCAAGTTCATAACCTAGAAATTATCCTTGACTTCTCACTATCTCTTACTCTAATATCTAATCTGTTGACCAGGCCCATCATTTTTGCCTTTATGATATTTTTCAAAAACACTCCTCTGACAGTCACCACTTTAGTGTAGATCCTCATCATCTCATGCCTGGACTGTTATAATAGTCAGTTAGTGGGTCTGCATGCCTTAAGTTTCTTCTTACTCAAATCCATTCCCCATTCAGCAACCAAAGTGAATTTCCTAAAGCATAGGTGCAACCATGTCACACAAGCCTCCCTCCCACATTCAATGAACTTCAGTGGCTCCATATTGCCTCCAGGATCAAATACAAAATGCTCTGTTGGGAATTCAAAGCCCTGTATAATCAAACTCCCTTAACACTTTCCAGTCTTCTTATGGCTTACTCTATGATTCATATTATTCAATACAATAATCTAACCTCCTGCTATTCCATAGACAAGGTGGTTCCTGGCATTTTCTTTGCCTGTTCCCAATGCTTGGAATGCTCTGATTCCTCAATTCTGCCTACTTGCTTCCCTGCTTCCTATAAGTCCTGACTAAAATCCCTTCTTTTGCTGAGTCTTTCCCAACCTCTCTTCATTTTGGTATCTTCCCTCTGTTAATTACTTCATATTTATCCTGTATATAGGATGTAATTTATATATATTCACTTACATGGTTTCACTCCCATTAGATTGTAACTTCCTTGAGGAAAGATAATTTCTTTTGCCTTCTTTTGTACTCACAATGTTTAGCATAATGCCTTGACTGTAGAGTTTGATAAATGTTTATTGACTGTTGGCTAACTAATTGAAGTGACATCTACTATATGAGGCCTTTGTTGATCCTTCAATTTGCTTATACCTCCCTTATACCACCCCAAAACATACATTGCATTGATTTTGTTCATACCTTTATAACCTGGTCCTCAAAACATATTTGTAATGACATCCCCTTTATCTATAGAGATTGATTATCCAATACTCCTCACCAGTGTGAGGGGCAGAGTTGTTGAGAGTTGGAAAGAAGAGACACCCTGATTTCTGGCCTTCCAACTTCATGAGAAAAGTCACAGTGTTTCACACACTCTTCAGGACCCTGAAGATAGAGAAAGACTCTGGGAATAACTGATATGTAGAAGCATTGGCAATCTTTTTCAAGTCCATGTGTCCTACTTGCTATACTAGTGACTGAGGAATTCTGGAACTCTCTTGGTTAAGCTGAGTTTCCTCCCACTCAATAGGAGATATCATTCACTCTGTATAGCCTGGCATATATTCTCATGTATGTTCTTCCTCTGATTTATGTTTTATATCAGCTTAGGCACATACATTTACTTATCACATGATATGTGTGCTCATTATGGAATTGGCATCTTGTGGGAAAGGAGTCAAATCTTAGATATGTAGTTTCACTCTTTCCTTATTAAGGGATAGAAATCAAGAGTGCAACTTGAACCTAAAAATATTTCTCCTGGATTAACAATAATATAAGGAGCAAAAGAATATAGCTATAGCCCTGTATCCCCTCTATGTGAGGAGATCAGAATGACTAGTCATTGGCCCAACCTCCTGATTCTTTTCCTGGAAGGAATCAAAGTCTTCTTTGGAAGAAGGTAAAGTTGGGAGGTTGCAGAGATATCTATTTTTGCCTCCTTTTGAGCTAAATCCAGACAGATGTACTGATAGGCACTGGTAGGCACTGATAATATACATAGGCAAAAAACACAGAGTAGAGTACTTTATATTTTGTACATACATAAGTATATACTGACCCTCCTGGCTGAATTGTAAACTCTTCAATGACATGGCATATTCAACTTTTGTCTTTGTGTCCTTAGTATCTGGCACAATACCTGGTGCATAGCAGATCTTTAATAAATGTATTTTGATTGACTATTTGTTTGATCTTGTTTGGACCAGCCAGAGTTGGTACTCCATTGGTGTAGTCTTTGAGGATCTAAGATTACCTCTACTCTATGATGAAGCACCTGTTAGCAGAGGACTTGAAATAGAGGGCCCATGTCAGTAGATGCTTTGCTTTTATTAAATTTTAAGATAATAGATTAAATTAACCTTTATAATAAAGAGCAAGTTGAGCAAAAAGCAACTTACATGAAGCATGTATCTAGTAATGTATGCAGCAATTTGTAACTATTGTCCCTAGCCTGTCTGTTGAGAGGAAGAAAGTACATTTCCTAATCTGTCATCAGGAAAGATTATTACAATAATTTGAGCTGTTTTTTTTCTAGTAGTGCTGATCAAGCCATAAATGTAAACATTTGTGAAAGTACTGGCTAGTGTTGGAAGGGTCATTTGTAGCCACTCCTTAGTGGAAGCTGTCTGGCCCCAAAAGAGGTTCAACCCACAGCTCAATTGGTCACAGTCCCATGTCAATCTTAGCCTGATTGATATGGGAATATGACTAATTGAGCTATGAGTGTAATGTCACACAATGAAAAGAAGCAGCCTTTGCATAAAATCTATTGAGAGTCCTTGGTGCCATTGACTCAATGAGCTATACAAGTACTAATATTATAGGTCATGATAGGACATAATTTTCTAAGAGTTCCACTGAACCCAAACAAAATGCTGCTTGCCAAGAGCATTTATTCACAGAACATGTGACTGAATCCCAGGTAATGCTATATAATTATGTTTTTAAAATATATTTCTGGACTATGCAAATAAATATTTGCATGTGGGGGTTCATGAGGAAACACAGAGGGGCTACATGCATAATTTCATCAGTACCGATGGTCCCTGACAAGCTGTCTTGGAGCTTTGCATTTAGATAATAAGTTATTAAACTGATAAGCAGAAAGTAGAATGACTGGGGAGCAAGTCTTTTGGGAAATTATCAAAAAGCAGAGCACAAAGGAGCTTCAAGTTCCAGACAAATCATAAAGAAGGAGATGCTTTTATAAACTACCTACATAGATAAAGTGATAATTCTGTTTCAAATAGAACAGACTGTGAAAATGGAAAGTGCAGAGTGTTAAACAAAGGAAATGGGAGCTCCAGGTGCCAATTAAAGAAATTTGTCTAAAAGCTGTAAAGCATTACAAGGGATTCATAATTCCATTCAGCAACAACCTATAAGCAGGTGACTATATGTAGGGCATCACACAGTGCTGGCAATACAACAAGAAAGAAAACACAGTATTTGATTTCAAGGAGCTTATGCTCTAGCTGGTCTTATTGCTAGTACATAAGACACATAAACAAGATAGCTATGCGTCAGGATAATATTAAGTTGGCAGGTCAGGACAAGAGGAGTGGCTAAAGATATCCAAGGGAAGGATAATTTCTACTAAGGATGATTAGGAAAAGCTTCATTGACAAGATGAATAAGAGCTGGGCTTTAAATGAAGAGATACATCTAGAGCTGGAGGTGATTTTTGAGTTATCAGATCCAAATTTTCTCATTAGATAGCTGACCAAACTGAAAACATGTGTCAATCACTGTGGTACAGTGGAAATGGTGCTAAATCTTGAGTTAGAGAACCTAATGAGATTTTAAAATCCAGGCAATGATATTTTAAAAATTGTAGCTATTTACTTAAAAAGAGGCGACATGGACTAATAAATAGAGAGCTAGACCTAGAGTAAGAAAAAACTGAGTTCAAAGCCCACATCTAATATATACTGTCTTATGAAAGTCACTTTGTTGTTATCGTTGTTGTTTGTCCTTTGTTCTCAAAGAAGACCATGACATAAGCGAGGTGATGCCATGACATGAAAGTGAATAGGATTTAAGTGAGGGAGGACTATGAAAAGTCACCAGCCTCATTTTCTCCTTTAGTGACATCTAGGTCCAATGGCTAGATATAGATCAGGACAACTGAAGATGGCCCAGGATGCAGTGGGGAACCTTGGCCTTTTCAAATTAAGGTCTTTAACAAGTCTCAATTTGACTGAGGCAACACTCATTCAATGATTAAGGCTTAATAAGAAATTAGGCAGAGAATGGCTTTTTTTTTACCTAGTAAAATAAATAAATCATTAAATGAATTATTAAATAAATTAATAAATAATTTGGAAAAAAAAATCAGTCTAGGAGGAAAAGACCCTCAGGATTTCAGGCCAAAACAGAAATACTTGCTATTTACATTCATTCTGAGCCAATTAGAGCTTAAATAAGGATCAAGTATGGCATGGCCTGGGACCTATTTTTGGCCAATCAATGGTATCCAGCATGATTTGGGTTTAATTATTTCTCAGTCTTCTATAACAATCTTGGCAGAAACTAGGCATAGACCAAAATCTTTCACTGCATACCAAGATAAGGTCGAAATGGATAAATACTTTAGTCACAAAGTGTAATATTATAAATAAATTAGAGAAGTATAGAAAAATGTACCCATCAGATCTATGGACAAGGGAAGGGTTTATGACCAAACAAGCGAGTAAACCAAACAGGAAGTAAAATAGATATATTCGATCACATGAAATTTAAATGCTTTTGTACAAACAAACAAAACAAATGCAGCCAAAATCAGAAGGAAACCCAGAAACTGGGAAAAATTTTACAACAAGTTTCTCTTATTAAGATCATATTTCTCAAATATATGGGGAATTGGGCCAAATTTATAAAAATAAGAGCCACTCATTCACTGGTCAAAGAATATGAACAGGTATTTTTCAGAAGACCAAATTAAAGCTACCTATAATAATATAAAAATTCAATAAATCACTAATGATTAGAGAAATACATATTAAAACCACTCTGAAATAGCACCTCACATCTATCAGATTGGCTAACATGACTGAAAAGAAAAATGACAAGTGCTAGAGGGTATGTAGAAAAATTTGGATACTATTCCTGGAATTTTAAATTTGTCCTATCATTCTGGAGAATAATTTGGAGTTATGATCAAAAAGTTCAAAAATTGTTCATGACCTTTGATGCAGCAATGCTACCACTAGGTCTTTATCCCAAAGAGATCAAAGAAAAGTGAAAAGATCTTGTTCATACAAAAACATTTATAATAACTCTTCTGTAGTGGCAAGAAATTGGAAATTGAGGGGATGCCCATTAACTGGAGAATTATGGAACAATTTGTAGCACGTGATTGTCATGGAATACAATATATACAATGTCCTATAAGTAATAATGAGGAGGATGACTTCATAAGAACTTGAGAAGACTTACATCAACTGATGCAAAATGAAGTTAGTAGAGTTAATAGGGAGTAAGAGAAGAGTGTAACAGTAACAGCAGTACTGTACAATGATCAACTGTGATAACTTCACTATTTTCAGTAAAACAATGATCCATGATAATTCCAAAAGATTCAGGATGAAAAATGCTATCCACCTCCAGAGAGAGAAAAATGGTAAATTTTGAGAGCAGATTGAAGCATACTTAATTATTTTTAATTTTCCTTGTTTTATTTGTTTCGTCTGTGTTTTCTTTTGTAATATAGCTACTATGAAAATATGTTTTTCATGACTTAACATATATAATTATTTCCCATCTCAAGGAAGAGAGGGTGCAGATTTGGAACTCAATTTTTAAAAAAATAATTTGGAATTCGACTTAGTTCCCTGTATGTTTATTGTGTAAATAAGTTTAATGCAAAGATATATGTAGAATATATTTCTGATTCCATACCTTCTTGGGGGGAGGGTGCAGGGAGAGAGAGGGAGAAAATTTTGAACTCAAAAACTTGTGGAACTGAATGTTGTAAACTAAAAATTAAAAAAAAATAATTTGGAATATAAGGGAGTTAATGTGTAAAAGTAAAGAACAAGAAATAAACATAGTTGCAGGAGGGTTGTGGTTGAAGTAAGACCAGAAATAATGCTGATTTAATGATAAGAAATCCAATGAAAAAATTTTGTAGTACCTCTACTTTGGGAAAAGTGTGTTACCAAAATGAATATTGGAACTGAATCGAAGAATTGAACATTTTTAAATTAACAGTTTTCTTTTATAATCACCTGTATTTCCCAGCATCTTTATTCCTTCCCTCTTCTTATCTACAGTCATCACTTATAGTAAAAGAATTAAAAAAAAAGAAAAACAAATGAAAACTAAAAGAAGTTCGGCAAATCCAATCAAGACATCAACCAAATCTGAGAATATATTCAGGATTCCACAAGGTACCCCTATCTCTGCAAAGAAATTGGGAGGAGGTACATTTTTAAATATGCACGTCTGTTTGCTAGTTTTAATTGAGTTCCATTTTTTTCTTTCCATTTACATCTTAGTATTCATCACGTATGTTGGTTTTGTAGTTCTGTTTACTTCCATCTCTAAAAATTCACATTTCTCCTACATTTTTCTTTATTCTTCACAGCTGTAATTACTTAGGAAACAGCAACATTCATATACAATCACATACCAGTTTCTTAAGCCATTCCCAATTAATGGACACTTATTTCATTCCTATTTTCTTGCTATTACAAAATAGAGTGTTGATATAGATATTTTGATGTTCATGGGAACTTTTTATTTTCTATCTTTGATCTCTGATGTATATTCCTAACAGTGAGAATTGAGACAAATGTCTTGGGCACTTTAAACACTTTCTTAGCATCGTTCTAAATTATTTTCCAAAATAATAACAAAACTTCATAATTGTGGCAACATTGTATTAATCTTCCTACTTTTCCCCAACACCTTCAATATTGACCATTCCCGATCTTTGCTATCACTGTAAGCTTACTGAAGACTAAGTAAAATATCAGTTTTTTTTGTTTTGTATTTTTCTTATACTTGAAATTCTCTTACAATTGAAGAGATGTTTTATATTGATGCTAATAGCAATTTTTCTTTTGAAAGCTATTTGTTCATGTCCTTTGACCACTTATTTCATGAGGAGAGGCTATTGGTCTTTTATATTTTATGTTAGTGACACATATCTCATCTACTAGACCTTATTTAAGATAATTGATTGAAGATTTTTTTACTGAATTGGTTGCTTCCCTTATTATTCTAATATTAATTTTGTTTGTTAAGAAGCTTTTCATTTTCATGTCATAAAAATAATCTTAACATATACCGCTTGTTCAATTAGGAATTTTGCTTCTTGCCATAGCTATTAAAGAAAGGTAACTTAACTGGCACTCTTAATTTTTGTATGGTGTAGCCTTTAATATTCATGTTGTCTATCCATTGATGGACTAGATTCAAATGACCCTAATTTTGTCTTCAAATAAAAAGATTTTCTGGGTGAAGTTTGTAGTGAAGAGCTAAGCAAGTCATATTAAATCTACAGCATACACTTACATATGCGTGTACATACACATATGTGCATATATACACATATTCTCTATACGTATCAGTATTGTTTGATGTTTCCAATTTGATACTTTCTTTAACAAAAATTTCACCTCTGCAGAAGGAGACCATATGTTTGGATGCTGAGATGTTAGATGTTAGCATAACAGAAGAGAAATCTGCTATAATTTTTATTCAAAGCCCTCAAGGTCTTGGTAGATTTCTGTGCTAAAGGGAGAAAACACTATTAGTCACTGTGAAAATGAAAAGAAATGATTGTTTATAGCCTCTTACTTCTCCTAGAAATTAAATCAGGAGAAAAAAATCACAGAAACTTAATGCTGGGAGGTACCGCTCCTTTTCCCTCAAAGTTTCTAACCCAAAGTCATGGGAATTAAACTTTTTTATAAAAGCACAGGTATTTCATCTGGTGATCCACAAAAGTGTGTCTTTATTCTTCTCTACAACAATGGAATATATCCAGAGGTTGTTGCAGGGAAACAAGCAACACTACTCCCATCTAAGCTTACAAATACTCACTGACACCCTTCTTGAAAATGGTAACACTGCTAAGCCTTTAGAGAGGAAGGATGGGAACATTGGCAGCATGAAAAGAACAATGGAAGGATGCTCCCAGTGGATTTAGGATGCTTCCAAAGAGAGGGAATTAGGTAATAACTCAACTTCCTCCAGAATCATAGAATCACAGAATTTTAGAGTTAAATGGGACCTCAGTCAATGTCTAGTACAACCCATATACAAAAGGAAATCCATTTTATAACACATTCATGTGTTCATGCAACCTTTCCAACAAAGAATTCTGATGAAAGGAATGCACTACTCCCAAAATAGCACATTCCACACTTAGTTCTACACATTAGGAAATTTTTCCTTGCTTTGAATTTAAAATTGCTTCTTTGCAACTTCTACTCATTATTTTGAAGGCTGTCCTCTAGAGACAAATAAAACACATCTCATTCCTCTGCCACATGACATTCTTCTTTACTCAGAAAAACTGTTACAATATCTACAAAATCTCTTCTGCTAGAACACCCCTATTCTATCAAATTACCTTCAAATGGCTATAATTTCTTCACCATCCTATTAGCTCCTCTGTGGATAGATACCCCCTAGGTCAATAATATCCTTCCCAATTTGTGGAATCCAGAAGCAAACACAATATTGTAGATGTATCATGATGACATCAGGGTACAATGAGACTTCCTCCTCTTTATTCTTGGATCTATACCTTTCCTAGTACAACCTTAGATTGCTTTTCCTCATGGCTGTCATGTGACACTATTAACTCAAGGAAATTTCAGTCCATTAACATCTGCAGATCTTTTAAAAGAGAATAAATTTCTAGTCTTGTAAATTCCATATTGTCATTGTGAAGTTGATTTTTAACCCTGCTTTGAGACTTTGCATTTATCCTATCTTCAATTCGAACAAACAATATGGCATGTTAAGACTGCTTTGAATGTTGACTTTGCTGATTGTGGTGTTAGCTCTGCCTAACTTGTTTGTGTCATCTGCAAACTCCATAAGTATGCCTTCAAGGCCTTTGTCCAAATCACTGATAAACATGTAAATCAGCCTAATGAAAATTGAAGGGAATGGGAAGGGAATATATATTTATATAGCACTACGTGCCAGGCTGTGAGCCAAGAACTTTTTTCAAATATGCAGCTTAATCCTCACAACAACCATGTGAGGTAGGTGCTTTTATCATCCCCACTTCATAGGTGAATAAACTGAGGCAAACTATGGGACTTGCCCAGGGTCACACAGCTAGTAAGTGTCTGAGGCTGAATTTGAATTGAGGTCTTCCTGACTTCAGACCAAACACCAATCTCTATTGTACCACCAGTAGCACTTGGCACAAATCTATTAGTTACTTCAATGGAAACTTCCTTTCTAGTTGAATTTGGGTCATTAATGACTATTCTTTGAAATGTCCATTATATCAATTCTAAATGCATCTAATTATATTGCTTACCAGACCACATCTTTCTATTTTCTTTTAAAAAAGTGACTTTATCAAATACTTTGTCAAAAATTATGCAAAGCTGGTTCTATGACCTTCCTTTATCTGCCACTTTTAATGCTGTGCCAAATGGAAATAATATGATGATAACACTATGCTGGTTACTTATAATCACTGGTATTCAATTTCTACATGTTCAACAGTCATTCCTTTTATAATCCTTATTTATCAAGAATGCTTGAAAGTCCTCTATTTCACTGAAAATCCATTTCCCCCTAAAGTGTTATACTCAGTTTGGCTGCATAGGTGGTTCTTGGTTTTAATCCTAGCCCCTTTGATCTCCAGAATATCATATTCCAAGCCCTTTGATCCCTTAATGAAGAAGCTGCTAGATCTTGTGCTATCCTGATTGTGTTTCCACAATATTCAAATTGTTTCTTTCTGGCTGCTTGCAATATTTTCTCATTGACCTGGGAACTCTGGAATTTGACTGCAATATTCTTAGGAGTTTTCTTTTTAGGATCTTTTTCCAGAGGTGATCAGTGGATTCTTTTTACTGCTATTTTACCCTTGGGTTCTAGAATATCAATGCGGTTTTCCTTGATAATTTTTTTGAGAGATGATGTCTAAGCTCTTTTTTTTTTTTTGATCATGGCTTTCAGGTAGTCTGATAATTTTTAAATTATGTCTCCTGGATCACATTTCCACGTCAGTGGTTTTTCCAATGAGATATTTCTCATTGTTTTCTATTTTTTGTTCTTTTGGTTCTGTTTTATAATTTCTGGGTTTCTCATAAAGTCATTTTCCTCCATTTGCTCCATTCTAATTTTTGAGGAATTATTTTATTCATTAGTCTTTTGGACCTCCTTTTCCATTGGGCCAATTTTTTTAAGTCATTCTCCTCATTGGCTTTTTGGGGCTTAAAGTTTGTCTGTTTTAAGGTGGTATTTTCTTCAGTATTTTTTGGGGTCTCATATCTCTTCCCAATTTTTGCTCTACTTCTCTTAGTTGATTTTCAAAATCTTTTTTGAATTCTTCCATGTCCTGAGACCAGTTTATATTTTTCTTGGAGGCTTTTGATGCTTTTGAAGTTGCCTTCTTCTGGCTATATGTTTTGATCTTTGTAACCAAGTTAAGATTCTATAGTCTGAGGTTTTGTTATGTTCTCTGCTCATTTTCTCAGGCAATTACTTGACTTTTGATTCTTTGTGAAGCTATGACTCTGCTTACAATGCATATGGTGCTCTGTCTCAAACTGCATGTGTTTTGTGCTGCTGTCTTCTGAGCTACTTGTAGGTATCTGTAAATTTTTATTTTTTCTGAGGTGGTTTGATCTAAGGAGAGGTATTTACTCCTCTCCTGGCCTGTGCTCTGGTCTGTGAGTGACCTCAAACACTCTTTTCTGCCTTTGAACTTCTAGGAGGACTCCCTCTCCACAGCCACCACAAGCTTTGCCACACTAGCACTCCTTCTCACACCAGGCCTGCCACCCAGGACTGTGACCCAGGTCCAAGCAGGACAAAGCAAGAAAATCCCACCTCAGTTCCATCAAAGAGATCCTTGCACTTCCACTGTGATCAGCTGCTTGATCCCTCCACTGTCTGTGGGCCAGGAACTCTGGAAGCAGTGGCTGATGCTGCTACTGTTGCTGCTGCTGCAGCAGCTGCAGCCACCTCCACTGCCCCAAGGCTGGAGCCGGACATGCCCTTCTCTCTCCCCGGTCCAACAGTGTTTTCCCACCTACCTGTGAAGTTGTCTTTGGCGTTTGTGGGTTGCAAAATCTGGAAACTGCCCACAGCTATCAGTGATTCAGTGTCCTGAGGCCTAATTGGCTACATCTACTCTGGCCTGATCTGTGCCAGTGTGGTTCTCATTGACTTGTGCTCCACTTCCAGCACAGTGTGATAGACCCTTCCTATTGGCCTTCCATGATATCTTTGGCTGGAGACTTGTTTCACTCTGTCACTTTGTGGGTTCTATAGTTCTAGAATTTGTTTAGAGTCATTTTTATAGGTGTTTGGAGGGATTTGGGGGAGAGCTCAAGTAATTCCCTGCCTTTACTCCACCATCTTGGCTCCATCTCACTTCCCAAATTCTTTGGAAACATTTAGAGGATGCTAGCCAGAATTTATGTGAACTATTTTTGCATGAATTTTGTATAATTAGAAGGAACCATCATCTATTCCATTAGATGCAAAATTTAATTAAATAAATTTCTGTGAAAAAACATAATTGGAGCACAACTTTACTCTCTGTACATTGAGGTAGGGTTAATGTCTCATGGATTTAAAATGTGGAAAAGACAATTACTGAATATAAATAGGCACGGTTACTTTACTCTAATTTTGGCACAGTTCTTTAAGCAAGGAAGGGCGTCATGGAATTTAAAGAGAAGTGAATTTTTAAAATTTATTTACATTTTTAGTTTACGACACTCAGTTCCATAAGTTTTGAGTTCCAAATTTTCTTGCCCTCCCTTTCTTCCCAGCTACCCCCATCAAGGTAGCTTGTAATGTGATATAGGTTCTACATATACCTTCACACTAAATTTATTTACACAGTAGTCAAGTTGTAAAGAAGAACTATAAACAATGGAATAAACCATGAGCAAGAAGAAACTAAACTAAAAAAGAAGAAAAAAAAAAGAGCAAATAATTTAACTCAATCTGCATTCAGACTCCATAATTCTTTCTCTGGATGTGGATAACTTTTTCCATCATGAGTCTTTTGGAGCTCTCTTAGAACCTTGTATTGAAAATGTGCATACCCTTTGACCCAACAATACCACTTCTAAGGCTTTATCCCAAAGAGATCACGCAAGGGGAAAAGGGACCCCTATGTACAAAAATATTTATAGCAGCTCTTTTTCTAGTAGCAAAGAATTGGAAATCAAGGGGATTACCATCAATTGGGGAACGGCTAAACAACTTGTGGTATATGAATGTAATGGAATACTACTGTGCTATAAGAAATGGGGAACATAGGGACTTCATAATAACCTGTAAAAACCTACATGATCTGATGCTGAGTGAGGTGAGAAGAATCAGGAGAACATTGTACAAAAACAGAAACATATTGCTTCTGTGATGACTAAATTGGTAGGCTTGGCTCTTCTCAGCAATACAAGTTTCAAAGACAGCTCCAACGGACTCATGATGGAAAGAGCTATCTACATCCAGAGAAAGAATTACAGAGTCTGAATGGAGATTGAGGCAAACTATTTGCTCTCTCTCTTTTTTCCTCTTCTTTTTTTTGGTTTTCTTGTTTCTTTCTCATGATTCATTCCATTTGTCAAAATTCATCTTTACAACTTCATTGTTGCATAAATCAGTTTAATATGAAGGTGTATGTAGAACATATATGAGATTCCATGTTGTCTTAGGGGAAGGGGGGAGGAGAAAGGGAGAAAGAGAAGGAGGGAGAGGGAGGAAATTTGGAATTGAAAAACTTGTGGAACTGAGTGTTGTCAACTAAAAATAAAAAAAAATTAAAAAAAAATAACCTTCTATTGCTGAGAAGAGCCAAGTCAATCGAAGTTAGTCATCACAGATACCATATGTCTGTAATCATGTATAATGATCTCCTGGTTTTGCTCTTCTCACTCATCATCAGAAAATGTAAGTTTTTCCTGGTTATTATTAAGTCACTCTGCTCCTCATTTCTTATAGCACAATAGTATTCAATTACATTCATATACCACAACTTGTTTAGTCATTCTCCAATTGATGGGCATCCCCTTGATTTCCAGTTCTTTGCCACCAAAAAAAGACTTGCTACAAATATTTTTGTACATAATGGTCTATTTCCCACTTGTGTGATCTCTTTGGGATACAGCCCTAGAAGTCAAAGGGTATGCACCTTTTTATAGCCCTTTGGGCATAGTTCCAAATTGTTCTCCAGAATGGCTGGATCTGTTCACAACCCCACCAACAATGTAACAGTGTTCCAATTTTCCTGAATCCTCTCAAGCATTTATCATTTTCCTGTTTTGGCCAATTTGTCAGGTGAGATGTGGTACCAAAGAATTGTTTTGATTTGCATTTCTCTAATCAATAGTGATTTAGAGCATTTTTTCATATGACTATAGATATCTTTAATTTCTTCCTTTAAAAAGTGTCTGTTATATCTTTTGACCATTTATCAATTGGGGAATGACTTGTGTTCATGTAAACTTGTCTCAGTTCCCCGTATATTTTAGAGATGAGGCCTTTATCAGAGACGTCGTTTGTAAAAATTTTTCCCCAATCTTCTGCTTCCCTCTTATCTTGGTTGCATTGGCTTTGTTTGTACAAAAATTTTTAAATTTAACATAATCAAAACTATCCATTTTGCATTTTGTAACACTCCCTGTCTCTTGATTGGTCACAAATTCTTCCCTTCTTCATAAATCTGACAGGTAAACTATTCCTTGCTCTCCCAGTTCGCTTGTAGTATCAGCCTTTATATTTAAATCATAAGCCCATTTTGACTTCATTTTGGTATGTGATGTAAGATATTGGTCTATGCCCAGTTTCTGACATACTATTTTCCAATTTTCCCAGCAGTTTTGTGGAATGGTGAGTTCTTATCCCAGAAGCTGGACTCTTTTGGTTTATCAAAGAATAAATTGATATAAACATTGACTACTGTGTCTTGTGTACCTAACCTAGTCTACTGATCCACCACTCTGTTTCTTAGCCAATACCAAGTAGTTTTAATGATCACTGCTTTATAAAACAATTTAATAGCTGATATGGCTAGGCCACCTTCCCTAGCACTTCTTTTTCATTAATTCCTTTGATATTCTGGACTTTTATTTCTTTCAGAAGAATTTTATTATTACTTTATCTAGTTCTATAAACTAATTTTTGGTAGTTTGATTGGTATAACACTAAATAATAAATTAATTCAGGTAAAATTGTCATTTTATTATATTAGTTCAGCCTAACCATGAACAACTAATATATTTTTTCCATTTATTTAGATCTGACTTTATTTGTGTGAAAAAAGTTTTGTAATTGTGTTCATATAGGCCCTGGGGTTTGCCTTGGCAGGTAGACTCCCAAATATTTTATACTGTATACAGTAACCTTAAAGGGAATTTCTCTTTCTAGCTCTAGCTGTTGGGCTATGATAGTGATGTATAAGAATGTGGCTTTATTTTATATCCTGCAACTTTGCTAAAGTTATTTATTATTTCAAGCAATTTTTTACTTGGGTCTCTAGAATTCTCTTAGTAAATCATCGAAGAGTGATAATGTAGTTTCTTCTTTGCCTATTCTAATTCCTTCAATTTTTTTTTTTACCTTATCACTAAAGCTAATATTTCTAGTGGCAAATTGAATAATAGGGGTGATAATGAACATCCTTGTTTCACCCTTGATCTTATCGGAGATGTATCTAGGTTATCCTCACTACATATAATACTTCCTGACAGTTTTAGGTAGATTCAACTTACAATTTTAAGGCAGACTAATTTTATTTCTATGTTTTCTAGAGTTTTTAATAGGAATGGGTATTTTATTTTGTCAAAAGTTTTTTCTGCATCTATTGAGATAATCATATGGTTTGTACTAGTTTTGCAATCGATAAGATCAATGATGCTGACAGTTTTCCTAATGTTGAACCAGCTTTGCATTCCAGGAATAAATCCTACCCGGTCATAGTGTATTATTCTCATGATAAGTTGCTGCAATCTTTTTGCTAGTATTTTATTTAAAATTTTTTCATCAATATTCATTAGTGAAATTGGTCTATAATTTTCTTTCTCTATTTTGACTCTTCCTGGTTTAGGTATTATTATCATATTTGCGTCATAAAAAGAATTTGGTAGAACTCTGCCTATTTTCTGAAATAATCTATAAAGTATGGGAATTAATTGTTCTTTAAATGTTTAATAGAATTCACTTGTAAATCCATCTGACCCTGGAGATTTCTTTTCCTAGGGAATTCATTGATGGCATGCTCAATTTCTTTTTCTGAAATGGGGTTATTTAAATATTTTACTTCCTCTTCTGTTAATCTGGGCAATTTATATTTTTGTAAATATTTATCCATTTCCTTAAGATTATCAAATTCACGGGCATAATAATTGGGCAAAATAATTCCTAAATATTGCTTTAATTTCTTTTTCATTGGAGGTGAATTCACCCTTTTAATTTTTTGATACTGGTATTTGGTTTTCTTCTTTTTTTAAATTGAATTCACCAAATGTTTATCAATTTTATTGTTTTTTTTCATAAAACCAGCTTAGTTTTTTATTAGTTCAATAGTTTCCTTGATTTCAGTTTTATTAATCGCTCCTTTGATTTTCAGTATTTCTAATTTGGCATGTAATTGGGGATTTTCAATTTTTTTCTTTTTCTAGCTTTCTCAACTGCATGTCAAATTCATTGATCTCCTTGTCCTCTATTTTATTCATGTAAGCATTTAGAGATATAACACTTCCCTTAAGGACTGCTTTTGCACCATCCCATAAGTTTTGATATGTTGTTGCATTATTGTGATTCTCTTGAACGAAGTTATTGATCATTTTTATGATTTGTTCTTTGACCCATTCATTCTTTAGGATTAGATTATTGTTTCCAATTAATTTTTAGTCTATCTTTCCATTTTAATTATTACAAATAATTTTTGTTGCACTATGATCTGAAAAGGATGCACTGACTATTTCTCCCTTTTTGTCCTGGACTGTGAGGTTTCCATGCCCTAGTACATGGTCTGTTTTTTGTGTATGTGCCATGTACCTCTGAGAAAAAAGGTAGATTCATTTCTATTCCTATTCAGTTTTCTCCAGGGGCCTATCATATCTGCCTTTTCTAAAATTCTATTCACTTCTTTACCTTCTTTCTTGTTTATTTTGAGTTTAGATTTATCAAGTTCAGAGAGGGGAAGTTTGAGGTCCCCCACTAGAATAGTTTTGCTGTCTATTTCTTCCTATAACTCTCCTAACTTCTCCTCTAGGAGTTTGGATGCTATACCACTTGGTGCACATATCTTAAGTAATGATATTACTTCATTGTCTGTGGTGCCTTTTAGCAGGGTATAGTGTCCTTCCTTCTCTCTTTTAATTAGTTCTACCTTTGCTTTTGCTTTGTCTGAGATTAAGATTGCTACCCTTGGTTTTTTTTTTCATTTTATCTAAAGTATAATATATACTACTCCAGCCTCTTACCTTTACTCTGTGTGTATCCCCCTCTTTCTAATGTCTTTCTTGTCGAAAACATATTGTAAGATTATAGGTTTTAATCCATTGTGCTATCTACCTCCATTTTATGGGAGAGTTCATCCCATCCACATTCACAGTTATGATTACCCTCTGTGTCTTTTTCTCCATCCTATTCCTCCACTCCAGTTTATGCTTTTATTTCTCCCTTCCACTCCTTGAAAGTTTTTTTTTTTGCTTTTGACCACCATCTTCCTCAATTTTCCCTCCCTGATGACCCCCTTATCTTACCCTTTTCCTTCTACTATTTCTTCACTCCCTTCTATCCACCCCCTTTTTCTTTCCCCTTTCCCCTCCTACTGCCTGTAGGACAAATTTGATTTCTATACTTATCAGAGTATGTTATTCCCTCCTTGAACCAAATCAGATGAGAATAAAACTCAAACACTGCTTTTCTCCCTCCCTTCTCTCCCTCTATGTTTTTGTGCCTCTTCATGTGGCATAATTTACCCTTTTCTACCTCCTCCTTACCTCTTCTCCCAGGATAATCCCTTTGCACACCTTAACTATGTTTTCTTATTGTCACATCAGTTACTTTATACTGACAGCCTCATTCTATGTATATCCCTTTCAATTGTCATAACTGTACCATTCTCAAGATTGACATATATGTATATATATACATATATATATATATATATATAACATATATAAATCAATGTAATTCTATATAAGGATGCAAACAATTTTCCTTTATTGAATAACATAGCTTTTCCCCGTGTTTACCTTGTTATGTCTCTCTTGGGTTTTGTATTTGGCCATCAAATTGTCTATTGAACTCTGGTCTTTTTATCAGGAAGGTCTGGAATTCCATTATTTCATTGAATGTCCATCTCCTTGCCTGAAAAATTATGCTCACTTTTGTTGGGTATTTAATCTTTTGCTGTAGCCCAAGCTTCTTTCCTTTTCAGGATATCATATTCCAATTCCTCCTTTCTTTTATTGTAGAAGCTGCAAGACAGTGTGTGATCCAGAATATAATTCTGAATGTTTGAATTGTTCCTTTCTGGTTGCTTACAGTATTTCTCCTTGACCTGATATTTCTGGAATTTGACTACAATATTGCTCAGGGTTTTCAATTTGGTGTCTCTTTCAGGGGCTGGTTGGTGGATTCTTTCGATGACTATTTTACCCTCTGGTTCTAGGACCTTGGGGCATTTTTCCTTTATGATTTCTTGGAAGATATTGTCCAGGATCTTTTTTCTTTTATCA
>CM053627.1:164731784-164749369 GCA_028646595.1 Phalanger gymnotis
TTCGATGACTATTTTACCCTCTGGTTCTAGGACCTTGGGGCATTTTTCCTTTATGATTTCTTGGAAGATATTGTCCAGGATCTTTTTTTTTTTATCATGGATTTCTGGGAGACCAATAGTTCTTATAGTGCTTCTCCTGGATCTGTTTTCCAGGTCACTTGGTTTTCCAATCAAATATTTCACATTTTCTTCTATTTTTCTCATTGTTTATATTTTGTTTGACTGATTCTTGATGTCTCACATAGTCATTAGCTTCTACTTGCCCAAATCTAATTTTAATGCATTGTCTTTTTTTTCATTTAGCTTCTGTGCCTCCTTTTCCATTTGGTTCATTTTACTTTTCAGTGAGATATTCTCTCCAGTTATATTCTGAACCTCCTTAACCATTTCATCAATTCTACTTTTTTAAATTTGTTTTCATCAGTTATTTTTTTTCCATTTTTTTACCTCTCAAATTTGCTTGAGTTTTTCCAGGAATGCTTTTTGGGCTGGAGACCAGTTCACATTCCCTTTTGAGGTTTCAGTTGTGGGTATAGCATCAGTGCTGTCCTCTTCTGAATTGCTATTTTGATCTTCCCTGTCTCCATAATATCAATCAAAAGTCTTTGGTTTTCTGATCTGTTTTTTCATGGCATTTGTTTTTTCTTCCCCTGGCTTCTAAAGTGGATCTCTGCTTCTGGGGCCCAGGGGGCTCTGTTCCAAGCTTCTTGTGCTGGGAACTGTGGACCTGGTCACTGGTTTTGTGTGTTGTGGCCTCTGGTTTTGTCAGATGTAGTAGAGGGGAAGTCTGGCTCCTGAAAGTCTGCTCTTCCCTTAGGACTGCACTATATAGCACAGTTGGTCTCAGCAGTTGTCTGTTCTAGTGTCTGCCACTTTCCCTGGCTGTGTGAAGGCATGTCTGGGTTCCTCATTGTGACACTTCCTGGCTCCACCTCCCTGGGGTTCAGGAACTCCTGCTCTACTGCTGAGGTGGGGCCTGTTGAGACATCTCTCTTCCTGCACTAGTCTCCTTCTACCACCACAGGAAGGGCCCTCTCCCCAACTTCACAAGCTAAAAGGCTACCGAATCCCCACTTCTGGTTTCTCTATTTCAGGGTTTCTCTAGGGGAGGTATCATCTGGGTGAGGAAGGGAGGGATGAGAGCCATTTTACTTGGTCATCATGGCTCCCGGAAGTTCAAGAAGACAAATTTCAAACCTTTAGACTGTGTGCTGGAAACCCAGGGGTAGCTGCTCTCATAGCCACTGTGCTTGTGTCTCCCCTAGCTCCGACAGAGCCCTGTCTTGGCCTGAGAGGCCTGAGGATTGCCGCTGTGGTTGGTACTTCTGCCCTGGCCCTACTTCTGCTCCCACATTTTTCAAGCCCAGCACTCTCCCAGACTGGTGCACTGGCTAGGTTCCACTACTACTTCCATTTATTATGGTATCATGCTGTTCCACACACCTACTGCTCCTGCCCCCCTCAGTCTACTATTGGCTTCTAACTCTCTCAAATCTGCTCAGATTCACTTTTTTAGAGGTATCTGACAGAATTTGTGAGAGCCCCAATAGTTCCCTCCTTTCACAGTGCCATCTTGGCTCTACCTCTCCTAAAATCTTAATGGTGAAGACAACATGGAATTACCTATATAATTATTAGATATATGTAGTATAAAGAAGATGTAACACGGAGAAAAGATATTTGTAATACTACAAAGGAAATTGAAGAGGAAAAATCAGAAAGGGAGGAGAACAATGAAAAACAGTCATGAAATCTAGAGAGGAGAAACTATTCAGGAGAAAAGAATGATCAGTGATATCAAAGATCTGCAAAGAAACTAATAAGGATAATAACTGAGAAAAGACCACTAGATTCAGCAATTAAGAGGTTATTGGTAACTTTGGAGAGAATAGTTTCAATCAAATGATGAAGTTAGAAATAAGACTATCAAAAGTTTAGAAAAGAAAGAGAATAGAGGAATTGGAGGTACCGATAATAAATGGTGCTTTTCTCAAATTGTTTAACCATGAATGGGGAGAATACACACACACATACACACACACACACACACACACACACACACACACACACATATATATATATATGTATGTATATGTGTGTGTGTATATATATGTGCATATATATATATATGTATATATAGTATAGTCAAGTTGTTTAGATCAAGTGAGGTTTTTTATTACTGGTGAACACATTAGTGTGTTCATAGTTAGTGATAAAGCAACCATCATGCACAGATAAATTAGTGAGAAAGTGGAGATGATCGAGTAGGCAAAATGGTAGAAAATGCAAGATGGAATAGGATTATTTCTACATATGATTTCATATTTACATAAAAAGGGTTTGCCTTCACAAGGCAAAGGGGGACCTCTTCATCTGAGGGAGCAGCGAAGGATAATAAAATGGGGGAAGACTTTTGAGTGATATGAGATGAGGAGAAGAGAGGAACTTCTTGGTGAGTATTTTCATTTTTTTGAGTGAAGTATGAGGTAGCTTTTGTAACCAAATAAATACTGCCCTTCAATGTATTCACCTTGGTCAGGAGGTGGACCCTAATCCAATGATGGTGTTTATGCTCCAAACATTTTTGGAAGTTTTCTGAGATTTGCCTCTTATGGACATATGAAAAATAATTACATTTTTATCACATTCTAATAGAGTGAAAAATGTAAGATAATTAAATAATTCAATTAAAATTATGAATTTCATTGATCCAACCATTTTGCAGAACTATGCCCAAAGGGCTACGAATTTAGAACTATGCCCCAAGTGTTATAAAATGTGCATACTCTTTGACCCAGCAATACCACTTCTAGGGCTGTATCCCAAAGAGATCAAGAAAAAAGGGAAAAAGACCCACATAGGCATAAATATTTATAGTAGCTTGTTTTGTGGTGGCAAAGAATTGGAAATTGATAATTGATAAAAATTAATTAAATAAAATTGGATCAAATAAAAATTAATTCGTATCACTTGAAGAATAGCTGAACAGTTGTGGTATATGAATGTAATGGAATATTATTGTGCTATATAAGAAATGGTGAGCAGGCAGACTTCAGAAAACCTGAAAAGAGTTATATGAACTGATGCTGAGTGAGGGGAGCAGAACCAGGAAAATATTGTACACAGGTACAGCTATATTGTGTGATTACTTTGATAGTCTTGGCTCTTCTCAGCAATCAAAGATTCTAAGAGAACTCCAAAATACTCATGATGGAAAATGCTATCAGCATTCAGAGAAAGAATTATGTAGTCTGAATGTAGATTGAAGCATACTATTTGTTCTCTCTCTTTTTTGCTCTGTTTTGTTTCTTCTTTCTTGTGGTTCATTCCATTGATTCTAATTCTTCTTTATAACATGACTAATTTGAAAATATGTTTAATATGAATTACATAGAGATCCTATATCCCATTGCCTGCCATTCTGGGGAGGGGGGAGGGGAAGGAGGAGAAGAAATTTTAAAACTGAAAAGTTTGTGGAACTGAATGTTGTAAACTAAAAATAAATAAATTCTAAAAATAAACAAAAACAAAAACTCATGAATTTCTTCTCCTGTCCATCCCTTCTACCCCTGTGCTCTGTGGAGTTTTGGGGATTTGGTTGGTGAGGACACGGATGTAACTTTGGAAATGTAATGTGAAGCTCAAGGACAGAAAAGAATAGATGCCAAGACTAACAGTGGCAACAATGATCTTTAATGGGTCTGGCTACTGATTCCACTCTCCTTGTTCTACCAGTGAGGTTGCTAAGAGGAGAAGAAGTGGAAGGTTCCAACTAGGAACCAGGCAGCTGATATGTAGGAAACATCAATCCTTTTATCTTACATTTTTCACTCCATCTATTAGTATGTGATAAAAACTTAATTATTTTTCATATGTCTATCCAAGTGATTTCTGAAGAAGAGTATACTTCAATTGTATCTAGAAGTGAAGGACCCGCATATGGGAAGGCAAGCATTCTCCCCCAACTTGTTTGCTTTTTAAAATATGACACATTGCTTTATCACCACACTATGTAAAATTAAAAAAAAAACTCAATTAAAACCCAACCAAATAAAAGCCATAACTAAGTGGAAGTAAAATCCTTCCTACACGCCTACCTTTCTATTACATTTGAGAAGAATTTCAACTCAACAACATTTATTAAGTAAAGTATGTGCAAAATACCATTTTAGGTTCAGGAAGACACAATAACAAGCTGGTCTATTTGGATTCAAAAATATCTGCTGACTAAGACCTTATCACATATTGTCCATAATTAACAAGCAAAAGGCCTATGATCAGAAGATATCCAATCAAAATCCTTATATCTCTTATAGTGATGGTATTATATGAAAAGAATTTATGTTCTTTAACAATGACCCTGAATCACAAACTAGAGCTGTAATCATAGGCATAAATTTTGTCTACTGTATTTACTGAGGCCAGAAAGTTGACTTAACACATATGGGAGATTTTTTTTTTTTTTTTGCAAATAAGGGTTTAAACAAAGTGAGGTGTTTTCATTAATCCAAAGTTAACCAGAAAGTTAGAGATATCATATTTCTAAACATTCTGTCTAGACTTCTGGGAGTCAAGACAGCAGAGTAAGAAGGAAATTGCTGTAACTCTCCCATATTCACTTCCAAACAACCATAAAATAGTGCCCCCAAAGAAACCCTGGAACAGAAGAATAAGCAAAAAGATGGGTGAAACAATATTTTAGCCTGAGAAACTTGGAAATTCAGCAGGAAAAGTCTGTCTCTTTTGGGTAAAAGAAGAGTGCAGTTCAGGACAAAAAACATCCCTGCAAAAGAGAAGCAAGCTTTGCCTCAGCAAACCAGTGGGAGATTCTGACCCCCAGTGCAATGGAGCAAGCAAATGCCAACACCTCATGTACCAGACCACCATGTGCTTCAGTGTAGCCCCCCAAAAAATAGGCAGACATCAATGCAGGAATATCCCACCAGTCTCAGCATACACAAGACAACAGCATTGGGACCCTGACTGAGGACTAGATAAGCTGCCAGACCCCTACAATCTCCAGCAGTGCCAACCATCCCCACCCCACTCTCTCAGCACAGCACCAGACACAAGGGTCCCCTATGGGCCTTAGGGCAACATCAGTGCAGCACCTGGTAAACAGCCAGAGCCTGTAGCCCCTGTAGCCTGAGACAGTGAACATTCTGTCCCAGGAGCAGAGCTCAAATTTAAAAGAAAGGAAAAAGACCAAAAAAGATAAGCAAAAAACAACAAAAATATATCTGACCATAGAAAGTTATTATGGTGACAGGGAAGACCAAGACATAAACCCAGAAGAGGACAACAATGTCAAAATATATATGGGTAAAATTCCAAAGAAAAATGGGAAGTGGTCTCAAGTCTAGAAGGAACTCATGGTAGAGCTCAAAAAGAACTTTAAAATCAAATAAAGGAGGTAAGAGAAAAATTGGAAAAAGGAAATAAGAATGATGCAAGAGAATTATGAAAAAAAGAGTCAACCCCTTGGAAAAAGAAAACAACTTAAAAATACAATTGTCTGAATGGGAAAGGAAGCACAAAAGCTAACAGGAAAACAACTCCTTAAAAGTTAGAATTGGGCAAGTGGAAGCTGATGACTCTATGAGACATCAAGAATAAATCACGCAAATTCAAAAGAATGAAAAAAAATAGAAGAAAATGTAAAATACCTCATGGGAAAAAAAACTGACCTGGAAAATAGATCCAGGAAAGACAATATTAGAATCATTGGATTACCTGAAAGCCGTAATCAAAATGAGGACCCAGACAGCATCATTCAAGGAATTATCAAGGAAAATTGGGCATTGAAAGGATCCACTGATCACTTCAGTAAAGAAATCACAAAATAAATACTCCAAAGAACATATAGCCAAATTTCAGAACTATCAAGTCAAGGAAAAAATACTGAAAGTGACCAGAAAGAAACAATTCAAATTTTTGGGAATCACAATTAGGATTACACAAGCTGTAGAAACTGCAACATTAAAAGATCAAACATCATTGAACATGATATTCCAGAAGGCAAAAGAGCTAGGCGTATAACCAAGAATCACCTATCTGGTGAAATTAAGCTTAATACTTGAACAGAAAAATAGCCACTCAGTGAAATAGAAGGATTTCAAACATTCGTAAGGAGAAGACCAGGATTGAACAAAAACTTTTTATCTCCAATATCAAGAACTAAGAAACATACACAGGTAAAAAGAGAAAAGAAAACATAAGAAATTCAATAGAGCTAAACTGTTTGTAATCCTAAAGGGAAGACAAAACTTGTAATTCTTAAAAATTGTACCACTAATAGTACAGCTAGAAGGAATACATGTGGAGCATGTTGGTATAAAGTGAATTAGAGGAAATTATGTGAACATTTTGTTTACTTGAGGCTTTGACTGTTCTTAGATTGAAAGTAAGTTCCTTAGGGGCAGCTAGGGGGCTCAGTGAATAGAGCACTGGCCCTGGAGTCAGGAGGACCTGAATTCAAATCTGACTTCAGATACTTGACACTTGCTAGCTAGGTGATCTTTGGCAAGTCACTTAACCCTGACTGCCTTGCCTCTTCCCCTCCAAAAGCCAAAAAATTAAGTTTTTTCAATGTTGTATGCGAATTCAACAACTCTTGAACCTTTACTTGCTTGTATCCGGCTTAGTGCAATGCAGTAATGTATTAGACAAAGAAGAATTCTTTTTAGATTTTACCAACCTTAGTTATATTGCCCTCACCACCATGCCCTCTAGACAATGATAGCCTTTTCATAGGACTGATGCTAAAATCTTTCATTTTTACTAAAGGGGATATGATTTATAGTTCAGTTTTATGCCACAAAGCTTATAACTTAATAGAAAGAAGAATTCATTAAAAAGAGGAATAGAATGTATCCCTCAGTTCCAGATTTTACTTTAGTCAATCCAAAGTGTCAAATAATGGTGTACAATTTCCTTGTGCAAGACAAGGTAATTCATTACTCTATTACACTGTTACAGTAAGAATATCATTTACCCTGAACAAACTCAGTGATGCCACTTTTATTATAAACTGTCCTTGATTGGCTCTAGAAAATTGGATGCTCAGATCTATAAATATCCCACATTAATTGATTTGGAATATGAATTTAGAAATATTAGGTACTTTATTGGATGACACTTTGGAGGGAAAAAGGGCAAAAACACTGAATCAGATCAGATATTTCTGGGCAAAATGGTTATTTAGAATTATAAGCTAGATTTCTTCTGAATAAAGTAAAATGTAACAAAATTGATAGCGTAGTCACATAGTACAGTGATTTAAAGTTTACAGAATTTGAATAGAAAAGTAAACACATTCCTTGAGACTAAGGATTGCCTCATTCATTATTCTTCTATCCTTCCTACCTAGCACAGCATGTAGCAGCTGGTACTTAACAGATGATAGTTGGTTGACTGATTGATGGAAATAATTTTTCAGTAGAACTTATTCCATGGCCACCTGAGAGGTTTACAAATCAGAAAGCTTTTGTACTGAGAGGAAAGCAGATCATTGGTGCCTGCAAATTAGTTTCCATACTCCTAGCTCAACATTTGGGAGGCTCTGAAACAAAGTGTAGGGGAGAAGTGTTATTAGACTGCCTACCAAACTGAAGGTTTACAGAGCTGTTGTGCTGAATTCATTGTTGTATGCCTGCGAAACCTGCCAGACAGTCTACCATCACCATGCCAGAAAACTGAACTGCTTCCATTTGAATTGTCTTAGGAAGATTCTGAAGTTTATCAGGCAAGATAAGGTACTGGACACTGAGGTTCTCTCTTTCAAGCTGAATTGACAAGCAGTCAAACTCTACTGCAGAAAGTGAAACTACAGTGGGCTGCCCACGTAGTCTGAATGTCAAATATACATTTACCTAAAAGACTATTTTATGGACAACTCACACAAGGAAAGTGGAGGTCAGAAGAAGCAATACAAGGACACTTTCAAGGTCTTTCTGAAGAACTTTAGGATCAATTGTGGGGCTTTGACACAAGACTGACTGGAATGACATGCCCACATCAAAGAAGGCTCTGTGCTTTATGAGCAAAGCAGAATCACAGCAGTTCCAGAGAAATGTGAGATTTACAAATTTAGAGACATCTCCACTCCAAATGTTCATATGGATTATTTGTGCCCAACCTGTGGTAGAGCCTTCTGAGCTCATATTAGTCTAATCAGCCACAGTTGAACACGCAGTACCTTGACCCCAACATTGTGATGTCATTTTGGTCCTCTTTGAGTAAAAATGAAATACAACAATTCCTTAGTGACATCAACCATGGTGCTAGCTTTGCCTTGATAGTGATGCACTGACTGAATTCTAACTTCTTGTAAACATCTTTCCAAATCCCTGGGATCTCCTCTCTGTAGCCTTGGTTCCCAGTTTTCACAGAGTCTGGCTCTTTGAGCCCATTCCTTTGCTATGGGGGAGGAAAATGGATCTTCCTACCCTGGGACATTCATCTCTTCCTCTGAATTTCTTCTGCTTCTAAATAGAGATCTTATACCTAGTGATCCCGTCCTCATGGCCAGATATATCATTAACGCAGAATTCATGACTTCAAAGATAACCATGAATACGCCTGAATGGTCCAGAATTGCAGGATATAAAGAATTCTCTAAGTAGAAGGCAGAGGAGTTAAAGTATTTATTGAAACTCAAAAGAAGCAGACCCACAGACCAGTGTCCCCAATTTGACATCCTGGCAAGGACCTTCCAAAACCAGTATGCCCATCTCACAATAGTGACCAGGAGGCAACAGAAAAACATTATGGCATCAAGCCAAGCCATACTGGTGCTTCCCCCCCAAATGCCAGGGCCCTCCAGCAAGAAGACCACCCACTGGCCTCAAGCCTGTGCTTAGCACTCTCCAGTCTT
Source organism: Phalanger gymnotis (assembly GCA_028646595.1). Taxonomy (NCBI): domain Eukaryota; kingdom Metazoa; phylum Chordata; class Mammalia; order Diprotodontia; family Phalangeridae; genus Phalanger; species Phalanger gymnotis. The sequence continues at coordinate 164,740,660 of CM053627.1, forward strand.
CACAATTGTCAATCTTATTTTTTTTTTAATGCCTGCTGCCGTCGCTGCCACTTCCAATGATTCCACCACAATCTCCAAGCTGTGTTCCAGCTAGCTGACTGCTTCCTCTCTCCTTCATTTCTTAACTGCTCTCACCAACTGCCTCTTACCTCTGCTCCAACCATTCAGCAAGCTCCTCCCACCACAGGCTTCATGTCATCATGTGGACCGGAACTCAGGCACCTACCATTGGCTCCAGTCCTAGCCGCTCCCCCCAGGACCCTGAGAGTCCCGGCCCCAGGACAGGGCAGGAAAGATCTTCCCGTTCACTGATTGCCTTTACACTTGGTTAACATTTACTGATAAGCAGTGCTTAATCTCACCACTTAGTACATGGCCATTTATTGAAGTTTCTTCTTTTCATTAAAGTTTGGTCCATGTGCCACTTCCATGAAGCCTTTTAACACCTCCACTACCTACCCAGCTAAAAGTAATGCCTCCTTCTTCACATTTTCACAATATGTTACATGGTCCTCCCTTTACTCTATGTTCATTATGCTTTTTCTAGAATCGTTATTATTTATGTAGCAGAGATTGGATGAGACCATACTCCATTGAACATATGGAGAGATGGGCTTTGACCAGGGGCATGCCATGGGGCAGGGATGAAGCTGGTTTGAGCTCCAATGTCTAATTCTAGGGATGTGTGCTGCGTGAAGTAGTTTGCACAATACTTTGTTCCTCTTCATCAGTAGAGAATGGGGCTTGCATCAAAGAGGGCAATTCCCTGATTCAGAAAGAGTGACCCGTTCAGTACACTGTAGAAGAAGTGGCTCTACTCCTCTGGTGTTCTCTTTACATGTCTGCCAGGCATGTGGGGATTCTTCAGAAGTTGTTTCTTGGATTTTCATTTCTCTCTGATCCTTCCCCCATCCTCACCAGTAGCTAGAAAGTTGTTCTGATTCATTTCCTTAGATTTCCCATTGGCCTTGTAGGAATAAATTGGATTTGAGAATTGAAGGAAGTGAGTTTATCCACTACCCCCATGCCCACCACAGCAAAAAAGGGACAATGTAGAAAATAAATGTGTCTTCAGCCTGAACTTTGGGATATGATGGGATATGATGACTCCGTATGATTAAAATCATCATATATTATTGGCTAGTCTTTAAGGACAAGGCCATGACCTGCAATACAGCCTGCTGGTTCAGGTACTGGCTTTGAAACTGTCAAGACATGTGTTGTATATCTATCATATAAATTCAATTTAATGGACTTTACACCTGAGTGAAGGCTTTAAAAGAGATATTCTAAGTTTCATGTGCAAATGTGGAAAGGAGTGCTTGGATTTCAGATATTTTATTTTTAGAAATATGAATACAAGAAAACTGAGACAATAGAGGGGTGTGTGTGTATGAGAGTGAGAGAGAGAGAGAGGGAGAGAGGTGGGGTGGGGCAGGGGGTGGAGCAGGAGATAATTTGCAATGCCCTTGGTATTCTGAGAAACGTTTCATAAAGTGCCATCTCAGCCTCCCTTTTTCCACTCTCAGATATTATTATTCCTTCTGTTTTATGTTTGTACTTTCCTTGCTTGTAGACCCACTTATCTTTAGGAGATAGCTCACCAACTAATTTTAACTAGTAAGAATATTGCTGAAAATTCATGATTTGATGTGATCCTATTTTTATTTTAGCCCCATATAATGGGCCATAGGATCAAAAACACAGAGTTGGAAAGGATCCCCAAGGACATCTAGTATGACCTCTTTGTTATGAATGAGGAAACTAAGGCCCATGGAGTTTAAGTGGCTTGCCACAAATCACACAGGTAATAGTAGTGTCAGAATTTGTGGCCATTTTCTGTGAATCCAGGCCTAGTGTTCTGTACAAGAGTGTTTGAACACTCCTCTATTAGCTAAAATTGTTGTTAGGGATTATTGATATGTAGGCGCGCTGAAGAATCAGAAATTTCCCTTCCCACAGGGCAAAGGACAGCAGTCTGTTTTACTACATGCTAATAGCTGATGACTCTGAATGGAATGGCTGAATGTTGACTTTACACCAAGTGAAATACCATGGGGCAAATGAAAAGAATCGGGGAAACAGTGCATGAAGGCTGATAGTTGGATATCTTCTGAAGAGAATTATTGGCCAACACTTCTTTATAAGATGGTGTTTGACAAAGGAAGAAAATATATCATTCGGAAGTTCTTAGGAATAAATACTTTTACATCTTCACACTTGAAAAGTTTTCTTTGTCTTCTTTTTTAACTTTCTCAAGTGTTTATAGAATATCTATCTTGATGAACTTTCTTCCTTAGAAAAGCTTCACTTAAGCACTCAAAGTAATAAAACTTTTTATTTTGAATGATATCTTAGGACCAAGGAAAAATAGAGAAAATTCAAACAGCAGAGTACCTTTTAGTACCTTTCCAGCAAAATAAACAACTTCATTTGTTTCAGGCAATCTTCAATGGAATAAAACTCCAGTGTGAAGAAAATTCGAATATTTCAGTGGAGTTCTTTGGCATTTGGGGTGTCTCCTGCTTGGAAATCCATCAATTTATTCTATTTAGCTCGTAAGGCAATGTTTACAGTCATTTACATGGTAGAAGATACCTTTGGTACATTTGACCAAACTCCTAAAGGTATAGCACTGACTTTGCTCATTCCTGAAGCAGGAAGAATTGCAGGACAAAGAGACTGGAAGAAAGAAGCTCAACATATCGATGGTTTTTCATAGATATATAGAATGAGAGAGATGGAATTTTTCAGTCATTTCTGATTCTTTGTGACCCCATTTGGAGTTCTCTTTGTAAAAATCCTGAATTGGTTTACCATTTCCTCCTCCAGCTCACTTTACAGATGAGAAATTGAGACAAACTGGCTTAAATGGTTTGCCCAATGTTATACAGCTAGTAAGTGTCTGAAGCCGGATTTGAATTCAGGTACAACTCTATCCACTGTGCCACCTAGTGGCTCAAGAGCTGCAATGGTCCTTAGAAAATATCTTATGTGATCCCCTCATTTTCCAGATGAAAAAACAAAGCCAAATGAAGGTAAATTATTTGCCAAAGGTTAAACAGGTAATAAGAAGCACAGCCCGGATTTGAATCCAATCCTTTATTGCAAATTCAGTGATCTTTGTATCATGCCATATTACCTCCAATTTATTGTGTAATCATCACTTAATTGCTCAGTCTGCTTCCTCAGCTGTAAAATAAGATTAATAATGCATGCAATATACATAATTAATAGTACACACATTAATAATACATTGTATACAGTAATAGAAATATCATTTTAAGAACAACTTTGAATGACTAGGTCATTATGACTATTATAAATACCCCAGTTAACTTAACCACAAAAGACATATGAAGAAAGATGCTATCTGCATCCTGAGAAAGAACAGATAAAGAGAAGTATGTATAGAATGATTATATGTATGTTAATACACACACATAATTGTGTGAAATGGTAGCCATCTCTAGGGTGGGGGTAGGGAAGATTTGCATAATAACTATCATATATCTTAAAGGAATAGCAAATTGTACAAAATAGACTTGCAGGTTCATGTGCAATCATCTTTCTTATTTATGGAAATACTTGTTTCATTCCATAAATTAAAAATGAAATAGATAAAAGTTTAAAATAATTGGAATCACTATGGGAGGAGTTAAGAAACTCATGCATGTGCAGCTTTCTTCTAATAAGAGCAGTCAGTTTTGTGGAATTTTTGGAAGTTCATTTGTAAGTATTTGTATAGTCCTTATCATACTGCTTAGTACATAGTAGGTGCTTAATATAGGCTTGCACCCTTCCTTTCAAAAATCGTACTTGCTCTACTTCATGGCATTATTGGGAAAGTCAAATATGCACACACGCACACATGCAACACATGTATGTATATATTCATATACATATATATGTATTTGAAAGTGCTTTGAAAACCATAAAATTCTTCACAAATTAAAGATATCATTATTATTATTGTTCTAGGAATTAAGAAGTGAAGAGGGGTTTGATTAAATAGTATAGGGGTAATTCAGGGAATGATTGGAATTTGGAGGACTCTGTAAATGATTGTATGTGGGGGAAATATGAAATTGATGATAAAGATGATTTTAAAGTTTCTAGCCTGATATTGGGATGATGATACTAATAAAATATATTTATATTATGCTTTAAGATAGACTAGGGGCTTCCTTCAATACTATTTGGTTAGATGGTTATTACAGGTATTATTTTCATTTTACATATGGAGAAACCGAGGCTTAAACCAATTAGTATATTGCCCATTGTGTAAATTGTATAAACAATATCAGAAATGAAATAACTGAGAAAGATAACTAGTTGTTAATTTTTTTCCACTTTTTTGTGAGGGATGGTAGAGAGATAACTATTTCCATTATCTTTGTGTTGAGATAGTTATGATGATAGGTTGTCCAATTGAAGACCTATGGCCATTTGAAAATATGTGATTAGAACACTGGTCAAGGATAAAGATGACTGAATGAAAAAAAATTAATTCACTTCAGTAAACATTTATACTGTGCCTAATATATGCAAAGAATTGTTTTAATATTGAAGGTATAAAGACAAAAAGAAGAGTCCCTGTACTCAAGAAGCTTACATTATATTGAAGGAATATACATTATGAACCGGGAAGGATAAATACACACACAGATAGATAGATAGAGAAAATTTCACATCAGATGACCAACATGCTTTATTACAGTAAGAGACAGCAATGTCATAACTATCGTCGGTGAGGGGTAGTGGGATTTGCTCAATGGTGCTCAATTTAGAGGAGAATGATCATCCTTGCATTCCTTCAGCAGCATAGCAAAAATAAAAAGTTTAGGGCAAAGCTAGTAAAAATAATTAGTTAAAATAGGAAACTACTAGATTTAATTTTGTCCTTGTTGCTTACCCACCCTGATGTAGGACTATTCTTGTCCCTGTTCTGAAACTGAAATTTTTTTTGAAAGTTTATTTGAGTGTATATTTCATATTGCTTTTAATGAGTGCAAAAATTAGTTACATTTCTAGAAGGAATATTATTTGAAGCAATAGGAAAAGTGACTGGAAAGCTTGAAATATAAAAAGGACCAACTTCTTAATAAGACACTGTTATCCTTATTGTTCTTACTGAAGAGTCATCTTCTACCATACCCCTCCCACAGTAACAATTATGATAGCATATATATGTATATACGTATACATGTACACATACACATAAATATACACATATGTGTGTCCACACAGAAACAGACACACAAAAACACACACACCTATCTCCACCAGGAGGATATCCTACTACGTCTTCAAACTCAAGATGCCCAGTGCTGAGCTTATTATCTTTCTACCTAAACATGATCCTTTTCACTTCACCTATTTCTATGCGGTTTGTTTTCCTTCTCCTTTACCTCCTATGTCCAAGTAGTCACTAATCCTGTTGATTCTATTCCTTAATGTCTTTCACAATTCTCCTCTTGTTTCTATTCTTACTTCACAGTTTTATCACTCATTTATAGGTCCTTATTATCCACCAAGGTAACTGTAGTATCTTTTTAAGAGTTCTTCCTGATTCCACTCCCTTCTTCCTTCCTCCAAGCTCCTGACAAAAATATTTTTAATTTTAGATCTTGTCATTTCATCCTACTCTTATTCTTCAGTGGCTCCCTAATGCCTACTGAATAAATTTCAGACTCCTTTGTCTGACAATCAAAGCTCATCCACAATCTGCTGTCATCCTACTTTCTCAGCTTATCCTTTATTGCCCTCTACCACACACCACATACTCCACGCAAACTGGATTTCTCTCTTCTCCCAAAACAGACTTTGAAATTTTACTGTTTTTTCTTTGTTCTCATTTAAAAAATATTTCTGGACATTATCTTTTTATCTATTGAATTCCTACACATTCTTTAAAGCCCAACTCAAATATTTTCTTGTCCTTGAAACCTTCCCCATTCTTCCATGTAACAGCATTCTAGGTTGGCTTTAATATAACACTGTGGTACCCTCTCGGCAAGTTCCCCTCCCACTGACTCTGCCTATAAAGAACTTCGGGTTCATACAAATCAAGTCTGATCTTTGAAACTTGACCCTAAGGGGCCAGTTTCTAATTTTTTGCACTATTTTTCCATCTGGACTTCCCTAGGAAAAATCTCTAAATTATAGCACAAATACGGTTCAGGTGAAGGTTTTATTGGTTGTAAGTAAAAGGCTCCCTGACTCATGCATAAACACTCAGTGCATTTTGGGGAAGAGGAGAGGTTATAACATAGTGTTATAATTGGAGTCAGGAATATCTAGACCCAAAAGGCTTTTTCTCAAACACATTCCCCTTGACGTCTCTTCAGCATTTGATATCTTAATACCTACTCCTCTTTAATGATCTTTTCTCTTTAGGTTTTCCAGACACCACTTTCTTCTGGTTCTTCTCCTACCTGTCTGACCATGTCTTCACAGTCTCCTTTGCTATATCCCCATCTATACATGTCCTCAATCCATATGTATGTCTTCTCCCTTTATACTATTTCACTTGATGACCTCATCAACTCCTATCAATTTAATTAGCATCTCTGTGCTGACAATTGTCAAATTTACCCATCCTGTCCCAACTTCCCTGCTGATATCCTATCTCACATCTCTAGCTGCCTTTCAGACATCTCAAATTAAGTGTCCAGTGGGGACCTCAAACTCAACATGTCCAAAACAGAGCTCATTATTCCTTCCCTATTTCTGTCAAGGACAGTACTGTCTTCTCAGTTCCTCACATTCACAACATGGGAGTTATCCTCAATTCCTGACAATCTCTGACACCTTGTAACAGCAATGCTGCTTGGCATTGTTGTGGCTGTGTGAGACCAACAACACCAGCACACAGAAGGGCTGCCAGCACAGGCTCTTTGATCTGCTTTTCTAAGGAAAGCAACTTTAAGGGGTTAACAATCTCATTTTAATCAAACATACATATATCATTCACTTAGTTCAGGTGGAAAAGCCAGAAGTCTGAACTTCAGAAAGAGTACAAACAAAAATTAAAAACAAGACAATATAAACAGAGCAAACACACAGTTATTAACAAACAGTCCTCTAGCTGCCTGACCAAAGAACTACATCATTAACAGAGAGAGAGGCACCAATATCTGGGTCTTCAAAGCTGGGGAGCTCCAGTGGCTACTCTGAGTCTCATCTGATCAAATCACATGACACTCTTCCAGTGAGTGAAAGCCCCAAACAAAGTGCTAACCTCTGAGTTTATATACTCTTCTTAGAGCATAAAAGCTTCGCAACTAATTAGCAAAAGGGTGTGGGCCTGGGGCTTCACACCTAGCAAGACTTAATCAAAGGGACTTGATTACTTTAGCATTCTCAAAAAGAAAACAGTAAAAAGGTCCCACCTTGATTACCAATACATACCCCTTCCCTGTCTTATCCAAGTGGTTGCCAAGGTCTGTCAATTTTACTTCTATAACATTTCTCACATACATCCTCTTCTGTCCTCTGAGGTTGCTACCACTTTAGGGATAGGCTCTCATCAGCCCACTCCTGACTTATTGCAACAGCCTAGTGATGCATCTGCCTTCCTGCCTGAAATCTCTCCCCACTCAAATGTATCCTCCTTTCATCCACCAAAGTGATTTTCCTAAATTCCAAGTCCAATCCGTCTTTCTAGCTACTTGGTATATTTTCTCTTTCACTTTGGAGCTCTGGAATTTGGCTAGGCTATAATATTTCTGAGAGTTTTCCTTTTGGGATTGGTGGATTCTTTCAGATTCCATTTTACCCTTTGATTCTAGAATATCAGGGCAGCTTTCCTTGACAATTTCTTGAAAGATGATGTCTAAACTCTCTTTTTGATGATGGCTTTCAGGTAGTCCAATAATTTTTAAATTATCTGTTTTGGATCTATTTTCCAAATCAGTTTTTTTCCAGTGATGTATTTCACATTGTCTTCTACTTTTTTATTCTTTTGAATGCTTTCCTCTAACCTCAGTGGGACAAACCTTTCCTGCTAACCTTCTAAGTTGTCTTTGACATCTGTGGGCTGAAAGGTCTGGAAACCACCACTGTTGCCACTGATTTAGTCACCCCAAGGCCTGCTCCTGGTTTGCTGGGGCCAGCACTGTGCTGATACAGCTGAATCTGGTCTGGGCTCCTCTTTTACCCTGGTACAACAGACCTTTCCTGCCAACTTTCTAAGTTTTCTTGGGCTGGAAAATTCTTTCACTCCATCTTTTTGTGGGTTTTGTCACTCTAGAATCTATTTAGAGTCATTATTTAAAGGTATTTGGAATGATTTGGGGGAGATCTTAGGTGAATCCCTACATTTACTTTGCTATCTTGGCTCTGCATCAGCAACCCCTCTTAATTCTACCGCTTTAACTATGTTAATTGTTTCCTATTTATCCTGTGTATGGCTTGCTTTGTATATATTTACTCTCATGTTTTCCCCCCCATTAGATTTTCAACTCCTTGAGAGAAGGGACTATCTTTTGCCTCTTTTTGTATTCCTAGATTTTAGCACAGTGCCTAGCACACAGTAGGTGTTTAATAAATACTTAGTGATTGATTGATGCTTCTGACATTTAACTAGCAAATTAATTTATTTGAAGCTCACTTTCCTCAGCTGCAAAAAGAGGACAATAAAACTTCAACTGCCTATTTAACAGAGTTGCAGTAGGCCTTAAATTAGAAAAGGGAAAGGGACAGTTTC
>CM053627.1:164749869-164772080 GCA_028646595.1 Phalanger gymnotis
TGGAGAGTGCTATCTACATACAGAGAAAGAACTATGAAATATGAATGCAGATCGAGGCACACTTCATACTTGCCTTTTTCTCCCACCCCGTTTTTTTTTCTCTCTTTTGTATTTGTTGTTGGGTTGTGTTTTTTTTTTTTTTTAGTTCTGTTTCTCCTTTCTCATGATTCATTCCATTGATCATAATTCTTCTCCACAACTTGACTAGTGTGTAAATTAATTCAATGCCAAGTTATACATGGAAGTTACATGGGATTCCATGCTGTCTTGGGGAGGGAAGGGGGGAGGGAGGGAAGAAAATCTGGAACTCAAAATTATGCAGAACCGTGTGTTGGAAACTAAAACTAAAAAGAAAAAAAAAGAAAAAAAGAAAAAAAAAAGAAAAGAATAATTCCTGACCACTTCATCTCAAGATTTCTTTTTTTTCTTTAAACTTTACTGTTTAGATGGCTTCTGGCAGTGAATTCTATTACCTTGAGATTTTTTAACATTGTTATTTAATTTTAACACATTATTATGTATTATGCATTATTATGTCATGCATATATTATGCATTGTATTATATGTACTATCATTCATCATTATGTCACTTTGATGTATTTATGTCTTTTGTCCAAACAGACTGTAAGCAAGCACCACGAGGACAAGAAATATGTCTATATAAGCTTGTATTTGCTACATTATTTAGGACAATGTCTTGCACATGGTACGAAATCAATATTGTTTCGTGTTTTGGAATGCCTAGTAAGTATTTTTAATTGTTTTACTCCTAATGTTTGGTAGTTATAAATTACAATTGTTACTAGGCCTTACAATTAGGTTGTATGATATCTTTGCAAAACTTATCAGGCCTTTTAAAATTTATTCAATTGAGTCCATTTCAATATGACCAGTATTTGCCAAATGCATACTGTGTTCAATAAAATGTGCTAGATACTGGTTAGGGAAATTTTGGAGACCAGGATTTTATCCCTCAAAATAGTAGATTGGCCTTAAACTAATATGCTTCAAGAAGATATTTATCTTTCTTTTATGGTTCATTTAACGCCATTTGTCTCCTAAGAAATGTCAGCCAACTGAAAACCTATGGTCTTTTAATGCTAAGAAGCGTTATCTAGTATCTGCATTCATGATTTAATGTCCCAATCTTATTGTAACATTAGTATGATTTTTGTCATTTGTCTTATTTTATGGCCTATAGTATTATTTATTGCTTGTAATGTGCTGGACTCAGATTTTTGACCTAGCTCAAGTTAGAATTATCATAAAAAAAATAAATTCAATTACATATAACAGTCATAAATAGAAACAATAATGAATCATCACTAAATTTAAGGGAAATAGACAGAGGCAGACTTAAGATACAGCTACACAAATTCTTTAATATTGGGGTATATTAGACTTGGGGAAATTTCATGGTGGCAGAAGGTGCTTCAAAAGGCATAATATCTAACAGGCCTAATTTCATTAGGTTTCTATACAAGTATTATTTCCCATTCATTCTTCAATTTTAGAGTTTTTACTTTAACAGTGTTACCTTGATTGTGGAAGTAGAGCTTTCTCTTCAATCCTGAACATGTGGGACATTCTCTTTCTGATAAATTAATCTGACTGGATTTTCATGAGAAAATTTGATCTTTAACAAGAATATTTTTCTTTCTTAATGCAAATATTTTGAAATGAAAATACAAGTACCATATGCTATTTTTGCTTGCCCTATGTTATTGTTCTTCGGTTTATAGAATTTTAAGTAAAACAAGAAAATGAGTCAGCCACTTTTAAACAAACAAAAATGGGACAGAACATTTTCCTACTTATTTTGTCAGTACAAATGATGCTATTTCATTTCTACCAGGGCTAAATTTGCTGGACTTGTGGTTCTCATGGATATTCCTGGCCATTAGCATCTCATGGAGACTAATAGAAATACCACAACAAAAAAATTAGTCCTAGGACTCTTGAAGGTCATTTGTCATGTGAGGGTATTATATTTGTATAGTCAAGACTCATGGTTTCCTGGAATGAATTTTGATGATATAAACAAATCCACCTTAACATCTGCCAATCTTACTTCACCTTTGGTAATTTTAATTTTTTACATTAAAATCTCTGAATGTACTCAAATATTTGCATTCTTTATTTGCCCTTCACCTCTACCCTGAATAATTGTGGATAACACATATCATATATATTCTGGTCCAATATAGACACATAGTTTTCTTTTTTTTAGTCAAGGCCTATGAGTCTATTTAAAGAATTCCTAATATGGAAATTCTTTCCACTGATTCATATCAGCAATTCATCTGCAATTTAGTCTTACAGAATTACAGGGAGCACTGAAAACTTAAGTAACTTGCCCATTGTTATACAGCTAGTATAATAATAACTGACATTTACATACGTTTTAAAAATTTTCAATGACATTTCAGTGCTTCTGTCAGAGGCAAAATTTAAACCCAGATTTTCTTGGTACCATAGCTCACCTGCTGTTCAATGTACCATATTTTTTCTTATGTAGCTTTATTTTTCTTTACATATAAAGTATTCCAAGAAAATAAATCATTTCAAAACAAGATCATAAAGGAGAGATAAATATATGCACACACATGTAATATACATCTTCATCAAATTTTTTGACATAATTATGAATTAATGTTTTATTTTCCCGGACTTCTTTGAGTCTCTGAACTTCTCCATTTCTCTCACCTCTTTGTCCTTGGATCAAGCCAAGGAAAATGGAGAAGAGAAAATTTTCCTCCTCCTTCCTTTGTTGTGTAAATGTTCTATAAAATATGTGTTTTAAAGAACTTCATGTAGGAAAGGTCTGGGTTATAAGAAAAAAAATGGAACAACCTTTCTAAAGATTAAGCCATATTCACAGAAAACAATTAGAAAGTAACAAAGGGCTTTTATTTTTGACACCAATATGCTGCCTTCTCAGAAATTCTTTCAACCATAGGTTAAATTCACCACATTAACTTCTTTCTTGTTTATTTTGAGGTTAGATTTATCAAGTTCAGAGAGAGGGATGTTGAGGTCCCCCCACTAGTATGGTTTTGGTGTCTATTTCTTCCTATAACTCCCTTAACTTCTCCTCTAAGAATTTGCATGCCATACTGCTTGGTGCATATATATTAAAAAATGATATTGCTTCATTGTTTATGGTGCCTTTTAACAGGATGTAGTGTCCTTCCTAGTCTCTTTTAATTAAATATATCCTTGCTTTTGCTTTGTCTGGGACAAAGCACATCTGCTTTTTTTTTCTTTTGCTGAAGAGCAATATATTTTACTCCAGCCTTTTACCTTTACCCTGTGTGTATACCCTTGTTTCAAATGTGTTTCTTGTAAACAGCATACTGTAGGATTATGGCTTTTAATCCATTCTGCTATCTGCTTCCATTTTATGGGAGAGTTCATCCCATTCACATTCACAGTTATGATTTCTGTATCTTTTTTCTCCATCCTATTTCCCCCCTGCTTATGCTTTTATTTCTCCCTTTCCCCTTCCACTCCTAAACAGAGTTTTGCTTTTGATTGCTGCCTTCCTCAGTTTACCCTCCCTCTTGATTCCTCTCCTTCATCTTTACCATTTTCCACTTGCTACTTCTTTCCCTTCTGCCCACACCACTCCCTTTTTTCTCCCTTTTCCCTCCTACTGCTTGTAGGACAGGTTAGATTTCTACACTTATCAGGGTATGTTATTCCCTTCTTGAACCAGAATCGATGACAGTAAAGCTCAAATACTGCTATTCTCCTTCCCTTCTTTCCCTCTACTAAAATGTGTTTTTGTGCCTCCTCATTTGATGTAATTTACCCTTTTCAACTACCTCTTTACTTCTTCTCCCATAACCCTCCTTTTACATCTCTTATTTATGTTTTTTATCTTTGTATCAGTTATTTTATACAAACATTCAGTCTATGTGTATTCCTTTCAATTGTCGTGATAGCTGTACTATTCTCAAGATTGATATATATATGTGTGTGTGTGTGTGTGTGTCATATGTAAGATGATATAATCCTATGTAAAGATGGAAATAATTCGCCCTTATTGATTAAATAAGGTTTGTGGGGGTTTTTCGCCCTTTTACCTTTTTATGTCTCTCTTGAGTTTTGTCTTTAAAGATCAAATTTTCCATTGAGTTCCAGCCTTTTCATCTGGAAGGTCTGGAATTCCCTTATTTCTTTGAATTTCCATCTACTTGCCTGAAAAATTATGCTTAATTTTGCTGGATAGTTGATCCTTGGTTTTAGTCCCAGCTCCTTTGCCCTTTGGAATATCATATTCCAGTTTCTCCTGTCATTTAATTTAGAAGCTGGAAGATCCTGCGTGATTCTTACTATAGTTCCGTGATATTTGAATTGTTTCTTTTTGGCTGCTTGTGGTATTTTCTCCTTGACTTTGTAATTCTGAAATTTGGCTACAATATTTCTTGGGGTTTTAAATTTGGGATCTCTTTCAGGGGTTGATCAGTGAATTCTTTCAATTACTATTTTACCCTCTAGTTCTCAGACCTCTGGACAGTTAACTTTGATAATTTCTTCAAAGGTACTGTCAAGGTTCTTTTTTTCATTGTAGATTTCTGGTAGACTAATAATTCCTAAATTGTCTCTCCTGGATTTATTTTCCAGGTCAGTTGTTTTTCCAATCAGATATTTCACATTTTTTTCTATTTTTTTCATTCTTTACATTTTGTTTTACTACTTCTTGATGCCTCATAGAGTCATTAGCTTCTACTTGCTCGATTTTAATTTTTAATTAATTGCTGTCTGCATTTTGATTTTGAGTTTCCTTTTCCAATTGGTTGATTTTACCTCTCAGGGTGTCCTTTTCTCTATTTAGATTCTGAATCTCCACAGCCATTTCTCCAATCTTATTTTTTAAGGATTTGATTTCATCAGTGGATTTTTTCCATGTTTTCCATTTTTCTTTTACCTCCCTAAATTGGTTTTTAAAATCCTTCTTTAGCCCTTCCAGTAATGCTTTTGGGGCTTTGGACCAGTTCTCATTCCCTTTTGAGGTGTCACATGTGGGTATAGTGTCATTGCTATCCTTTTCCAAATTGGTATTTTGATCATGCCTGTATCTATAAAAAGAATCAATGGTCCTCGGATTTTTTGTTTTTCTTTATGTTGGTTAGCTTTTTCCTGGATTTGCAGTGAATTTCTGCTTTTGAGGTTCAGGGCTCTCTGTCCCAGGTTTCTTCTTCTGGGGATTGTTAGTCTAGTTACTGGCTTTGTGTATTATAGCCTTCAGTTTCAGTCGGGGAGAGGTTTGGCTTACTGAAGTCTCCTCTTCCTCTGCTCTCCAGCACTGTTGCTCTTCAGGAATGGACTCAGATATTTGTTGTTTGTGCTGTTGTCTACACCTTCCCCGGGATTGCAAGGATTTGTCTGGGCTCCTGGTGTTGGCCCCTGCTGGCTCTGCCCCTCTGGGACTCAGGAACTCCCACTGCTTGGCCACTGAAGCCGCACTTCTGACTCTTCTATGCCAGCAATTTTTCTGAGGAATTCTCTGGGTGGGTGGGTGGGGGGAGGGATTAGAGCCATTTACCTGGCCATTATATCTCCCAGAAATTCAAGAAGATGTGTTTCATGCCTTTGGGCTTCCCAAAAAGATTGCAGCAACTTATCACAAGAATAATACACTATGACCAGGTAGAATTTATTCCAGAATGAAGCCTGGTTCAATATTAGGAAAACCATTAGCATAATTGACCATATCAACAACAAAACTGCAACAAAACTCAAAAAGCCATGGACAAAATACAACACCCATTCCGATTAAAAACACTAGAAAGCATAGGAATAAATGGATCTTTCCTTAAAATTATAAATAGCATCTGCCTAAAGCCATAAACAAGCATTATTTGTAATGGGGATAAGCTAGATGCATTCCCAATAAGATCAGGGGTGAAACAAGAGTGTTCGTTATCACCCCTTCTATTCAATTTGGTACTAGAAATGTTAGCTGTATCAATAAGAGAAAAAAAGAAATTGAAGGAATTAGAATAGGCAAAGAAGAAACGAAATTATCACTTTTTGCAGATGATATGATGATTTACTTAGAGAATCCTGGAGAATCAAGTAAAAAACTATTTGTAATAGTAAACAACTTTAGCAAAATTGCAGGATATAAAATGAACCCACATAAATCCTCAGCATTCCTATACATTACTAACAAAGCCCAACAGCAAGAGATAGAAAGAGAAATTCCATTGAAAGTTACTGTAGATACTATACTATATTTGGGAGTCTATCTGCCAAGAAAAACCCAGGGCCTATATGAACATAATCAGACCCTAAATAAATGGAAAAAATGTCAGTTGCTCAGGGTTATGCTGAGATAATATAAGAAAAATGACAATTTTACTAAATTAATTTATTTATTCAGCACCATGCCCATCGAACTACCAAAAATTATTTTACAGATCTGGATGAAATACTGACAAAATTCATCTGGAAGAACAAGAAGTCTAGAATATCTAGGGAATTAATGAAAAGAAATGCAAGGGAAGGTGGCCTAGACATAACAGATATTAAACTTTACTATAAAGCAGCAGTCATGAAAACTACTTGGTACTGGCTAAGAAACAGAGCCATGGATCAGTGGAATAGGTTAGGTACACCAGACACAGCAGTCAACAACTATAGCAATCTATTCTTTGATAAACCTAAAGAATCCAGCTTCTGGGCTAAGAATTCACTATTTCACAAAAACTGCTGGGGAAATTGGAAAATGGTAGGACAGAAACTGGGCATAGACCAATATCTTACACCGCATTCCAAAATTAAGTCAAAATGGTTCATGATTTAGGAATAAAGGCTGATACTATAAGCAATTTGGGAGAGCAAGGAATAGTTTACCTATCAGATTTATGGAAAAGAAAAGAATTCATGACACCACAAGAGATAGAGAACATTACAAAATGCAAAATGGATAATTTTGATTGTGTTAAATTGAAATGTTTTTGTATAAAAAACCTAATGCAACAAAGATTAGGAGGGAAGCAGAAAATTGGGAGAAAATCTTTATAACCAGTGCCTCTGATAAAGGCCTCATCTCTAAAATATACAGGTAACTGAACTAAATTTATAGGAATACAAGTCATTCCCCAATTGAGAAATGGTCAAAGGATACGAACAGGAAGTTTTCAGAGGAAGAAATTAAAGATATCTATAGGCATATGAAAAAATGCTCTAAATCACTACTGATTAGAGAAATGCAAATCAAAACAACTCTTAGGTATCACATCTCTCCTGTCGGATTGACTAAAATGGCAAAACAGGAAAATGATAAATGGTGGAGAGGATGTAGGAAAACTGGAACATTTTTGCATTGCTAGTACAGCTGTGAACTGATCCAACCATTCTGGAGAGCAATTTGGAACAATGTCCAAAGGGCTACAAAAATGTTCATACTCTTTGACCCAGCAATACCACTGCTGGGGTAGTATCCCAAAGAGATTACGCAAGTGAGAAAAGGGCTCATGTGTACAAAAATATTCATAGTGGCTCTTTTTGTAGGAGCAAAGAATTGAAAATCAAGGCGATGCCCATCAATTGGGGAATGACTCAACAAGTTGTGGTATATGAAGGTAATGAAATAGTATTGTGCTATGAGAAATAGAGATGATATGGACTTCATAAAAATCTGGAAAAACCTACACAACATAATGCTGAGTGAGCAGAGCAGAGCCAAGAGAACATTATACACAACCACAGATATATGGATTCTGTGATGACTAACCCTGACTTTGCTCTTCTCACCAACACAAGGTGCAAAGACAACTCCAAAGGATTCATGATGGAGAATGCTATCTACATCCAGAGAAAGAAATATGGTGTCTAAATGCAGATTGAGGCACACTTTATGCTCACCTTTTATCCCCTTTTTTCTCTTTTTTGTTTTTGTTTTAGGGTGTTTTTTGGTTCTGTTTCCTCTTTATCATGATTTAGTCCATAAGTCTTCTTCACAACTTGACTAGTGTGTTATACATACAAGATATATCAGGCTCCATGCTATCTTGGGGGAGGGATGTGCGGAGGAGGGAAAGAAAACCTGGAACTCAAAATTATGTAGAACTGAGTCTTGTAAACTAAAAATAACAACTCTCAAAAAAAAAGATCAAATGAACTTGAACAGAAGTCTGGAGAGAAGAAGAGAAAAGAAATAAACTATGGCTTCCATCTTAAAAAAAATAAAAACACATAAATTTCTACTAAGTATCACTACATGTCAGACACTGTTAGCAACTGGCGATATAAAGACCAAAACCAAACCAAACCCAACCAAACCAAACCAAACAAACAAAATGCTGCAACCTATCCTCAAGGATCATAACTTCCTACATTCATATGGTATAGCCTTCCTGTAGTTTGTTTTCTGAGTTCTTAAAACCTTTAAAAATATAGTATCAGAAAATATCCCCATAAAATCTTACAGAATTCTATTTGAGTCAATAAATCCTAGTTTGTAAATTTATTAAGTACCTAAGAGATGCTTGGGTTTTGTTTTTATTATTGAATGGGGGGAAGCAGACCTGAATCTGTGATTTTAACTGCATAGAGAACTCCCAAGGTGGAAATATCTTCTACAAATGAACATTGGTAGCTTTTCTGTAATTTACAATTATAGAGATTGTATGTTGAGGCACTGAGAGGATAAGTGATTTTCCCAGGGTGATACATCTACCATTTTTCACAGGCAGAGGACTTGAACTCTGGTCTTCCTGGTCTATACAAACACATAAATATACATATATACATACATACATACAAATATACATACACATGTATGTATGTAGATATGTGTACGTGTGTATATATCTATCCATATCTATGTGTGTATGTATATATATGTGTATATATATATATATATATATGTATATATATCTACCTATCTATCTACCTATCTGTATCCTTAGCACAATAAAGGAGAAAAAAGTTCCTCAAGGCTTGACTATCACTTGTCCAAAATACTTGAGAAGCTAGAACACACACACACAAACACACAAACACATACAATGTGTGTATATATATATATATATGTACAAATATGTACATACATATATAATAATAAGGGAGCTATATAATACATATCCTTATCAAGTTATCTATTACAGTATAGAAGAAATGAAAATGAGATCATTTTTGAATTTTTTATCTTTGATGTACTGGAAAGGCATCAAGGTAGATCTTATCAGGAATTTGGACATAGATCACTAGAGTTCAGAAAAAGATGCAATAATCCTGTAAATCCAATCTGAAATGAACAATTCAAAACAATCTAATGTCCTAGAATTCTCTGAGATTTATAATTTGCTAGTTAGGAAAAAATTCATTTTGGCTATACTCTGTTTAAAACTTAGATATTAAGAAAGCCTTCTCTCATTTGCAGGCTGGATCTTCTGTTCCCTGAGAATTATTTTCGATCCTTCCACAGGGCAAAAATTCTTCTTTGTGAGGAGTACAACATATTCTATCAATTTGCACTCAGACATCTTTACTTCAGGTGACAGAAATTTGGCTTTCATTATAATTGCCCCTTTTGTAGATAAAGGAATTGAAGGGCATGGAAGCTAAACCACAGAATGGAAGAAAGCATATGTACATCAATAACATTGTTCTCTTAGAGCTGTTAGTATTAAGGAATAGAGCTATATCTAGGTGGGTACAATGGGTATATTAAGGTGGAGTTTTTATGATATTTTCTATTCTGTCAAGTACTTCTATCCCTTTAACAGAGAGTTGTTATTCAATATTGTACTAGAAATGCTGACCATAGCAATAAGACAAGAAAAAGAAATTGAAGGAGTAAGAATAAGCAATAGGAAATAAAACAATCACTCTTTGCAGATAGTATAATGGCATACTTAGAGAACCCTAGGGGATCAACGAAAAAACTAATTGAAATAATTAACAACTTTAGCAAAGCTGCAAGACATAGAGTAAACCAATGTATATCATTATCATTCCTATTAATTACCTACAGAACCCAGAGATAGAAAAACAAAATTCAACTTAAAAGGTGCAGACAATATAAATCATTTTAGTGCTTTTTGATAATTTTTCTTAATTTGAGGAGTGGGGCAGAGCCACAATGGTGGAGTAAAAGCAGGGACTTGCTTGAGTTCTCCTGAAACACTTGTAAAAATGTCTCTAAACAAATTCTAGAGAAGCAGTACCCACAAAATGACAGACTGAAACAAATTTCCAGCCCCAGAGAACCTGGAAGGTTGACAGAAAAAGTCTGTTGCAGGAGAGGAGTACAGTCTAGCATGGGCCATGCCAGCACAGACCAGGCCCCCAGCAAACCTGGGGCAGAGCTCAAGGCACTGAAACACTGGAAGCTGTGACCATTTCCAGTCTTCTCAACCCACAAACACTAAACAAATTAGAAGGTTGGTAGAAAATGTCTATTGGACATTGGTGAGAGAGGAGTGTGGTTGGGTGCCAGCTCTGGGGCAGCAGAGGTGGTGGCAGCAGCAGCTGCTTCTAGAGTTCTTGGCCCACAGATGGTGGAAGGATTGAGTGGCTGATCAGAAGGAGATTGCAGGGATCTCTGTACTGGCTCTGAGATGCTGGTTTTGCTGTGCTTGGATCTGAGGCACAGTCCTGGGTGGTGGTCCTGGGGTATGAAGGAGCATTAGCATGAGAGAGCTTGTGGCTGCATTGGAGAGGGAATCCTCTTCATAGTTTCAAGGCTGAAAAGAATGCTTGTGCTTGCTCACAGACAAGAGCACAGGCCAGGAAAAAAATAAATACCTCTCCTTTGATCATACCAGATTGGAAGAACTAAAAATTTACAGGTCCCCTAGAAATAGCTCTGAAAATAGCTGCACAAAACCCCTGAAACTTGAGACAGTGCCCCATGTACACTGGAAGCAGAATCCCACCTTAACAAAGACCTAAAAAGTCAAGCAATTGGCTGGGAAAATGAGCAAACAGCAGGAAAAACAATCAGACTATAGGATCTTACATTAATGACAAGGAAGATCAAAACACACAAACAGAAGAAGACAACAAAGTAAAAAATCCTACATCAAGGCCTCCAAGAAAAATATGAATTGGTCTCAGGCCATGTAGGAGCTCAAAAAGGAGTTTGAAAATCAAGTAAGAGAAGTAAAGGAAAAATTAGGAAGAGAAATGAGAGTGATTCAAGAAAATCAGGAAAAAATCCATCAACAGCTTGCTAAAGGAGACCTCAAAAATACAGAAGAAAATAACATCTTAAATATAGACTAACCAAAATGGCAAAAGAGGTCCAAAAAGCCAATGATGAGAAGAATACCTTAAAAACAGAATTGGCCAAATGGAAAAGGAGGTCCAAAAACTCACTGAAGAAAACCATTCCTTAAAAATTCGAATGGAACAAACAGAAGATAATGACTTTATAAGAAATCAAGGAATTATGAAATCAAAAGAATGAAAAAATAGAAGACAATGTGAAATATCTCATTGAAAAAACCACTGACCTGGAAAATAGATCCAGGAGAGATATTTTAAAAATTATTGGACTATCTGAAAGCCATGATCAATAAAGAGCCTAGACATCATCTTTCAAGAAATTATCAAGGAAAACTGCCCTGATATTCTAGAGGCAGAGGGTAAAATAGAAATTGAAAGAATCCACCAATCACCTCTTGAAAAAGATCCCAAAAGGAAAACTAGGAATATTGTAGCCAAATTCTGGAGTTCCCAGGTCAAGGAGAAAATGCTGCAAAGAGCTAGAAAGAAACAATTCTGGTATTGTGGAAACACAATCAGGATAACACAAGACCTAGCAGCTTCTGCATTAAGGGATCAAAGGGATTGGAGTATGATATTCTGCAGGTCAAAGGAGCTAGGATTAAAACCAAGAACCACCTATCCAGCAAAACTGAGTTTTTCCTTTGGAGGAAAAATGCATTTTCAATGAAATAGAAGACTTTCAAGCATTGTTGATAAAAAGACCAGAGGTGACTAGAAAATTTGACTTTCAAATACAAGAATCAAGAGAAGCATGACAAGGTAAATAGGAAAGAAAAATCATAAGGGACTTATTAAAGTTGAACTGTTTACATTCGTACATGGAAAGATGATATTTGTAATTCACAAGACCTTTCTCACTATTAGAGTAGTTGAAGGGAATACATATAGACAGAGGTAGAACATATTCTTACTCTCATTATATAGATGAAGAAACTGAGATCAAGTGACCTTCTGGGATTTATACAGCTAGTAAATGTTTGAGGCCAGATTTGAACTCAGGTGTTCCTGACTCTAGTAAAAAGTATTTTATTCAGTGTACCACTGAATGATTACTATCACCGTAAAGACAAATAATTTTGAAAGATATAAGAATTCTGATCATTGTATTGATCAGCCCCAATATCAGAGAACTGGCAGTGATATGTGCTAGCCACCTGACAAACAAGAGCAGATGAAATTAAAAAAATACACATACACACACACACTCACATACACACACATAGTAGCAATGGCAAATATCGGAATTTGCTACAAATATTTTACACACACATAGATATTTTCTTTTTTCATAAAAAGGAGAGAAGATAAATGCTTGCTAATTAAGAAAAACACAGGCAGAAACTGCAAAACTACTTGTGAGCACCAAATGTTCTAGGCTGCTGCCCTTGTCATCACTAAAAACCATTGTGTATGCTTGTCCCATGACTGTTGCTAGTGGGTTTCTAGTGTTCTCATCCTTCAAGAATGAATCTGTGGCTCCACAGCGGCAATTGTACTTATGTACAGTGTTTGATATTCCAGAAGTTCACATTTCAAAATATGAAAACTGCCACTTCATATATTTTGATCATCTATGAATTGAGGAATGACTCTCATTTTTTTTAAATAAATTTCACTTGGTCCCCTATGTTCCTATATATAAAGGCAGGCCTTTACAGAGAAACTTAATACAAACTTTCCTTTGGTTTCCTGTTATCCTTCTAATTTTGGTTGCATTAAGTATTTTTTTTTTGTTGAAAACTTTTAAAATTTCATGTAACCAAAATTATCCATTTTATATCCTGTGTTCTGCTGTATCTCTTCTTTGGTAATAATCTCTTTCCCTTACCCAAAGATTTCACAAGTACATTTTTCCATGATATGATAATTTACTTATAGAGTATATGGAACATTCAAGAAGTACTAGAAACTCTGGAGTG
This sequence comes from Phalanger gymnotis, assembly GCA_028646595.1. Taxonomy (NCBI): domain Eukaryota; kingdom Metazoa; phylum Chordata; class Mammalia; order Diprotodontia; family Phalangeridae; genus Phalanger; species Phalanger gymnotis. The sequence goes on from CM053627.1 coordinate 164,763,039, forward strand.
AGGTCTTGGAAACCCTTTTCAGGGCTGCTCATATATCTTTGGCATCTACCTAGTACTCAACTCTCACCTATGGTCATATCCCAGTAAACCATCTTAGCAGAAGGGCTGAACCAGTTTCAGGGTAACCAAAGGGCCTCAAAACCATCAGTGAATTAGAGGGGGTGTTATTTTCTTCAGTATTTTTGGGACTCTTTTACCAAGCTGTTGTCTTTTCATAATTGTCACATTCTCATCTTCATTTATTTACCAATTTTTTCCTCTATCACTTTTATTTGAATTTGAAAATCATTTTTAGCTCTTCCTTTAATTCTTTTTTGGTTTTAAGTCTAATTCACATTTTTCTTTGAGGCTTTTCTTTAGCTGTTTTGATTGTCTTCTGAGTATGTGTCTTGAAATTCTTTTTCACCATAGTAGCTATCTATGGTAAGGTTCTTTTTTGCTGTTTGCTCATTTGCCAGCCTTTTTATTGCCTTTGAACAGGTCTGTACAACATGCTACTTACGGCAGCTTGTGTTGTACCAAAGGATTTCCTCTACATACAAAGAATGTTTTCCTCTATGTTTTTCATGGGCCACCTGAAATATTTGGCATGCCACAAGTGGCCCATGGGCTGCAAGTTGTGCAGGCCTGGCTTTGAATTTTATGTTATAGTACTACTATTTTTCTAGCATTATGGTGGAGAGTTACAATGTCCCAAGCTTTGTGCCTTTTCACAGTGCTGTTTTCAAGAACTAGCACTGGGGATTGGGAAGTTGTTAATCTTTTGTGTGGTTACTGCTCTCCTGGTCTGTTTTCTGGTCCTTATTTACTATTAAGTCATCCATGCCTACTCTATATGACTAATTTGTCCCATATCCTTGTTGGTCAAATCTTAGTGCAGAAGAGTGAACTAATGAAAATTTTTCAAAATTCATTATAACCTCAGGTTCCATAATTTCTCATATTTTTTGATGACTGAAATCTTTGAGTAAAAAATGGTCATTTTTAGCAAAAGTGAAATTCTCAGAGTGATTAGATTTTGTGGTGATAGAAACAATTTAAACATTCAAGTTTCTTATTATAAAGTATCATTATTTTAAACATATTTGGGATGAATATTAGGTCAAAATATGACTCATGTTACACTTGATATATAAAGAATCAACAAACATTTATTCTCATAGGTATCACAGCGACCTGTTGAGATAGAATATAACATTTTGAGTATGGCTCTAGTACCTTTATTTTTAAAAAGGGAAGGATGGTATCATTTTATAAAAAAGAAAATGCATTGATATAAGAAATTCCTTGAACATGGGTAAGGGGGTGGAGGAGCATGTTGGGTATAACATTTCATATGGAGAATAAAATGCCTTTCTTTTTAAAAAGAAACAGGTCACAGAGATCTCATTGAACCATGATTTTGTATTGATGGGGGGGCTCTAAACTTCAGATTGTTTCTGTGAAAAAAGAATCTTTTGACATTTTCACTGTCAATAACAGTTGCAATGGTGAATTCTTTTTTAAAAAAATTTAATCATTTTATTTAATATTTTAGTTTTCAACACTGATTTCCACAAGATTTTGAGTTGCAAATTTTCTCCCCATTTCTACCACCCCCCACTCCAAGATGGCATATATTCTGACTGCCTTGTTCCCCAGTCAGCCCTCCCTTCTGTCACCCTACTGACCTCCCCCCATTCCCTTTACCCTTACTTTCTTGTGGGGCAGGATAGATTTCTGTGCCCCATTCCCTATATATCTTGTTTCCCAGCTGCATGCAAAACAACTATTTTTTGAGCATCTGCTTTTAAAAATTTGAGTTCCAAATTCTCTCCCCTCTTCCCTTCCCACCCACCATCCCTAAGAAGGCAAGCAATTCAATATAGGTCACACATGTAAAACACTTCCACAATACGCATATTGTGAAGGGCTAATTATATTTACTTCCATTCTGTCCCATCTCCCTTTATTTAATTCACTCCTTTGACCCTGTCCCTTTTCAAAAGTGTTTGCTTTTGATTACTTCCTCCCCTATCTGCCCTTCCTTTTATCATCCTCCCTTTTTATGTCCTTCCCTTTGCTTTCCTGTGTAGTAAGGTACCCAACTGAGGGTGTATGTTATTCCCGCCTCAGTTTAAATCCCATGAGAGCAAGATTCGCTCATTACCCCTCACCTGCCCCCTTTTCCCTTCAAACAGAACTGCTTTTTCTTGCCACTTTTATGTGAAATAATGTACCCCATTCTATTTCTCCCATTTTCCGTCTTTCAATATGTTCCTCTCTCACCTCTTAATTTTATTTTATTTTTTGCTATCGTCTTTTCATATTCAACTCACCCTGTGCCTTCTGTCTATATATATATGTATATTCCCTTCAACTACCCTAATACTGAGAAAGGTCTCATGAATTACACATATCATCTTTCCATGTAGGAATGTAAACAAAACAGTTCAACTTTAGCAACTCCCTTATGATTTCTTGTTCTTGCATACCTTTTTATGCTTCTCTTGATTCTTGTGTTTGAAAGTCAAGTTTTCTATCGGCTCTGGTCTTTTCAGCAAGAATGCTTGAAAGTCCTCTATTTTGTTGAAAATCCATATTTTGCCTTGGAGCATTATACTCAGTTTTGCTGGGTAGGTGATTCTTGGTTTTAATCCTAGCTCTTTTGATGTCCAGAATATCATATTCCAAGCCCTTCGATCCCTTAAGGTAGAAGGTGTTAGATCTTATGTTATCCTGATTGTGCTTCCACAATATTCAAATTGTTTCTTTCTGGCTGCTTGCAGTATTTTCTCCTTGACCTGGAAACTCTAGAATTTGGTGACAATATTCCCAGGAGATTTCTTTTTGAGATCTTTTTCAGGAGGCGATCAGTGGATTCTTTCAATTTCTATTTTACTCTCTGGTTCTAGAATATCAGGGCAGTTCTCCTTGATAATTTCTTGAAAGATGATATCTAGGCTCTTTTTTTTGATCATGGCTTTCAGGTAGTCCAATAATTTTTAAATTATCTCTCCTGGATCTATTTTCCAGGTCAGTGGTTTTTCCAATGAGATATTTCACATTGTCTTCCACTTTTTCATTCCTTTGGTTCTGTTTTATAATATTTTGGTTTCTCATCAATCACTAGCTTCCACTTGCTCCAATCTTATTTTTAAGGTGGTATTTTCTTCAGTGGTCTTTTGGACCTACTTTTCCATTTGGCTAATTCTGCCTTTCAAGGCATTCTTCTCCTAATTGGCTTTTTGGAGCTCTTTTGCCATTTGGGTTAGTCTATTCTTTAAGGTATTATTTTCTTCAGTATTTTTTGGGTCTCCTTTACAAGTCATTGACTTTTTTCATGATTTTATTGCATCACTCTCATTTCTCATCCCGATTTTTCCTCTACTTCTCTTACTTGCTTTTCCAAATCCTTTTATGAGCTCTTCCATGGCATGTGACCAATTCCTATTTTTCTTGGAGGCTTTTGATGTAGAAGAACTCTTCTTGCTGTATGTTTTGATCTTCTTTGTCACCAAAGAAAAAGAATCCAGAGTTTGAGTTTGAGTCTGGGTATGAGTCTGAGTTCATTTTCACTGCCTGTTCATGCTACCAGCCAACTACTTGACGCTTGAGCTTTTTGTCAGGGTATTACTGCTTGTAGAGTACAGAGTACTTCATCTCAAGCTTTAAGGTCCAAGTGCTGCTGTTTAAAGCTACTTCTACTCCATCATCACCACAGGCTCTGTCACAGCAGTGCTCCTCCTCCCCCAAGAACCACCAACCAGGACCCCAACCAGATCCAAGCGGGGCTTAGCAAGAGAAATGCCTCTGTGCCCACAAAGCCCTCCTTGCTCTCCCACTCTTATCCACTGCTAGATTCCTCCCACCATGTGAGCCATGAGCTCTGGAAGTAGCTTCAGGAGCTTCCTGCTACTGCCTCCCACTGCTGCACCACCTCCACCACCCCCAGGGATGATGCTGGACTGTTCTAAACTTGATCCTGCAGTTTCCCACTAAACTGCTCTTTTGTGTTTGTGGGTTGAGAAATCTGGTAGCTGCCACAGCTCAATGATTCATGGTCCTAAGGCCCTTTTCCAGCCTGCTGACTCCAGGTCTGGTCTGTCCTGGCATGGCCCACGCTGGGATTGCACTGCGGCCCCAGTTCCGTGTGATAGAACCTTCCCAGAGACCATCCAGGCTCTTTGGATCTGGAGACCTGTTTCCCTCTGCTATTTTGTGGGTTCCACAGTTCTAGAATTTGTTCAGAGCCAATTTTTACAGGTGTTTGGAGGGGTTTGGGGGAAAGCTTAAGCAAGTCCGTGCTTTCCAGCTGCCATCTTGGCTCCACCCCCAGCAATGGTGAATTCTTAACTTTTGCTTAATTATAATTTAGCACTACAGAAGAAAGAGGGAGAAACAAAGGAACTTTTAATTCTGGACCTAATTTTGACTAACAGACAAACAAATTAAGAATTAGAAATGATGGGAACTATAGGGTACCAAGTGACTATTCCATCCTAAAGTTTGTGGTCAACTATATTTTATATGAAAAAAATAATAAACACATTTGGATTTTGTATTTTCTAAATTTTATAGTCAATTGTGTAATCATAAACATATTTATCTACTATAGAAAGCCATTCATAAAACCCTACATGTTGCTTTACCATTTTTTTTTCATTCTGATATCCTACAAATATGGATTAGTTATTATTGTTGATGTTATTTCCGTCACTTCTAGAGCATTACTTATTTCATATTTTTTTTCAATTCATTAGATATCCCTCCCTTCCTTAGATACTTATAGGAGTAATCCCCCAATACTGTAATAACTGTGTTGCCTCTAATATAGATCTCATTCATGTATAATTGTTCTATTTTGGCTGCTCCACCATATTTGTTATTTTTAGTTCCATTTTTCCTCCTCTAAAACACATATGGGAGTTTTATGTTAGTCCAAGCATTGCTCTATTGTCATTTATGGTGATGAGTTCAAGGGAAAAAACAGCAGCAAATACATGTACCAATTTTTCCCTCTTTTGTCTGTTTGTTGCCCTTGTAATTTCAATTTTAAACATCTTTATTACATTGTGTAGCTCAGTGTCTTTCAAAACTTTTTATTAGCTGGCCATATGCTCTTATGGATTCTATTTTATTAGATGACATTTTAAAAATTTATTTACTTTCTTTGTAAGGTTTTATAAGCAATTTTATCCCTTAAACCAGTATTAAACTTGGCTGCCCAAGGTTTCCACTTAGCAAGTAATTCAAATATTTGTCATCTCAAGAACTCCTGAGGTTCTTTGGATCTCATTATATGAATTGATTTATATTGATTAAACTTCCCTATGAAATTGGTGTCTATGTCCTTTCTCCCCATATTCAGGACCATTAAGTGGTTTACATAGGCTAGATGGAATTAATTAAATCACATGCTATATTTTGCTGATTTGTATTTTTCTTCTGGCTTTGTACTAATTCTAAAATTTGCTCTAAGAAGTCACTGTATGATTTTCCACAGCTGATTGAGAAATGATTAAACTTTTTTGTCCTTTTATATTGACTTGAGCAAATTTAATTTTTCCAAAGCAATTATACCCTTTACTTTTATTATTAGGATTAAGGACAGAATTAAAATAATGCATGGGACAGAATTTTTAGAAATTTTTTGCAGAATGCGGTGATTTTTTGATGGCAGAGAAGACCTTAAGGATAAAAGAAAGAAAACCATAAGATAACACAGAACCATATGGCAATATCAAATGTATATCTTTTCCCTCTGGGAAGTATATGATCGCCTCACTTAGTGCTTATTCTGATATCTATTGTGTTTATTTAGCAGGAGAGAGAGACAGAGAGAGAGAGAGAGAGAGAGAGAGAGAGAGAGAGACAGACAGACAGACAGACAGACAGACAGACAGACAGACGGAGACAGACAGAAAGACAGACCGAGACAGAGAGTGATAGTCATCTATTTCCCAAGGGCAAAAATACCTCAGAGCCCAACCAAAGAGAATTAAAGATGCTTTAGAAAACTATGACAGGGCAATACTGTTAGAATTCTATTCTTTTAATAATTCATCATTGAATATATTCACTACTATATTCATATATTCTTCATTTAATTTTCATTTTTGACTCTCTTTGGTTTCTTCACCAAGCTCCCTTCCTCTCTCTCTTCTTTTTTCTTCTTTCTTTTGCCCCTTCCCCTTCCTATTCTGAATCTTTATTCTTTGCATTTTGGCATTCCTAGATTTAATTATAAAATACTTATCTCTGCTTTCTTTAGAATCACGTTCAAAGCACAATCACACTTTAAATGCAATTTGGATGACTTAGTATCTATAAAGATTAGTTCACAAGATGAAAAATCTGTTTGTAATATGAATAATAACCCTATATTTTATATTATGATAAGTCAGGTTAAAACATCTTTATATTGTTAAATGAAACATGCCTGTATTCATTTATTAGGTTAAGAAAAAAGAATGACTTCTGAAAATCAGCTTTTTACTGCTAAGGTCACCAAAGAATCAAGTTTCTTGAAAAGAATAAATAAGCACATATTTAGCTGAATATAAGAAATATTTAAAGGTATTGCAAATATATAAAGGAAGAGAGAAAAAGACATATGTTTATCAGGAGAGAAAGAAGAGATAATTCTTTGGCAGCTTAGAACAAAGGAATAAAAACTCTTTAAAAATTTAAAACTTTACTTGAGAAACATACTGCCAAATGAAATTCATGTGGCTTAATTTTTGTAGAGATAAAACTGGAGTATAAAATAAAAAATCAAAATGTTTTATCATTTAACATCCCAAAATAAGTTCAATGGTTAGTAAGCCATAAATTTCAACATCTCTAATTGATAAGTTTATAGGATTTCAAAAGGGAGTTAAATTCCTCAAAAAGAAAATGATGCATTAGGGAAAGGGAGAGATTATTACAAGAGTTTCTGGCATCAAAATATGTCGGTGAAGAATAAAAAGCTAAAAGGTGGTGCTGTCTCCAGGCATGTGCTGCATTATCTAGGTCAAATGTCATTGCAGAAACTCTAGGGACCTCAACTTGTGTTACATATTAGTGTTTTAAGACTTCCATCTCTAATCAGCAGGAAGCAGAGATAGAAAAAATCTTTTCCATGAGCAGTGAAACAACTAGAGGCAAAACAGTATTTTTTTAAAAGGTGAAGATAGGGGGTACAATATAATCCTTTCCTCAATTGCCCCTCTATATTCCATTTTTCTTTCAGTTGCTGAATGTGTAACATGCATGCACAGGATGTGTGTGTATGTGTGTATGCGTGTATCTGTGTATATCTGTGAGCTTGATGGTTTGGAAGTTTAGAAACTTTTCAGTGGAGTAGGCTGGGAGGAATGTTTGAGGTTGAGAGAGATCATGAAAAGAGCTGAAAAGTATTTGCTTGCTTAATTTAACAAACTTTTATTAAACTTCTACTACATGCAGGGAACTCTAAGACATTCTAATGGACAATACAAAGACAAAAACAATCTTGACCTCTAGGACTATGTACTTTACATGTAGAATACAGTATTTAAACTGATAAGTAAATGCAATATAATTTGAGGAGAAAAACCGTGCAACCGTGATGGAAGGGATTGTCAGGAAGATTTCTTTTAGAATGTGGAACATAAGTCAAGTCTTGATGGATGCAAAAGATTCTACCAGATGGGTGTGAGGAGGAGGGAGTGTTTTTCAGTCATAGGACATAGGCTGTGTAAATTCAAGGAGATGGGAGATGGAATTTGGAGCTTGATTTACATACAAGGAATTTGACATGCCTACTGAATATCCAGGTAGAGATGTCCAGAAAGCATTGGTTGAGAGATTGATTCTCAAGAGAGAGAATAAGACTGACTAGAAGGACAAAAAGGCTAAGAAGAGTTCATCATAAGCTTGACATTCCAATTGACTTTCACAGTGAATTAGCAAACAACTAAAGTTTAGAAGAAAATAAAATGTATTCTCCTCTAGGCTGGGATCTTGACTATCTAGACTTTCTCTACTATGTAAGAAAAACCTCAACACTCTGGAAGCTCACCCATCTACTGGACTTTAGATATTAAAAATACAACCACCCCCATTCCTAGGACTTCTCCCTCTGATTGGCTGGTTCTTTCAAGAATCACCATTTTGAAGAGGACACCCAAGTTAACCATATCTTCATTCTATTTTTTTATTTACATTTTTAATTTAATTTACTTAATATATTCAGTTTTCAGCATTGATTGTCACGAGACTTTGAAGTACAAATTTTCTCCCCATTTATACCCTCCTGCCCACTCCAAGATGGCTTATATTCTGGTTGCCCCATTCCCCAGTCAAGCTTCCCTTTGGTCACCCCGCTTTACTCCCATCCCCCTTTCCCTTCTTCTCTTGTAGGACAAGGTAAATTTCTATGCCCCATTGCCTGTGTATCTTATTTTCTAGTTGCATGCAAGAACTTTTTTTGGTTTCTTTTTGAACGTCTGTTTTTAAAACTTTGAGCTCTGGATTCTCTCCCCTCTTTCCTCCCTGCCCACCCTCCCTAAGAAGGCAAGCAATTCAACATTGGCCACATGCATATCATTATGTAAAACCCTTCCACTATACTTATGCTGTGAAAGACTAACTATGTTTTGCTGCTTCCTAACCTATCCCCCTTTATTGAATTTTCTCTCTTGACCCTGTCCATTTTCAAAAGTATTTTTTTTGATTACCTCCTCCCCCTATCTGCCCTCCCTTCTATCATTCTCCCTATTTTATCTTCTTCCTCCTTCTTTCCTGTGGGGTAAGATACCCAATTGAGTGTGTATGGTATTCCCTTCTCAGGTCAAATCTGATGTGAGCAAGGTTTACTCATTCCTCCTCACCTGCCTCCTCTTCCCTTCCTACAGAACCACTTTTTCTTGCCACTTCTATGCAAGATAATTTACCCCATGCTATCTCTCCCTTTCTCCCTCTCTCAATATGTTCGTCTCTTATCCCTTAATTTGATTTTATTTTTTAGATATCATCCCTTCATATTCAACTCGCCTTGTCCTCTCTCTCTCTCTCTCTCTCTCTCTCTCTCTCTCT
>CM053627.1:164772580-164790047 GCA_028646595.1 Phalanger gymnotis
TTTTAGGTATTATTTTCTTCAGTATATTTTTCAGTATTTTTTGGGTCTCCTTTAGGAAGTCATTGACTTGTTTTTCATGGTTTTCTCTCATCCTTCTCATTTCTCTTCCCAATTTTTCCTCTACTTCTCTAACTTGCTTTTCCAAATCCTTTTTGAGCTCTTCCATGGCCTGTGACCAGTTCATGTTTTTCTTGGAGGCTTTTGTTGTAGGCTCTTTGACTTTGTTGATTTCTTCTGGCTGTATGTTTTGGTCTTCTTTGTCACCAAAGAAAGATTGCAGAGTCTGAGACTGAATCTGGGTATGCTTTCGCTGCCTGCCCATGTTCCCAGCTAACTTACTTGACCCTTGAGTTTTTCAGCATGGTATGACTGCTTGTAGAGTACAGAGTTCTATGTTCCACACTTGGGGGGATGCGCCAGCTCTGCCACACCAGCACTCCTCCTTCCACAAGAACCCCCAACCCTGACTGGACTTAGATCTTCAGCAGGCTGTTCACTCCTGCTCTGATCTGCCACTTAATTCCTCCCACCAGGTGGGCCTGGGGCTAGAAGCAACTACAGCTGTAGTTATGTAGCTGCCCCACCTCCCCAGCCCTGGGGCGGTGGCCAAACTGCAAACTCCCTGTCCCCAGCAGCTTTTCCCACTAACCTTTTCTGTTGTCTTTGGTATTTGTGGGTTGAGAGGTCTGGTAACTGCCACAGCTCACTGATTCAGGGCGCTAGGGCACGATCCACCTAGCTCCTGGTCTGGTTGGTCCGCGCCACCCACACTGGGCTCTGCTCTGCTCTGCTCCCAGCTCTGTGCAGGATAGACCTTACCCAGAGACCATCCAGGCTGTCCTGGGCTAGAGCCCTGTTTCCCTCTGCTGTTTTGTGGGTTCTGCAGTTCTAGAATTGGGTCGGAGCCATTTTTTATAGGTTTTTGGAGGGACTTGGTGGGGAGCTCATACTACTCCCTGCTTTCCAGCCGCCATCTTCGCTCTGCCCCCTCAGTGGGGATTCTAATGGATTGTGCGCTGAGTTATCTTTTAAATTTCTTCTTAGTTAGAATAGCTCCTATTGACTCCAGTTGGCCTAATTACCTTGTGCTTGAAAGTTAACATCATTCACATGAATCAGGCCATAGCAATATTCACTGAAGGAAATCAAATGGGACCCAATATGCCCAGTGAGCAAACTGATGTGTTTAAATTACCCGTAACCCAGAGTGTTAAGCGACAGGACTAAATATCTTTTCCTAGATTCTTGCGGTTTCATCTGAAAAGAAATTCCTTTATCTTTATGAGGGATGTCTTCACTAATTGTATGTATAATTAAATCTTTAGGTTGCAGGGAAGTTCCTTGCTGTTCAACAAAGTGTGGTTTAGGAGGTGAAATGAATATTTATAATAGTTCAAAATTGACGGAATTTATAGAAAGAACTGTGGATTTTGAGAAAGATATATCAAAATTCATTCACTTAATTCCTGCCTTCTGATGCCCAGATGTGAACCAAGGTCTATAAGAGAAGGAAAGAAAATGCAAGATAGACAGGTATACTATATGTACATAACCACATATATAACTATAACTATATACGCATATGTAATTACACACACCTATACATATACATACGTATATATAGACATACATACACACACACACACACACATATATATATATATACACACAGACACACACATATATATATGTATATATATATATATATATATACATATATATATGTCTTCATAGAATAACACAATTTCAGAGTTGGAACAGACTTTAGACCTTATTAAGTCCAAACTGTACCTGAACAGCAATTTCCTCTGTATCCCCGGCACAGAGTTATTTGACCTTAATTCTATGATATTAGGAAACCCAATAATCTATTATATCAGCCTATTCCATTTTGGTGTAGCTTTAAATTGTTAGGAAATTCTTACCATATCAAGCTTTCTTCATATGAATCTGTCTTCCTATAATCTTCTACAACCAACTACTCTTAGTTCTGCCCTCTACAAACAACTTGGCTTCTTTAATTCTTAGTCTAAGGATCTAAGGATCTAAATCTAATTGAACTTGTCAAAATTCCATTCTTTAAAATAGTGTTATAATGGAGAATGAGGAGTGCTACTATTCTGCTAATGCAATTAATTTCCTACCTTTGAAAGGGAACATATCACTTTTATTCTTCTTTCTTCTCCCCTACTCCTCCTCAAGCTTAGAGTATGATCAGGGTTTGGAGCATACCAGACCACTGAACTTGGAGTCAAGAAAGCCTGAGTTTGGATATAACTTACGTGAGTTGTCTAGTGAAATCTTCATACAACAGAGATGCAAGACAAGAAAGCTGTAAAATGGAAAAGAGTTCATGTGTGCTAGAAGTAATAGCAGGTAATTTAGGCAAACAACCAGCGTTCCTAGTTTTCTTTAAAATTTAGTTCACACTGATGTCTTATTGGAGATTTAAGGTGGTTAATTTGTAATTGTATTTGACAAAACCTCTCTGGCATAACTAAAGAGAACTATATAGGTCAACTGGATTGAAACAATACTTTCATGTTCCCCTGACAGCACAAGCTCAGCAATTCAACTCTACTGATTATCTCCCCTACCTGCTGCTCTTCCTGACTTCCCTTTCTCTTCTAAGAACCAGACCATTCTCTCAGCCTGCCTTGCTTACATCTATATCAGCTGCAACTCTTTCTAATCCCTTATCCCACTTACCCACTAAACTGTCAAATTCTCCACTCTATTCTCACTACCACATCTACATTCATGCAATTTCTTTATCATTTCATGCCTGAACTTTGCAATTGCTCCCTAATGTATTTTAAACACACACACACACACACACACACACACACACAATTGTAGAGTGGTGGCAAGACCACTGATTTTGGAGTTAGAGGACTTAGGTTCAAATCCTGCAACTGGAACTTACTACCTGTGCAACCTTGGGCTAGCAATTTTACCTGCCTGACTCTCAGTCTCATCAACTATGAAATGAGGGCATTTGACCAGATAGCACTTTAGTTCCTTTTTAGATCTAGATCTATTGACACTAAGCTATCTGTGAGGACTTTTCCAGTTCTATATATGTGATCCTATGAAGCTCTTCTTTTAATCCTGCCACCTTCCAATGGCCAAATTAGTATTTTATATGTCCACATCTAATCATACCACCAGGCTGTAAACATTCTCCTTAGGCTCTCCACTGCCTAACCTTCTAAGTATGAATTCATTAGCCTGACAGTCAAAGCTTTCCCAAATTTGGTGCCAGGCTACCTTTAAAGCCAGGTCCAATATAACTCCCCCATAGTATAGTATAATGGATACAGCTCTGGACTTGAAATTACGATATCACTGAAAAATAGATTTAGAGATGTATGATATATAAGGAATGCTGAATGAAATATACTTCTAATTATAGAGAGAAACATAATTACTGATTTTGTTACATGGGGCAAAAGCATGAAAAACATACACATATCAACTTTTAAAGATAGCTGGAGTGAGGATATAAGATTGTATGCAAGGTTTTTTTAAGTTTGCAGAGACCCAGGAGAATAGGTACCTGTAAGCAGGAACTCTAGACTCCCTGAGCCTACAGGAGGTGGGGAAATGGGGTTGCAACATCAGCTAAGGCAGGAGAAGGTCACTTGATGTCTGTCATCTATTGGGATAAATCACAAAATCCAGTGGCTTCCTATTTTTGTCAACTATTTTTGCTAAATGGATGCTAAATTCAGTGGTTCCTACGCTTCTAAAGTGCCCTCTAAATTTTGGTTCTTGGGGACAAAGGCCCATTCATAGGAGAGACCTTATTTAAAGAAATGAAAGGAGATTAATTGGCATGGTAAAGAACAAAAGCCATTCCCTCTATTGTCTAGAAGAATGTCAATCCCTGGTGATAATACAATGGGAGGCAATCATTATCACTGCATTTTATCATCTTTGCCATCCTTAAAGTATAATATTTATCATGAGCTCTTGAGATAGAAAAAGATGTCTTCTTTTTAAGACTAAGTCCAAATAAATCTTCTGGGATTTAATGTGAGGAAAAGAAGGATTGCTTTCATTCATTGTCTGCACTGGGCAGGAAGCAAATCAATGTCTTGTGAAAAGCAGCCTCAAGAAGGATTGTGATATTTATATTTATATCTATATCATGTTATGTCATCTCTTTCTTTAATTTGGGTCTATATGTCTATTTCTCTTTGTTTCCCTCTGTCTCTCTGTATCTGTCTCCCTCTCTGTCTATCTCTCTCTGTCTCCCTCTGTCTCTGTCTCTGTCTCTGTCTCTGTCTCTGTCTCTCTCTCTCTCTCTCTCTCTCTCACACACACACACACACACACACACACACACACGCACACACACAGACACACACACATACAAGCACAACATTTTGAAAACTTCTGGAATTTTGACTTGGCTTTTCTCCATTCAATTTATCAAGAATTTTCAAAGCAAACAGGAACGTGGATTCAATTGATATTCCTATTCCAAGTATCTATTCATAAGTTACTGCAGAATAGCTCTGAATTCTAAAACAGGATCCTCATCTTTAATTACTACTGGCTTTGTTCATAACCTCCCATCACAGTTGCCTCAGAAAAAGCTCTTTCTAGCACCTGCAGTAAATGATTATTGGCCTCATTGTCAGAGCTGTGGAGTAAACACACAGAACCTTTCATTTATACCTTCCCTGTAGAAAATACGATTTTCTGACTTTTCCTTAATGTGTTTTATCAGTTGTATAAATATTGATGATCTGAGAGAAAATAAATGTTACTGAAAAAAAATTTGTCTGTTTTTTTACTCAGGTTGCCTCAAAGATTTACTGCTGGCACCAGCATGCTTGACTGCAGGACTTATGAGCTTCTTCTGTGAAATTTATTGTACCAGCCAGACCATGAAACCCTAAGGAAGACTCTGCATCTCCAAATAACAGAACTACATATTTTGGCAATGATATCTGAGGAGGAAACAAATTAGGGCATTCCATATGTGCATAGATATGTGTATAAGAATGTACGTGTACATGTTTATATATTTGTATATATGAATGTGTATAGATAAAAAGATTGATCCGGCTCCTCAGGATAGGTTGGGAGAAGGAAGAAACTGGAAGTACAAAAACCAGTTAGATCTTTCCATTTCATATTGGACTTAGTTAAATGGATATTAAAATCTATCAGGGAAAAAGGAAGAAATATATATTTACATGTATTTTATTTCAGCCCCCTACCACTTCTTGTCCAGACAAGTTTAATAGCCGTTTATTTGGACTTTCTGTTTTCAGTCTATCTGTTCACAATCCATCCTTCAAAATGCTTCCTGAGTAACTTTCCTACTGCACACATCTGATCGTGTCAGTCTACTACTTTTGGGAAGATAAAAAAGAAACAAACCAACAAAAAATCTTTAGTGGTTCTCTACTTGTAGTTAGCACAAACCTGAGTTTAAACACTGCTTCTGACACCTACTACCTGTGTTATTGTTCTTTACTTCTCTGAGCTTCACTTTCTTTATCTATAGGACAGTAATAATTATACTATTGACAGTACTACCTAACAGACTTATTATGAGTTTAGTTTCACAAACCTCAAAAGATAATATAAATGTCAGCTATTATTAGGATCACACCACTTGGAGCTGGAAGTTTAGAGCTTTGAGATCATCTAGTCTAACTACTCTCATTTTACAGATGAGGAAACTAGGCACACCTCTCTCATCGTTGGTCAGTTCTGTCTTCTCCAAGAGGAATTTCTCAATTCTCCATCCCATGGTGATGAATCTCCCCCTTCTCTAAACTCCTACAGCACTAATTACCTGCAGCCGCTACACTTACATCACATGCTGTGTTATTTTGCACTTTGCCATCATTCCAAGGTACATCCAGGTGGCAGCAGGACATCATTGGTCAAACAGGGGACTGGAATTTTTAGCGACCTAGGGTGGAAAATCTCTCATTACAGTGGCCAAATGCACTGAGCTATGAAGCCATTGAGGAAAGTGAAACTGGATCTCAAGTCAAAGTTGGCAAGAATCCAGATTGCCAGAAGGCAAGTTATTATTGAAGAAGTATGAGAAGTGATCAGACTCTGTACGTATAAGTAGCTGCATCTGTTCAGGAGAAATGGATCCAAACGTAGCAGATACAGGTCAAGCCCTGAACCTTACTTGTTTCTTTTATGCATGCCTTGTCTCCCAAATAGTTTGTACTCTTTGACCAGATGTGGATCATGCCCAACATTATTTTTCTACCCACTGCCCCCCATATACTCTACAATGATGTACTCCACTACTACCAGAGATTGCACTCTGACAAACTCAGTTCCACCTTCATGCCGTAATGAGGCGTTGAGGAGGGGCTATAATGAAAGAACAAAAATACAGTGTGGGGGAAAAGGATATTCCAGTAATTTGCCTTATTTTCACATACTTCCCCTGATAGTTCCCTGCACAGGAAGCATAGACCCTGGGGTGCCTATTTTACCCAATAACGATTTGGATAGACTGAGTTCAACATTTTAGGTTCTTTGACACTTTCCCTATTCCTGAAAACTGAAAGGCTATCTGGATTTACCTGCTTTTTTCCTCATCTTTGCTCACATCAAAGGGTTTTAAGACTAAAGGAACAACCAGGTTAACTTCCTACATTAGAAGTGGCCTAATTCTTAGCCAATGAAAAATAGTGATAAGTGACTTACACTTGACACCTTATGACCTCAATAAATTTGTGTTCTAAAGACTTATTCCTTAATTTACATTTATTCAGTGACTTAGCACTTAGCAACTATGAAATATTTTGTGGATAAATACCTAGAGTATAAGTGATTGTAGTTGTATTTATATGTGTATTCGTGTCTTGTTTCAACTTTATGTATTGGTACCTTCAGTTCAGTTTGAGAAACAATTTTATAGCTGATGAGCCCAAGGGAGATCCCTTTTTCAAAGCCGTACAGGCCTCTGGCTGTAAAGTGACCACACAGAGTCACCACTATTATCCAGGAAAATAGAAGACTACCAGTCCTTTTGACCTGCGCTGCCTCTGTTCCTTAAAGACCAATGAGATTTATCATTTGCCCTGACATTGCGTCCTAAGGGCCTCAAGATTTTCCCATCTGGCTTACAGCTAAACTCTCCTCTATGAACTTTCACAATTAGAATGTGAATTCCTCAAGAACAGGGGCTGTTTTTCTTTTATATTTGTATCCTATCATAGTGTTTGGTACATCACAAGCAGTTAATCGATGGGATTTTTTTTTGTTTTGTTTTGTTTTTTTTAATTTTAGCACCTTACCTCTAATCTTTTCCTATTTATCCAGCATGTAGTTTGCTTTGTTTATATTTGTTTACATGTTGTCTCCCCCATTGCACTGAAAGCTCCTTGAGAGCAGGGACTATCTTTTGCTTCTCTTCATAGTATTAGCTCTTAGCACAGTGCCTGGCACATACTAGGTACTTAAAATATTAATTTATTGATTGAATTTTTATTTATTCCTTCATGCTCTGTGTAAGAAACTAAATCAGATCTTAGGAATACAGAAAAAAAACTAAGCAGTCCCTGTTCTTGAGTTTATAAGGGGAATATAAAATAAATATAAATTAAAATGAAAAGTATGGGATAAAGGAGCAAAGATGTTATAAGGTACTCTATAAATATGTGAAAAGGCATAAACATTCAGGAGGAAGTGATATTTGATTCAAAAGTAATAATCACACTGCCCCTCTTTCTACCTCAAATTTTCTCTCTGTCTTCATCCTGTTTCAGAAAAAGTATTTTCTCTTTTCCCTTCCAAGACTAACTTCTTCACTTGTATTTTGGATGCCTGCCCATACTCCACCTGAGATTTTGCTCAATTATGCCCTCTCTGTCGTGAATATTGAACCCTTCCCTGTTAATGGGCTCCTTCTCTCTCATCTCATTTTCAAAAATCCCTATACTATTCTCACTATATTCTTTTTCATTCCTTCCAGAACCAAACTTCTCGAACAGCAGGATGCCCTGGCTGCCTCCTTTCCTTTACTGCTTACTGATATATTCATCTCCTGATTTTCCACTCCCATCAACCTATTGAATTGTGTAAATAACCACAGCACACATTTTTATAGCTATTTAATGTTTATGGAGTGTTTTTTTTTTCTTTTACAACACCCTATGACCTGGCTTTTGTAAATACTTGATAGATGAGGCAACTGACACTCAGGGAGGGGAAGTGTCTTACCCAAACAGTCAAACAGCTGTCAGACATCAGGACTGGGACTAATCTCCAGGACTTCTGATATCAAATCTAGGGCTATTTTCACTTAACAAGGTTCTTTATTTAAAAATATCATTGACTTCCTCCTTGCCAAATGAAAATTACTTTTCCTCAGTCCTCACAGAGAACTGAACCATGGAGCTAGGAGAAACTTGACATCTTCTAATCTAAGCTCTTTATTTTTCATATAAGGTAACCGAGGCAGAGATGAAATTAACTTAGTTTCAAGGTTAGACAGATGGTTACTGTCTGAGCAGGGATGAGAGTCTAGGTCTTCCCTTGTTTTGCTCTTTCTCCTACCTTGACTTTTTCATTGTATTTTAAACTTTTCATTCTTTTTTAAAAAATTTAAGATTTAAAAAAAATCCTACCATAACAAAGCTTTTTTCCTTATCTTCCTACTATTTTTCCACTTATTATTTTTCTATCTTATTTAGTAGCTCTCTTTCTTCTTCTTCTTATACCTAGTTACAATGGTGTCCCTAAGCCTCTTGTTACATACCTCTTTCTGTGTTCACTCATTATGACTTTACTTATCACTTGTTTTCTCACCACTGCCAAGTCTGCACCTTCAGCTTTGATCTCTTATGATACTGATGTTTTACCTACGAGATATCCACATTTGGACACCTCTGCATCAGCCATTACCTCAAACTCAATAAAACTGAAACAAACCTGACGTTCCAGTGCTTCAACTTTACCTGATCTTATACAATGTTCTAATTTTTTTCAGCATCTCAAATAATTCTTTTTCATTTCTTTTTTTTAAATTCTTTTTTTATTTCTACTACTACCTTCTTAGTATAGGCACTAACTACCTTACTGCTTCAGCAAATCTGTGAATTAGTCTCCTTGAATGTAATATATCTTTGACCCAGTCAATCTTATTTATTGTTTCATGATAAATCTCTCTAAAATACCATTTCTAGAATGTTGCTTCCTGCTCAAGAAACCTTTAGGATTCTCAATATCTACAACATTAAGGATGCCATCTCAATTTTGTATTAATACTTCCCATACTTAGCATGGTCCTTGGCATATAGTAAGCACCTGATAATTTTAGTTGTTTGAGTCATCCATCCATTCATTCATACATTCATCAAAGAAACTCTGAATTTCATGATCGCACCACTTGTTAGGCAAGTAGTCATATATAAGTCACTTACCCCTTCTGACATTCAGTTTATACATCTGTAAAATTCGTATAATATTATGCAGCTACTTTCCTCATGGGCTTGTACAGAAGCAAGAACTTTTCAAAATATGAATCCCATTTTAAATGTGCCCTGTCATCATTTGATAAATTTACAATTTTACCTAGAGCTAACCGTGAACACTCTCCCCTCAATGTTTAAAGAGCTCAACATTTTGTTAATGTTTATCTAGTTAAAGCAAAAATCAGCTGCAAAAATAATCACTATGTTTAGTGGTATTTTTCAGAGCCTGGCAGGAACCAAGACTTATACCTTCTATGACTCTCCAGAAGTGCATACTTACATTTCATTAAAATTCAAGCATCTTTCTCTCTTTCCATCCAGTCAGAGTGGTAAGAAATTGAAAAGGGAGACACTGATCTGAATCCATACATAATTTTCCTTCCTGTGTCCCAAGTTTTCCATATACAAAGAAGGCGATAGAATCATATTACACAGTCACAATAGAAAAAGAGCGTATTTCTCTCTTCTGCATGCTAATAGTCGGCAGGTTTCCCAGTTCCTGCTTGACCTACCTAGCCTGAGGTCCTGTAATATCTTCAATAATAAAATGTCAAGTCTTCTCTCTAGCTAATAGATGGAACAAACCAAGACATGGAAAAGAAAGTAAAGCATTACTAAAGTGATACAACAAATTTACCTTTTTAACTGAGTTTGGTTTATGTATTTAGCAGGTGGGAAGTACCAAATACTGAAAAGTTACCATAGCACGTGACAGGCAAATTGGGAAGCTGAATGGTGTAATAGATGGCAGCTTCATATGTATGAGAGGGACAATGATCAACTGAGAGTAATCCATGTGAACCACATGACAAACCTTAAAAAACCTATATAATAAACATTATTTATTGTTACTATTACTACCATTATAGTGCCCGTTTGTAGGCTATAACACAGTACAAATTAAGGATTGAACAATGTGATTGACCTAAAAGTTGTATGATGTGAAAATGGAAAAAATGCTAGTTATGTAGTGAGAGTTAGGGATAACCAAAGTACAGTCAGCAAGCTCCTCAAGTATCCAAGCCGTGCCAAAAGATTTAAAGAACATTGGCTCAGCCCCTGTAAGGGATTTGTGGGAGGAAGAAATGTTGCAAAGGGTGGACAAGCAATATGGGTTTTAATCAGAATCATTATAAGGAATATTCACATCTATGAGATTGTGTCGCTGAGAAAGTTTTGCAATTCCAGGTAATCAAAATATCTCTTTTCTTTTGTTATTGCCTCTATCCTTTGTTCAGTAAAATTCTTCCCTAGTCTCAGTTTTAAAAGGTACCTAATGATTTTTATTTCTACTTTTTTTTTTTGTAATTTCACACTGCTTGTTTTTTTTCTTTTGGTTATTCGATTTTTGACTTTCTTGTTTTTGATCAGTTTAATTAAAATGTCATTGAATTTGTTAGTTTTTTTCCTTCAGATAATTAGCTTTCAGTTTTGTAATTTTGTTATTCTTTGTTTTCCACTCTATGTATTTCCTTCTACTTTTCTAGATTTCCTCTTTTGGGTTTATTTTGGGTATGTATCCTTGATAATTTGCTAGATTTAAAAATACTGCATACTAAATACACTTTTTTTCTTTTTTGATTTTAAATGTGTGTACATATAATTGAGTTTTTATTCATTATATTCACAAAGGTTTAGAATCTATAAAAAGTAAGCATGTTTATTGTGTCATTTGGTACAGATTTCAAAATTCAAATATTATTAAACTTTGTACATTTAATTATCTAAATAAAAATCACCAATTTTTATAGCAATTGCTTTTTGGAAATCATTACAATATTACAAGGTAATACTATTGTTTAAAGTTTTCTTTTAAGAAAAAATGGACGCAAAATGTTAAATCCAAAAAGTTCCACGTTTTCTTGTTTTATTTTATATACTTAAAGCATTATTAATATTCTCAAGTACATATATATGAATATACATTTATGTATGTATATATTTGATATTGTTCTTCAGTTGTTTTAGTTGTGTCTGATCCTTTGTGACCCCATTTGGCATTTCCTTGGCAAAGATACTAGAGTAGTTTGCCGTTTCCTTTTCTATCTCATTTTACAGATCATTAAAATGAGGCAAACAGGATTAAGTGACTTGTTCAGCATCACACAGCTAGTAAGTATCTGAGGATAGATTAGAACTCAGATCTTCCTAACTCTAGACCTGGTGCTCTATCTAATCCACAGTGCCATCTAGCTTCATGTATGTGTGTATATACGTATGCCGTGTATGATGCTACATATGAAGGGTATGTATGTAAGTATATGCCATGCCGAATACTTGAATAATTAAATAGAGGTAAAAATGTTAATATTGAAGGCTTACAAATTTCTCTTGAGGGGTTTTATATTATTTCATACATTTAGCTACAGTTCAACATTAGTATTTTTTTTTTGCAAAGAGAGATGTTGAAGAGTACAAAACAAACAAGAAGGTACTAACAGAACGCTATACTACCTTTAAAAAGCAAAAATCAGAATTGTCTTGATTGAGTCTAAACAGTATATAAAAGTTGAATAATTTTGCCTTTAATCCCATGAGTCATCATCTACTCTACTTTTCTGAGTTTCAACTTAGAAAAACATGTTTCCCCTTAAAGTACCACTACTGAAGCCAGGGCCATATATTTAGAGGTAGTTCTTATAACCATAGCCTGTTGAACATCTGAAGGTACTTTCACTAGAGGTTGTGCTAAATCTCTATCTGGTTGTGGATCAAAGAAATATCTAAATATGACAATGTTCTCACAATGGTCAGATCTCCTACTTCAATGACTATATTTGTCTATGGTTCATCAATGGTGGAAATGAAGAAAATAGTTAATTATCATGATCATTTTCAGTATCTAGCCATTTGGTAACTACTCAAGTTATAAGAACTTGATAATTGTCTTTCAAAATCTCTCTCTCTCTCTCTCACATACACACACACACACACACACACACACACACACACACACACACACACACTTTCTTTCTTAATACCTGGAGTTGGTATTGATATTTTTTCTTGATAAAGAAAAGTTTCAATAAAATCTATCTTTCTTTGATTCAACAAGTTACCCTTGTTTTGTCCTTACCTATGCTTCATAGAATTTCAATAAATTTTTCTCATTTCGAGCATTGCTATTATTGCCCAGTGGACTGCTGAACATCACTACAAGCTCCATTTATAAATAGAGCTTTATTGGAATAGAAATTTTTTATAATGTCTCATTATTATTCTTCTCTTTCACATAGTTATTATTTCTGTAGGTTTTTTAACTTATTACTTAACCATGATATCATTATTCACTTTCCACTCAAATCTGAATCTTTTGTACTAATTACTTTATACAATCCCATTTTTAAATGTGATTTTAAAATTTTGGACAATGTATTAAGCTACACATAATGCATTTAATATTTCTGGATATATATGTATATACATATTATATACCATTTATAGGACATACATGCATATTTATATACAAATGTGTCTGTATATTTGTATGCATTGTATATATACCCATTTCTATGTGTGCATACATGAATATGCATATAAACATGTATGGACATATATAAATACTATATATTATAGTTTATTTTGTAAGTTGTATATGGATGTGTATATAGATATATTTATCTATCTTTCCATACTTTTTTGGTTTGTTTTAGTACCTACCTTATACAATTCACTATCAAAGAAAGCCATGAATGCTCTTTCCCTCCTACTGTTCATATCTAAAAGGCAAGAATAGATATTTACACATTTCTTATCTCAGTCCTAGTGTGTGTGTGTGTGTGTGTGTGTGTGTGTGTGCATCTCCATGGACCCATGTTAGAAGAGCTGGTGGATTGTAGTAGAGGAACTGAATGGGAAGATAAAAGAGAAAGACTTGAGCAGACTAAAGAGACTAGGCTAAACCTAAATGAAAGTAAACCATAGGATGAAGGGAGGGGCAGATGGGTGTTAAAGCTTGCAATCTTCCTCACAACTCAACCTAATCATAAACTATTATGCAGTCAGACACCATCTGCCCTTTTCCTCTCATCAATTTTTCAAGGCAAACTGAATCCCACTGAGCTCAAAGCTTTATCATGGCTAGTAGATATTGTGTGCTGCAAATATTTAAGATGACAAATTATGAAGCTAAAAATCAGGAGGGATTTTTATATAATGTGAATTATATAATAGCAACAGTTATAATAATATTAACAGTAACAATTGCTAGCATTTTATCTACTGCTTTGCAGCTTACAAGCACATTGCATATGCTATTTCATTTAATAGTCACAACAACCTTGCAAGGTAAGCATTATCATTCCCATTTTAAAAATAAGAAAACTGAAGCTGAAGGACATTAAGTCACTTGCTTAAGTGTCACACTGCTAGTAAGTATCTAAAGGGGCTGTTGAATACATATCTGACTCTAAACCTAGCACTCTACCCAACGTACCACCTATTTTTAAAGTAAATAGTGTGCTTTATGAAAAACCTCTTAAGAAAATTGTATTCCCTGGGGATCAACGATATTTTAGCTTGTATGCTGCAGCACATGTTTTTGGTTTAATAAGTGTTTTCAAAGAATAATTAAGTTTTTATCTTCCTCTTCCTATACCTACTTTGCAACTAATTCTTCATTAGTTGGAAGATCTGTGACATCAATGCAAGCACTCCTTCTTTCAATACTGACCACCCTTTGTCTATGCCTTCTCATCCAGTGATATTTTTCTCGTCTAGGTCCTCCAACATCATCCAACATACTGGAGGCCTTCTAATATTTTGTGGATAGTCAGACTATGACTGTGTATCAGTGAAACTTGACGCCTCATATTCTCCTGATATTCCTGCCTCTTTTTCTTGTCCTACTTTTCCTTGATTCTGTCTTTTAGGCAACTTTTTAGAAATCAACTTTGGATTATTTCTAAGATGTTGGTTTAGCTTACTTGTCTACATTCACCGTGCTCTTTACTCTCACCATCTATTTTGAACTTAAAAAAATGAATATGCATGCCAGACAGAGTTGAAGAATATCAGGCCAGAAATGGTAGAAATATGTTCTGGCTGGGGAGAAATATGGGAAAGAGTCTATGAATGTTGAAATAGCAGGCCTTAGGGGTTGAGAATGAGTATGGTTAAAAATAGGCAAAAGTAGGAGACATAAATTAGGAGTAAAGGGAAGATATAATACAAAAAAGGTGAGTGCATATGGAATTGTGATTAGAGAATATTTTTTTTAAATCTAGGATCTCGGAAATCATACAGGTCCATGAAATGATGAACTGTAAAATGTGATCACGCTGGTGATTTTCTTGCTTCTGCAACAAGGATAGAGAACTCTTCGGGCAATTCAACAATATTACACAAATATTTATTCCACGGCTACTAAACACTAAATTAAGGCAAAGGCAGTATTTTTTCACTACTGTCCTTTAAAGGCAAGACATGAAAAGGGAAAATTTTTCAACCATTTTTTCTCTTTATTCTATACTCTATCATTTGGCAATGTCAGTTTAAATTGGTTCAATTAGCTTTTTATGTAGCTAGCCCCCATATGCACATAATCTCTATATTCATATCCACACCCACACTCATATCTATCTATGCTTGTCTCTATGTCTATACTTTTTTCTTTCTCTTCATAACCAATTAGAGAACTTGGATGTAGATCTATATCAGGCAAGACTATCCAGGCCTAGAATGTCAGTCTAAGGAGTTTAGCCTTTTTTCGATAATCACTGTCATAATCATTATCACAATTGTGAGTTAGGAAAATTAGTCTCTTATGCAGAAAAAAAATGAAGGGATGAGAGTAAGACCAGTGAGGCGATTACTGTAATAATCTAGTTTAGAAATATTAGAAGTGTCACCTAGGGTAAATGGTAGCATAGGTGTCCATTAAATTAATTTCATCTAACATTACTTCTTGTTATAAAGACAAAACGATAATTTGACATTCAAATAGTCTGGCTTTCAACTGGGTAAATGGGTAGCACTTTGTTTTGAGTAAAGTTTAGAAAACCTAGAAAAACCCGAGAAAATACTTTGGCTTAATATTTTTTTCTAAGACCCACTCCTCCGTGATGTTGATATGTAGCAACAAAGTGGCAAGGTGGGGATACATTTAAATGAAGAGATCTATGCATCCCTTCTTTACAGCTGTGCAGATGACACTTGAAATCCACCATTGTTTGTCTCTAACAATATTTTAGATAATTGAATGATCATATCAATGTTTCCAATTTTGGAATATCAGAGGAATCATAAGATCTAAATTTCTTCAGCTCACTACTGTGTGTCACAAGAAGACCCTGAACTGATCATTCTGCACTCAATTCAGAGTCAGGGGACCTGTATTTTAATCTTGCTTCTACATATCTGTGTGGCTTTCATCAAGTTCTATAACTTTTCAGGGTTTCAATTTACTTATATACACTATGGGAGATTAAGAGGAATGATTTATAAGCTCTGAATCCTATGATACTATATTGTGAGATTTACAATCCTGTAGTTTACTTTATATGCAGCTTACTTCAAATTATACTTATCTGTGTAACATGTAAATCCAAATGGAATGTTAGCTCCTTGAGGACAGGGATAATTATTTTCATGTCCTTATTTCCCCTTCACTCTGTCTGCTGACTTCACATATTAGATTAACACTTTCTTACATTGAAATGAATCCAGATTGCACTCAGGCCATTTTCCTTAGTATTTGTTCACCAACAAAGTGCTGATTTTTCAGCAACCTTGTCTCTGCTTTTGTAAAGTTCTTTAGTCATAAATCATTGAGTGCCAGAGCTGGAATAGGCCTTAAAATTGTCTAGTCTTTTTATTTCATTTTTCAAGTAAAGAACTTAAAGTCCAGAAAAGATCAGCCACTTCTTCAAAATGATACGTAATGATATGAGCAGACCTAGAACCCAGTTTGTCCAACTCTAATCTTGATGCATTTTATTCTAGAGATGATAAAGAAGTTAAGGCAGAATAAAGTGATTATGTAAGCAGGTGATTATAGCATCTCAGTTCACCAGTTGACTTGGGAGTAAAATTCAATGTCTGTTCTTAGAATTGTAAGTCTGGGTGGAGGGGCGGAGCCAAGGAGGTGGCTGGAAAGCAGGGACTTGCATGAGTTCCAAGCCAGGTCCCTCCAAAAACCTATAAAAATGGCTCAGAACAAATTGTAGAAATGCGGAATCCACAAAAGAGCAGAGGGAAGCAGGGATCCAGCCCAGGACAGCCTGGATGGTCGCTGGATGAATTCTATTGAGCAAGGAGCAGAGGGGAGCAGAGCCCAGCTTGGGCGGCGGCAGGACCAACAAGACCAGGAGCCAGGCAGAACAGGCCCTAGTGCCCTGAATCAGTGAGCTGTGGCAGTTACCAGATATCTCAACCCACAAACACCAAAGACAACAGAGAAGGTTAGTGGGAAAGCTGCAGGGGACAGAGTGAAAGTTCAAGGTTCAGCCACCACACCGGAGGAAGCGGGGGTGGTGCAGCTACAGAAATATAACTGCAGTTGCTTCCAGCCCCAGGCCCACCTGGTGGGAGGAATTAAGTGGCAGATCAGAGCAGGAGTACAGAGCTTGCTTAAGATTTGCCTCAGGTCCGGGGTGGTAGTTCTTGAGGAAGGAGGAGTGCTGGTGTGGCAGAGCTGGCTGTATAGAAATAGCTCTGAAATCAACAGAGCATCCCCTCAAGCGTGGAACAAAGTACTCTTTACTCTACAAGCAGTCATACCCTGCTGAAAAACTCAAGGGTCAAGTAAGTTGGCTGGAATATGGCCAGGCAGCTAAAACAGAGTCAGATTCAGTCTCAGACTTTGGAATCTTTCTTTGGTGACAAAGAAGACAAAAACATACAGCCTGAAGAAGTCAACAAAGTCAAAGAGCCTACATCAAAAGCCTCCAAGAAAAACATGAACTTGTCTCAGGCCATGGAAGAGCTCAAAAAGGATTTGGAAAAGCAAGTGAGAGAAGTAGAGGAAAAATTGGGAAGAGAAATGAAAATGATGCAAG
>CM053627.1:164790547-164818092 GCA_028646595.1 Phalanger gymnotis
ATATTGATTTTCAACAAAAGAGAGGACTTTCAAGCTTTCTCAGTGAAAAGACCAGAGCTGAATAGAAAATTTGACTCTCAAACACAAGAATCAAGAGAAGCATGAAAAGGTAAACAAGAAAGAGAAATCATAAGGGACTTACTAAAGTTGAACTGTTATGTTTACATTCCTACATGGAAAGATGATGTGTATGATTCATGACACTTCAGTATCATAGTAGCTGAAAGGATTATGCATATATATGTGTGTATGTGTAAACATATATATATACACATATGTGTGTCTATGTATGTGTGTATATGTATGTATATATGTATAGATATGTATATACGTATGTATATACATATCTATACATATATACATATATATAGACAGAAGGCACAGGGTGAGTTGAATATGAATGGATGACATCTAAAAAAATAAAATCAAATTAAGGGATAATAGAGGGATATGTTGAGAGAGGGAGAAAGGGAGAGATAGAATGGTGTAAATTATCTCACATAAAAGTGGCAAGAAAAAATGATTCTGTAGGAAGAGAAGAGGGGGCAGGTGAGGAAGAATGAGTAAATCTTGCTGTCATTGGATTTGACCTGAGGAAGGAATACCATACATACTCAATTGGGTATCTTATCCCACCGAAAAGAAGTAGGAAGAAGATAAAAATGAGGGGATGATAGAAGGGAGGGCAGACAGGGGGAGGAGGTAATCAAAAACACTTTCGAAAAGGGACAGGATCAAGGGAGAAAATTCAATAAAGGGAGATAGGTTAGGAAGGAGCAAAACATAGTTAATCTTTCACAACGTGAGTATTGTGGAAGGGTTTTACATAATGATACGCATGTGCCCCATGTTGAATTGCTTGCAGTCTTAGGGAGAGTGGGTGGGGAGGGAAGAGGGGAGAGAATTTGGAATTCAAATTTTAAAAATAGACGTTCAAAAAGAAAAAAAAGTTTTTGCATGCAACTAGGAAACAAGATACACAGGAAATAGGGTGTAGAAATTTATCTTGCCCTACAAGAGAAGAAGGGAAAGGGGGAAGGGAGGAGTGACTGGAGAAAGGGGCAAGCAGATTATACGCCATCTTGGAGTGGGCAGGAGGGTAGAAATGGGGAGAAAATTCATAACTCAAACTCTTGTGAAAATCAATGCTGAAAACTAAATATATTAAATGAATTAAATAAAAAAAATTAAAAAGAAAGCATAAAAAAGAACTCTGAAAAAATAAAAAGAATTGTAGGTCTGCATTTAAATTCCTGATTTCATTTCATCCTTGACTATTCTATAGTTGTCGATAGTCAAGAGAATAATTGGGTAGACTGGTTTGGGAGCTATTCTTAGATATTACAGCTGACTTCAGATAGTTCCTGGGGAAATATAATTGTGTCTATTGATCTCTTGGAAGGAGTCGTGTCCTCTACCAAGTAGTTTGTAAGCTCAGACTCTCCAAGAAAAGCAACTTTGATGTTTGGATCAGCTTGATGAAGGAGTTTACTGCCTTAGGTTAATGGTTCAGAGCAGGCTGAATGGATCTGTTCTGACCCAAACTCAGACTTCCCAGTAAGTGCAAGAGGATTGCTCTAGGATTGAAGTGGTGGTGGAGAAAATAGGCTAGAAATTACAGTCTTTAGAGCTGGAAATGGCCTTAGGGAGCATCTGCTCAATCCCTCAACTATATGTATGGTCTTCCCCCATTAGAATGTGAGCTTTTTGAGAGAATGATAATCTTTACTTTTTATATATATCCCCTACACTTAGCATAAAGTCTTGCACATAAAAAATGCTTTATGTATTTTTATTCATTCATTCATTTACAAGTAACTAAGAAGGTAACTTCTTTCCTCTCATTCTTAGTTGATTAATTAGTAAGATGAGAAGAACGGGCTAGATGCCTTTAATAAGGTCTCTTCTTATTCTAACAAGCTGAATTGGTAATTAAATTGGGACCTTTTTATTGTTTTCTCTTTTGGAGCACCTAGGTAATCAAGTGCCCTTGATGAGTCCTGCTTTTGTTACTTTGATTAAAGGAGTCACCTGCTTACCTCAAGAGAAGGCCTAATTAACATGGGTTTGAGTTGCATGTTGTAATGCCCTTTGATCCTGAACAGGGTACATAAACTCAGAGGTTGGTGTTTTGCCTTTGGGGTCTTGCTCACGGAAAGAGTGTTGAGTCTCTGGGCAAGCTGTTGCAACTCCCTCCCACCCCAGCTTTGCTAACCCAGACCCATTGGTTCTTCTCTGGTAACTATGAATTGCGATTTGGTCTGTTTATATTGTCTCTGTTTGTGATTTGTTTGGATTTGCTCTGAAATTCAGGGTGCTGGCTTTTCCCCCTGACCTAAGTGAATGATATAAGTATGCTTGATTAAAGTGAGACTGTTAACCCCTTAAAGTTGCTTTCCTTAGAAAGATCCTGTGCTGGCAGCTCTTGTTGTTAGTCTTGTTGGGTCTTAACACCTCAACAACTGCTGCTAGCCAAATTGTTACACAAGCTATGATTTGTGATTCAGAAAGCTGAAGAGATGACATGAGCCAGATTTTGAATCCGGTTCCCCTGTCTACAAATCTAATTTTCTTTCCACTACACCAAGATGGGTTCAGGAGACAACAAAGTAAATAAATGTAGAAAACTCATTGTGTGATAGATAGTAAAGGTAGATGAAAGAGGTAACAAGGAGTACTAAAGATTAGAAATTCCATCCATTCATAATTTTCCAAATGCCACCATAGATTATACATTATTATGATTGTATGACTCTGTTATGTTGATGACTCTGAAGAAAAAAAAACATAGGGAACTACATTGGAAAAGAAAGGCTGAGAAAGTAGTATGACTTCAAAATATTTTATATTTTCTTTTCTTCCTTTTGTGTTCCCTCTTTTTTTGCTTTCTATAAATATAAATTTTCCTCTTAGCAACTTCTACCCACTATCTCTAGTTGTACTCTCAGGATTCAAGTAGAATATAGTAATATATCATAGGATAATCATGTACTTTCTATGGCTACTCTTCTCCAGGATAAGCATTTTTTGGTTCATTCAATTCATCATTCTATGGCCTTTTACCATCCTGATTATTTTCTTCTGAAGATTCTCTAATTTCAATTCATTCAAATCAAATGAGATAATGACTCTACCACATCCAGTATGATGTCTGGAATATAAGAGATGCTTAATAAGTATTTATTCCCTTTTATCTGTCAATATCCTTCATCAAATATAGTGACAGAAGTAAACATAAAATATTCAGCAGACTGGTCCAACGTGGGAAGAGGGAGATATATTCTTCCGCGTTCTGGGTCATGACCTGCAAGTGCCTCAGCATAGTGCTCTCATGGGCCTTGACACCTATGTTCAAAGTTTAGGAGGTGACCACAACAATCACCCTGGCTATTCTTAGTCTACTTCTTAAAGAAATAGAAAATTATGAAATGCACATAAGATACTATGACACTACATGTGTGATTTGGGGTAAGTCTCTTTGGCTCTATGTACCTCAGTTATCTCAATCATAAAATAATGGGGTTGGACCAGATGACCTTTAAGATCTTTTTCTATCTTTAAATCCTATGATCCTAAAAATAAGGAGAATTTGCTCTTTCCAAGTCCCAGAAGATACAGTAAGTTATTTCTTTTTTCTATTATTTTAACTCCTATCTGTAAATTGTTTTGAGAGAACCAGTTGAGAGCAAATGTAAAGTGCTTTGCAAGGCTTGAAATGATATAAATGTTGTCTATTGTCTTTTACAAATACCACTTTAGTCTTTTTCTAAACTTCTCTCATGAATAAATTCTTAGGTTTGAAGAGTGGCTTTGATGGATCTATAGGAGGATAGCAGCCTCACAAATTGATCTGGCAGGAGTAGAAGGTTTTTCTGATTGGAATTCCATTTTCCCCCTTTCTTTGTGACAGATGTTTGAAATTGGTCCACACAAATGCAAAAGGATGCTGACAAAAGTACAAACTCATCAGCCACCGTATTGGAAATTCAGTTCTAATTTGTAGTCTCTTCTCTGCCTTTTCAGTTTAATCCCA
Source organism: Phalanger gymnotis (assembly GCA_028646595.1). NCBI lineage: Eukaryota > Metazoa > Chordata > Mammalia > Diprotodontia > Phalangeridae > Phalanger > Phalanger gymnotis. The sequence continues at coordinate 164,794,581 of CM053627.1, forward strand.
TAGAAAGCCAGTAGGGCTGATGAAGAATAAGGTCACAATTTTCCCTCAGTGACCTTCAGTTAGAAAAACTTACTTTCATAAAAATTAATGCTTTTCTCTTTTTCTTTAAAGAGCCAAATACTCCATGTTATTCACATTTTGCTGAGTCCATGTAGCAACAGCATACCTCTCCCACCATCTTATACCATATCATTATTCTAAAAAATATGTCTTCAGTAGCTATCTCTTCCTAAGACAGATTAACCACTAGCAATTCCTGATGGGAATTGAGTTAATTTTTATGTTTTTTTCGAGTTTAATTCATTGGTCTATCAGGCAGAAACCATAATTAACCTCGAGAAATATAACTATCTAGAGGAGTATGAAATTGGGGGAGGGAGAGTCATAGATTCAGAACTAGAAGTGACCTTAATAATCACTCACTTTAAGCACTTCATTTTACAACTAAGTATGCTGAAACTGAGAGAAATGAAGTGGTTTGCCCAAAGCCACGCCATCAGTAAAGAGAATAGCTAGGACTCAAACCCTTATCTTTTGACTTTGAATCTTGTCTTCTTTTCCATACACCATCACACCTCTATAAAGAGACTTGCCAGTAGTTTGTATCCTGTGTCCCAGTTGATCAGTGATCCCAATGATCAGCTGATCACTAAGTGATAGGTGAAGCAGATCTATTTTCTTATGAGTGCTGGAAAAGCATCCTCTTACACTCCCTGCTCCTATGGGGAGGGGAGGGGAAGTTCCCTATTAAAGATTTATTTCTTTGAATTGACTGTTTTAAACTGCAGATATATGCTGAATGATTAATATTATGGAAATAATTGGTTAGTCTCACCTTATTATGGGATATATTAATCGGATATCTCTTTCTAACATCTCATTGAGATCAGGACACTGAAAGAATGAGATATTTGATTTAGAGAAGTAAGAGACAGAGACAAATAAGTTGATAGGAGAGGGAAGGAAGGTTTTAATGGAGTACTACATTGATGGACTCTGGGATACCAGATGACTTAGGGACAAAATATAGAAGGAATTCCAGGATATAAGACATTCCAAGAGCCTCAGAAAGGAAGCCCCAAGACAATATTCATCAAAGTCCAGGTGAGGCTTCAGTAATGCCCTATATTCAATAAGGCATAGTATAAGTAACTATTCATTTTATTATGTACAACTTTCTTATCAGGGCATATCTATACATGTATATATAAATGTATATGTACATATATAAATGTATAAATATATAAATGTATATATATATATACATACATGTATGCATTATTTTAAAGGAGTAATAAAGTCCCATTTTATTCATTGATTCCATTTCTAAGCCAATTTCATCATTCAAACCATGTCTTATTGAAGAGAGTATTAAGAAGGCAAGTATGGTATAGTATACTTTCTTGTTCTTTTTTATATGTGAAAATGCTAATTTATGATTAAGAGAAAATTAAGGTTATTGATATTTAAATTCATGACAAAAATAATTTTAAATATCATTTATTGCATCTACTATGTATTAGTTATTGTCCTAGGTTCTGGGATTACAAAGACCAAAATGAAACAATACATGACCACAATGAATTTATGTTCATGCCTGGATTTTCTCTGGAATGCTCCTCCATCTCCGTACCTGCTGCATTATCACTCTAAGAAACTTCTTGTCCAGGGCATTCCTCTTTATTGGTGAAATTTTTTAGGAAGGACCCTTTCCATACATATACACACATGTATGATACTGTTTCACTATCTATAATGCCTTTAACTTTAATAGTTTCTCTCTTTATCTCTCCTAACCACATCTGTTTTTCCTATTGTTTTATCTGAGATCATGATTGCCACCTTTGCTTTGGGAAACTTTACCTAAGGCATAATAAATTCTATTCTAGCCCCTCATTTTACTAGTTATAAATATGTGTTTTCCAAGTGTTTTTAATGGTAAACTCTATATTATAAGATTTTTAAAAATTCAATAGGTTTTCCTCCTCTCTTGTATAGGTGAGTTTCCTACCATTTACATTCACAGTTGTGATTGTTAAGGGAATTATTTCTTTGATCAGATCCATCAAATAATGTTCCTTATTTTTACCATCTATGTCTCTCTGCCTCTTTGTGAAGAAAATGATGGAAGGGGAAGAAAGAGAATGTGCTCAGCTTCGGTAATTTATAATTTCAGTCATCTGATCCCACTCCTCTACCCTTCCTATTTTCATTTAGAACAAACCCAGATTCAGGAGACCCATAGAATTACAGGAAAGCTGCTAGTCATGGAGGGAACAACGGTATGACAAAATTCTTGGTCATGTTAAAATTAGATCTCTCGCACAATTCAGAATCACTTTGATTCCTTAGTCACTGAGCCATGTTTCCTTGGAACTGCTGTACTTGAAACTGTTCTTAATTAGGGACATAAGCCATATAAGAAATGATTGAGGAAAAATGGCCTGCCACCTCCCATTTTTTTTAAAGAAATGCTTATTTCTAGTGTGGCAATGGGAAAGTCCTTTAAATATATTCTATTTGCAAGAGAGACTGAGAATTCAGCTTGTCTAGGTGATGGACTTTGAGAATAGTGGTTGCTTGTAGTTCAGGAACTCACATGAATGAGTACAGAAATCTGGTAGCAGTTCATTACAATAAGCTAAACATTTCTGAGCACAAATGCCTGCAGTACTGATAAATATTTCTTCATGCTATGCTTAGAGATGGTAATTTAATTTCCAAGCACACTGGGAAGAGCAAGATTTGTCACCAGTGTCCCCTTAAAAATATACACTTCCTATAAAAGGCACACTTACTAAGCATAGAATTTAATGTAAACATGGTGATTTCAAACAGATTCCTTACACAGATGGAAAGACAAATCTCAATCAGAGACTCAATGATCAGATGCTTTTAGAGTATGAGGCACTCAGTTTCCTCTTCTGAAAGTATCTCTATGTTTGGAGCTACCATTGATTTCAAAGGGAACTTTGTTCATGAAAAAGAAATGTTGGAGTGAGGAAGAGATGAGAATCATCTTTGCTTTGACACATATATATAAAATTCCTTCAAATAGGGGCAGCTAGGTGGCACAGTGAGTAGAGCACCAGTCCTAGAGTCTGGAGGACCTGAGTTCAAATCTAACCTCAGGCACATGACACACTTACTGGCTGTGTGACCTTGGGCAAGTCACTTAACCCCGATTTCCCTGCCTTCCTCCCTCAAAAAACAAAGAAAAATTCCTTGAAATAGTTTAAAATTTTTTAAAAAATCAAGATTTAAAAATCAGGCACATAAGAGATATCACTCATCTTATCTTCCCTATAGACCATTATCAAAGTTCTAATGGCATGAAATATCATGAATTTTACTAGACCACTAAAGGTTCATTCCCCGGAATATCTTCTTGCCCACTCAAAAAGGGCCACAGATCTGTATAGTAAAACATCCTAAATTAAGCTCTCATTTTGTTAGATACACAGCTGTTTTCTAGAATTTTGGGCTAATCTACTAACCTAATAGAGATGCTGATGTAAGTGTTTTCCCATAGGATATTTTAATATTGTACCTAGGGACCTGCAGCTTACCAATGGATATCTCCAGTGCTTCTTAAACTATGGGTCATGACCCACACACAGTCATGAAAAATTTAGCAACAAATTATGGCAACAAAATGTACATTTCTGAATGCACAATGACCAAAAATTAATTAAAAATCAAACATGTAATGAATCTGAGGAGTTTCTGGCACCTCTTGTCCATGTTACATTGCACAATTTCACTGTAGCCTTGGTTCTGAACACAAAGCATTACATAGATTGCACTGAACATGCCTTCAGGCCGTGCAATCCCAATGACTGCTGTTGAACCCAGGAAAAGTGGTCCCAAGTGGAAAAAGTTTAAGAAGCTCTGTCCTAGAGTACCTATGCTAGACTCAAAGATCAGTTTTGGTTTTATATCCAATTCAAAACAGGAGCTCACTACTCTTTACTGACATATTTACTTTTATTAAACCAGAGGATAAAGCAATGATAGTGAAATAGTATAATAAAATAGCAATTTATATAGTGCTTTAAGGTTTGTGAAGCATTCTGTATGTATTATTTAATAGCAATAAATACATTTCACAATAACACATGTACATATGTCACCAGTGGGAAGGTTGGAGGGGCATGAAAAAAGGGAACATTGTGATCAGGGCACATTCATACAGGTGCGACTCATGTCTCTGATGCTACAGGACTCTCAATGTCTTCTGGTGACAACTCCATGTTTCTCCCATTGTCTTATTGTCCATTGGCCTCATATTCAGTCTGTAGAACTGTGCCTTTTTATCTTTCATAAAATAAAGTCCTCTCATCTTCAGAGCTTTGGTTGTGATACAGTCTATTTCCCTTCAAAAAGCTCCTTATTCCTGGAGGTCAAGTTTTTTGTAACATAGAACATTAAGATATCCAAGCAGATCTCATAGGGGTTAATTTAATTTCAGTCTCATTTTGCTATTTAACAAGAGCAGCAGGGAATGGCTGAACCAGTCATGGTATATGATGGAATGCCACTGGGTTGTAAAAAATGAAAAGCAGGAGGATTCCAAAAAACCTAAACAGACTTACATGAACTGATGCAAAGTAAAGCAAGCACATGCAGGAGAACATAGAACAAAGTAATATGAATATTGCATAATGAAGAATTATGAATGACTTAGTTATTCTCAGCAATAACAATAGTCAAAGATAATTCCAAAGGACTTATGATGAATAATGCTATCTACTTCCACAGAAAGAACTAGTAGAGTCTAAATGCAGAATGATGCATACTAATTTTTACTTTATGTTTTTCTTTTTTTTTTGTCTGTGTTTTCTTTCACAATGTGACTAATATGGAAATATGTTTCCCATGATGGCACATGTTTAATTAATATCAAATTGATTATCATCTAAGGAAGGGGCAAAGGAAAGGAGGAAGAGAATTTGGAACTAAAATTTTTAAAAAGCAAATGTTAAAAATTATTTTATATGCAATTACGAAAAAATAAAATACTACCTAAAATAAAAGAAAAAAAAGCTGTATAATCTTCTAGCTTCCCTCTAGAGCACTAAGGGTGAGGAATCTCTTTCAATATCTTCCTTAATGTCTGATTGAACTACTGCACCCATTCTGCGCTAATGAGTTGTTCTTGTAACAAATCATCCGTAAAGAAGAGCTAACAAGACTTAGAACTCACAACTTTCTTTCTTTGGCCTTCCATTCAAAAGAAAAGAAAGGGGGAAAGAAGAGAGGGACCAATAGGTAAAACATTTGAAGATATTGGCCTTCCCCCTAATTATTTATTTCAAATTCTTGTCCTTAGTGTGTACTATATATTTCAGAGGTAACAAACCCTTCCAGACATTGAGTTTCATAACTGAAGTTTTTCAGAAGATGCATAAACATACTCCAAAGAGTAAAGTGAAAATAATGTTCAGCAACAACTGGAATATAACATCTACTGTTTTGTTTTTGGCATGTGTGTGTGTGTACGTGTGTCTGTGTGTGTGTGTGTGTGTGCGCATGTGTGTGTTCTATGTGAAGCAATCAACTTCTTGTTCCATGTATATAAGCATTTAAAAAAATAAAGATACTTGCTAAGGATCGTTATGTAACTTCATTGCTTTGTAGTAAAATGTCCTAGGTGTTAATTTTATTTATAATTTTACTGGAGGTAATAATTTACTTCTTTTTTTAGTATATATTTTCTACTCAGAACTTCTTGAAAGCCTGCAAGTTCAAGGTATAACTTCTTGCTTAAGGGATTTATCTTTGTCTGCAATTTTAATTAATCAACAAATATTTATTGAAGGACTCTCAAGCAGAAGGTATCATGTTACATTAGACTCCATGGGGAAGTACAAAGCTAAATAGGCTACATTCTTTTCCCTTGAGATATTTCTTTTCTCATTTCTGTAGTCATTTATCCTCTTGTTTATTTTGGTTTATGATGAAACTCACAATTGTTCCAATGCTTAGGAGCTGATTTTTCTCCAAACAAAATGTAGTTGAGTATGTGTTTCGTACCTTATAAATATTGGAGTAAGGATTAGACTTGGGATTTCATTTATTTTGGGAACTCACAGAATTGAAAAATCTCTTTACCAAGGCAGGTCAGGGTCTAAAACGTATAGTCTTAGTAATTTCACTAGAGCATTCAGAGGTTATATGATTTGCTTAGGTCACACAGGCCTACAGAGGCAAGCTGTGAATCAAGGTCTTTCTAGCTCGAAGGCTTGTTCTGTCTCCACTCTCATGATGTTTCTACCATATTAATTGTGTTTTATAGTGTTACCAATGGAAATATCATTAAGGAAGATTCATTACCATGTGTTACTACACACTAAAGAAAACAGGGAATTTCCAATTGACATACAGTTGAAATCTCCATGTGTTATCTCACCCCATTTAAGTGAGAGTTCCTTCAAAAGTTACTCCCTTGGTTTTATATTTCCATTCTCAGTGCTTGGAATATAGTAAGTAATTAATAAATACTTGTATATATTTGTAATAATTATATTATTCTAATATATTATAATTATAATATTATTATATAATATATAATATGTATAATATATATTATACAATTATAATATATTATATATTATATTTATAATAATCATTCATTGATGGCCTTTATATTTTTAGAACAAATAATAAAATTACACATAGATTTTATTTCAGGTAGCCAGGTGGTGCAGTAGATAAGAGTGCTGGACACAGAGTCAGGAAGACTTGAGTTTAAATCCAGCCTCAGAGAGTTACTAGCTGTGTGAACCTGGGTAAGTCACATAACTTTGTCTCAGTTTTCTCCTCCATAAAATGAGCTGGAGAAGGAAAAAGTAAACCACTTCAGTATCTTTGCTAAGAACCCCCACACACACACACCCCAAAGGAGGTCACAAAGAATTAGACATGACTGAAAAATGACTATACAACAAGATCAGATTTTATTTCAGTTTCTTTATCAAAACAGCAGCCTGAAGCTTAGTGAAATGGAAGTATAATAGTTGTTTAAGCTTCTTCCTCCCCTTCCTGAGAGTCTTTTCCCCTCTAACCTTTCCCCTTCGGGCTGTGTGGTCCAAGCGATGCCTTCCTAAGTCTATAGGAAGATAATATGTCCTTATATTAATTATCCGCCAAAAGAAGGCAATAATAAGATCATAAATATATAGGATCAAAGGATCACTAATTCAAATTTGGAAGAGATCTAAGATGTCTTTTAGTTCAGTGCCCTCATTTTACAGAAGAGAAAACCGAGGCCCATAAAGTAGAAGTGACTTGAACAGCATTACATAGGTGGTAAGTTGCTGGGCTAAAATTTAAACCCAGATTCTCTGACATCATCTGACCTAGTAAATCAAAGGATATTTGACATGATTCAGTAGCATATGTATAAGGCATGATAAAATTGTCTGTGTGTATGTCATATCTACCTACTAATCACTGAACTCCATGAGAAAGGAGCCATGACTGAGCTAAGTATATAGTATAGCACTCTGCATACAGTAAATAGTAAATAACTTTTCTTGAATCAAATTAAATTTAATCTTATAATGTATATTTTCCCACAGATAATGTTACTTTATGGAAAGAGATCTGGTTTCAGATCTAGAAAAACCTAGGCTTAAGTTCTGCCTATGAAACTCACTGAGTATGTGACTCGGAGGAAAATTTAATTTCTGTATGCTCCATAGAACACCCTAAGTCTAGAATTAGCAAACTTACATTGGTAGATACAGTTTCCTTGCTACTCATCTCGGAGTCCTCTATGGCAGTGAAATCTCAGATACAGCCCCTGTCATTATCCTATGATTTTCTTGAGCTTCTATGTTCTAGATAATGTTCTAGATTCCAAGTCTAACTATGGAGATGTTATATATCTGATCAACTATATAATGTTTACTGTGTTGAGAGATGCTTGTGTTCAATCTAGTGTGACTCTTTTAGCCATGCAAAGTAGAAGACAATCTGTCTAAAAGATAGTACTTGTCTAAAATAATATTTTTTTCTCAACATGTTTCTCAAATAATGCATTTCAAAGATGCACATAAAAATACCACTATTTTTTGTTATTATTTTCATTGTATCTTTGACCAGGTTTCACTGTAATACAAAATGTTTATTTTCAAATCACTACCAGTCTGGAACAAGAATATATACATACATATATAGTTTCCTAATATAATAGCATTATATATCAGGGAGTTTAAACAACATATTTTGGAGACAAAATCCCTGAAGCAAAAAGTTTAAGGTTGGAGTTACAGCCATTTCAGGCAGGAAGTGTGATGGCATGAAAGATGGGAGCTTTCCTATAATTTTTACCACTTATCCTCCAATACCAATACACAAATAATTGATAACAAACATTTATGTAGTATCTTAAGTTTTGCAAAACACTTTAGAAATATTATGCATTTTATCCTCATAGCATACCTGGGAGGTATGTGCTAGTATTTCCCCCATTTTGCAGATGAGGAAACTAAGACAGATATAGACTAACAAGCCATCAGAGTTTATTGAGTATGGGAGTGACATGCACTATAGGAAAATTACTTTGACTGATTGATGTGTACAGGATGGTTTAGAGAGGAAAGAAACTTAAGGACACCAATTAGGAATCTATTGCAGTAGTATGGATGAGAGGTAATGAGAGTCTGCGCTAGAATGGTAATGATGTGAAAAGAAAAGAGATAAATATGAATGGTATTTTGAAGGTGGAAACAAGGCAGGAGTCAAAGACAGCATTCAGGTTGCAAGCTTGGGTGATTGGAAGGAGATAATGACCTCGACAGAAATAGTGAAGCTCAAGAGAGGGGTAGATTTTTGGGAAAGATATTGAACTCAATTTTGAACCTAATGAATTTGAGGTGCCTAAAGAGATATACAATTGAAATATCCAATATGCAGTTGGAGATTTACAAGTTGACCTCTAGGAAGAGATAGGAGCTGGACATGTAGGTCTGGGAGCTCCTTACCTATAGATGATAATTAAACCATCACTAAGTGAGAAAGTTCAGAAACAGAAAATGGAAGGCTCAAGACAGAACTTTGAGCATTATATCCACAGTAGCAAGAGGGGATGAATCAAGAAAGAAGTCTGAGTAGGAAGAGTCATATGTTTGTAGTAGGAAGGCTGAATTTATAATCTCGAATATAATCATGTATATGTTTGAATGGTTCGAAATTGCAAGGTATGAGAGATTCTCTAAGTAGAACACAACAAAACATTTATTAGGCCCCACCACAGCAGATCCGCGAACCAGCCTCCCCATTCCGATATCTTGACAAAAAGACTCCAGGCCCAGAAAGCCCGCCTCACAAGAGTAACCAGGAGGCCACAGAAAAACAAGATAGTGTTTAGCCAAATCATATTTACTGGCCTCAAGTCCTTGCTTGGCACTCCTGGGTCTACACACGGGTCAGCTCTGCTTCCGCAGCTTCCTGCTTCCGCAGCTTCCTGCTTCGGCTTCCGCTTCCGCAGTAGTTGTCTCTTGGCTCGCTTTTCCTCTCAGCCAAGCCTCTGGCATTCTCAAGCCCCGCCTCAATGACCAGAGACCATTGGTTCCTAAGTTGGCCCCTCTTAATTCATTATACTACACCCACACAGGTTTCACACCTGATAGAGCTTTGGGCCTGGGGCTTAGCACTTAACAGCTGAAAGTACTTTCACTCAAAGTAAACAAAAGCCAAACTCCTGAAGTGCTAAGGAGCCCATTCTAAGGAGCCCATTTTGCCTTACCAACACAATATTTAGGAGAAAACTGAAGAGAGGAGTGTCATAAAAGAGTGCAGAGAGACTATAAAGGAAGACTGGTCAACAGTGTTAACAGAGGCATAAAACAATGAAGATTAATAAAAGGCTATTAAACTGGCAATTTAGAGATCACTGGAAACTTCAGAGAGAGAAGTTTCAGTTGAGTAATGAGGTCACAAGTCCGATTGCAAATTGTTCAAGAGTGAAAGGAAAGGACTTGGAGGTGATAAGTGTTAATAACTTTTACTGAGTCCTAAACAAGGGGCATTGGCTAGAAAGTTTTCCTTTATTGATTCGTTCACTCATTCTCTAACCAAAACTTTTTTAATACCAGCAATATTGGTTAGTTACTAGAGAGGGATGGAGTAGAGAGCAAGCTACAAAGCTGAGTAAGAAAGGTCCCTGATCTAAAGAGCCTTACAGATACCGTGTTAGGCTTTGAGTCAGGAAGACTCTTCTTTCTGAGTTCAAATATTGCCTCAGACACTTACTAGCTGTGGGACCTTGGGCAGGTCACTTTACCCTGTTTGCCTTAGTTTCCTTCTCTCTAAAATGAGCTGGAGAAGGAAATGGCAAACCATTTTAGGATCTTTGGCAAGAAAACCCCAAACAGGGTCAGGGAGAGCCAGGAACTATTAGACAGTAACAGGAGGAATGATTGCGTCATTCTTTTTATAGGAAAATAGTGCTACTAATCTACTCTTAACGTCTTTTTTGAGGGGCAGGGCAATTGGTGTTAAGTGACTTGCCCAAGGTCACACAGCTAGCACATGTGTCAAGTGTCTGAGGATGGATTTGAACTCAGGTCCTCTTGACTCCAGGGCCAGTGCTCTACTTACTGCACAACCTAGCCACCCCTACTAATCTACTCTTGGTAAGCTAAATGCTTTGAATATTTTTGTTTGTTTTGTATTGTTTTCTGGTAGTGATATTGTAGCTCACCAATCTAGACTGGATACTGCTACCTGAGGTACACAATGGCAAATCGGCTGGGCATAGTTAGCATGATTCATGTCATGAAACAAGGCAGAGCTACTCAGCATATATATTTTATTTGAGTAGGTAGCTATCAGCATCACTACACTACCCCATTACTCTCCTCTACCTCCAACTGTAGCTCTGTTCCCACTATATTTCTCATTGGCCACTCACAGTCTTGTTCTCAGCAGCCACTTCATGGTGTGATGGGGTATCTGTCTTCCCAAGGGGCCTCATGTGTCAAGGTTGGAGTTCTCCTTTCCAACCTATCACCAGCCATACATAAGTGAATTTTTCTTTAAGATTTAATTTGCTGATATCTTCTATGTTTCTTACCCTACACTTGTTTTTTCAGGCTTTGTCCAGGCACCAGGACTTCTAATTAAAGATTTGAACAGACACATACAACTGGTACTAGAACTATGACATCACTATGGAGGGAATCAGAGATGATTTTAGGCTACTCTTTTTGACATCTGCCCACATCTGTTATTCCCCACCTAGCTTTTCTACTCTGTGTATTTTCCCAGTGACAATATATACTGGCCTTTCGAGCTACAAATTGACCTTCAAACCACACTTCCGATTTCCAGCTAGGGTTAGGGCCAGCAAACTGCAGTGACTAGATCATGAGTTTTGAGCCAAATTACACTGTGAGGGCTATTTCTCATAAAGATAAAGCTTGAAACCTTTATGACAGCAAATCTCCGTGAGCCAGGAGCTGAACAGTTATTTGGAGGACTCCTAAAACAGTGCTTATTTTTCTTGTCCTGAGAAATAGCTTTTAAAGAGATTAATTTTTTAAAAGTGGTAAAAGTTATTGAAGTCCAGATTTTTTTCCTAATTATCCTCCATTTTCTTCTCTTTTCCATCTGGTTAGGTTGGAAGCTTTCTTGTTTGTACTTCGGAGTCAAAAACATTTGTACACATGAAGGAGCTATCCAGTCAAGGAGGCGCTGAGAATTTGGCTGCAAGTTTAAATAAATAAATATGGACTCAAAAGACTGAAGTAACTGGTTTCTTTTTTAACATAGAAATGAACTCTTGGTTCCCTACCCTGCATATAAAGCATCACATTTGACTTTTCTTCCACAGGACATGATGACCTTTTCTAATATTGATATGTATATTGCCACTTGTAAGGCCTTCATCATAACATGTTACACAATACCTATCTAGAAGAGAGGATTTAAAATTACTCAGAATTTTAGAATTAAAAGAAACACAATAGGTTATGTAATCTATTTGAAGAGAATTAATGCTGATGCACAGCCTTTAATCAAACAACTTAAAACGTATAGAACGTTTTTTAGCCTTTTTGACATCATAGATATCCTTGGGATTCTGGTGAAACCTATTGACCCCATATCAATTATTAAATGTATAAAGTAAAATAAAAGGATTACTAAAATATTATACAGAAATAGTGTAACAATAATATTGCTAGCAGCTGTTGTGGGGGTGTAAGACCAACAACACCAGCACACAGGAAGGCTGCTAGCACAGATCCTTTGACTGGCTTCTCTAAGGAAAGCCACTTTAAGGCGTTAATGATCTCACTTTAATTAAACATATATATGTCATCCACTTAGTTCAGGGGGAAAAGCCAGCATCCTGAACTTCAGAGAGAATGCTAACAGAAATTACAAGCATATATTATATAAACAGAGCAAATGAACAGAAGCAGTCTAACCAAAACATTACATTCATAGTTACCAGAGAGAGGAGCACCAACATTTGGGTTTTCAGAGCTGGGGGCTCTGACAGCTGTTACCCAGAGTCTCTTCTGGCCAAATCACATAACACTCTTCCAGTGACTGAGAGCCCCAAACAAAATGCTAACCTCTGAGTCTATATACCCCGTTCAGGGTCAAAGGGCATCAAAACCATGCCACGCAAAGCTATGTGAACTAAGCTTTCTTGTTTCTTAAGCAGGTCATCAAAGACTCTCAGATTTAATAAAAAAAAAAAAAACAAAGGACAGACTCTTCAAAGGCACTTGATTACTTCAGTGCTCCAAAAGGGAAAATAGTAAAAATAAGCCCCACCTCAATTACCATTACAAATAGTTATCAAAATATTTTAAAATATGTTCATGAACCTCAAGGCAAGAAAATAGAGTGTGAGACTATTTTTCCTTCATTGGTAATTCACCCTCATAAGGGAGAGATTGATTCTTGGCACTTTACAAGTGTTAAAGATCAGGTTTCCCCACAACACCCTTCTGAGGTAGGTTTGAGGAAGCAGCCAGGTGGTGAGGTGATAGAATGCTGGACTTGGAGTCAGGAATACATAAGTTCAAATCCAGTCTCAGACACCTACCAGCAATGTGACTTTGGGCAAATCATTTAACCTCTGTCTATATAAGTTTACTCAATTATAAAGTGGGGGTAATAATAGTACCCGATTCCTAGAGTTGTTGTGAAGCTCAAATTAGATAATATTTATAAAATGCTTATCACAGTAGCTACTTAATAGATGTGCTTGTTTCCTTTCTCACCTCAAGAACCCTGTCAGATAAGCTCCCTGAGGTTAGGGACCACATTTTATTCGAATGTTTTACTTATTCATATATTTCTCCCAATCAATCAATAAGCATTTATTAAGTATTTATTATGTGCCAGACACTGTGCTAAGCACTGGAGATACAAAAAAAGAGATAAAAGTAGATCCAGTTCTCACGGAGCTTATATTCAAATGGGAGAGAAATGTAAAAAACTAGGTACACACAAGATACAGATAAAATTAAAGGTATCACACTGGTCAAGTTCCGAGTATATAAAAGATTTTTGATAAATGTCTGCTGAAAAAGTGAAGAAGGATTTGGGGGTAGTGGGAATGGCTAGAGATAATTAGGATACTCACACAGACACACCGATATATGATGTGTATGTATGACCAGGTTTTAATAGGATTAATTTTTTATGCCCTTTAAATTACTTAGTTTCATAAGAATCTTCTGATGAAATATAGCACTGTTTCAATTGTGCTTCTCAAAAACAACTTAACATTTGACTCATGAATAAAATTTTTTCAAAGTTTGCTGAAAATCCAGTTGATTTCCATTAAACTTAAATTTTTCTCTGCATTTTTATCAGAACTGCTCATCCTGCTCTTAAGCAGAGATTGCTATGCTACTGACATGAGCCTCATGCTCATGTCATTCTGTACTACCACCCATGACAATTTTTCCCTGAAACAAAATTTGGATGATCTCAGAACTCCTAATTCAAATATGTGGTAAAATAAAGAATCTGATGTTAGTTTTTCATCCCACTGATATAGAATAAGGTGAGGGAGCTCTGGGACCTACATTACTTCCCTCCAACTACCTGTGGTGTCTTTAAAAAGAAGTTATCACATTGTATGATGACCAACTTTGATAGAATTAGCCATTTTCAGAGATGCTGAGATTGAAGACAGTTCCAAAAGACTCATGATGAAAAATGCTATCCATATCCAGAGAAAGAACTGATGGGGTCTGAATGCAAATTGAAGCATACTATTTTCTCTTTTTTTCTTCTTCTTCATGGTTTTTCTCTTTTGTTCTGATTCTTCTTTCACAACATGACTCATATGGAAAATGTTTAAAATGATTGTGTATGTACAACCAATATTAGATTGCCTTCCATCTTGGAGAAGAGGAAGAAGAAGAAAGGGGGAAAATTTAGAACTCAAAACTTTATAAAAGTGAATGTTGAGAACTTTGATTAATTAAAAAAAAATTAAAATAGGGTATAATACACAATTAGGGCTATAAACCTGTCTGACCGTGCAGAGATTCACACCCACTGAAATAACCCTTGCACCAAAATGATTCTGCAATCCTACTGCTATAATGCTTTTCCTAAACTTGACAGACTTTCACCAAAAACACTATCTCAGATCCATACTCTCTAAGTCACTCTCACTGATCAAACACTAGCCCTGAGGCCACTTCTTGAGAATATTAAATACATCCAGGAAATTGTAGATTTCTGCCTTCCTGTGTAACCTCTGGGGCACAGCTCTACTCATCTTTTTTTCTTTTTTTGATTGATTAGCATCCCAAACACCTGATAAGACTTCTCAGAGCCATAGTCAACTGGTAGGACATGCCACACAGAGAGAAGCAATGAAGTACACTTTTTTAATGTTAATTTTTATAAATATACACATTATTAATTCCAGAAATTTCTATTCCTCATGAAATATAGTACATTTTTTTGATAAATCAATTTACATGTTACCATGATGACTCAAAGTCTCTGGTTGACAGTAACATATTTGGAGTGAAATTTTTAAACCTTGCCTAAGGCACATGAAAAGTTTCATCCTGGCTCTGAGCAGGCCTGCCTGTAAATAATCTCATTTTCATATAAAAATCATTGTATATGTATTTTAAGATTTTACAGTGAAGTCATATAGAAAGAAAAAAAATATTCTAGAATTGACTGAAATTAGGATTTACTAAATTCTTTATTATGCATGCTAGTGGAATGGTAACTAATCCATGAAATCCCAATTATTTGCTAATTCCTGAATAATTCACATTTGGTTTCTAAATAAAATAATTTGGGGAAATTGGTATAAGTATCATCCCAATTACACTCAAACTCAACAGAGGTGAAAACAAGCTTTCCTTTGTTTAGTTTATAATAGTTAAATGTACAAATTATAGACTAGATGTAGGCTAGAGTTTAGGAAGAAATTAACCTGAGATTAATAATTTGTATAAAATAATTCACATGGAAGGTTATTGAGAATTAATTAATACTCATTGCTTCATTTAGGCCAAATAATGGACTAAGAGAAAATTTTACCTTGGAAAAAACAGGGCTCCCTATTTCTAGATATTTCCTTTTACTGAGTGCTACAAAGTACAAAGATAAATAAGGTTTGTAAATCATAGATCTAGAGCTATCCCCCTGAAGTGATCAGGAGGATTGTCAGAGGCCATCTGATCTTACCAGCTCACGTGACAGATTAGGAAATTGAGATCCAGGGAGTGGAAACAAGATGGTGGCTAGAAAGCAGGGACTTTGATGAGTTCACCCCCAGGTCCTTGCAAACACCTATAAAAATGGCTCTGAACAAATTCTAGAGCTTCAGAACACACAAAATAACACAGGGAAGCAGGGCTCCAGACCAGGAAAGCCTGGATGGTTGTGACCCCAGAGCTTGAAGCAGAGAGCAGTGGAGCCTGGCTTGGGCTGCTCCAGGATCAACCAGACCAGGAGCCAGGCATAACACGCCACAGGGACCTGAATCATTGAGCTGTGGCAGTTACCAGACTTCTCCCACAAATACCAAAGACAACAGAGAAGGTTACTGGGTAGAACTGCTAGAAGGGAGTGAAAGTAGTGTGCCATTGCCTGCAGAAGTGGTGGCCTGGGCCTGCTTCCAGCTGCAGTTGCTTCTGGCCCCAGGCTCACCAGGTGGGAGCAATTAAGCAACCAATCAGAGCAGAAGTGCAGAGCCTGCTTGGATCCAAGTCACCTTCAGGGTTGGCGATTCTTGGGTGAGGAGGAGAGCTGGTGTGGCAGAGATTGTTGTGTAGAAGCAACTCTGAAAACAGCAGCACAAGGCCCCTCAAGCTTGGAACAAAGTACTCTACAAGCAGTCATACCCAGATGAAAAATTCAAGGGTTCAGGTAGTTGGCAGGGAACATGGTTAGGCAGCAAAAATGGACTCAGATTCAGACTCAGACTTTGGAATCTTTCTTTGGTGACAAAGAAGACCAAAACATACAGCCAGGAGAAGTTAACAAAGCCAAAGAGCCTACATCAAAAGCCTCCAAGAAGAATACGAATTGGTCTCAGGCCATGGAAGAGCTCAAAAAAGATCTGGAAAATCAAGTAAGTGAAGTAGAGGAAAAACTGGGAAGAGAAATGATAGTGATGCAAGAAAATCATGAAAAATAAGTCAATGACTTGCTAAAGGAGAATGAAAAATACTGAAAAAAGCACCTTAAAAATAGACTAACTCGAATGGCAAAAGAACTCCAAAAATAGAAGGAGAAAAATGCCTTGAAAGGCAGAATTAGCCAAATGCAAAAGGAGGTCCAAAAGACCACTGAAGAAAATACTAGCTTAAAAATTAGATTGGAGCAATTGGAAGCTAGTGACTTAATGAGAAATCAAGATATTATAAAACAGAACCAAAGGAATGAAAAAATGGAAGACAATGTGAAATATCTCATTGGAAAAACCACTGACCTGGAAAATAGATCTAGGAGAGATCACTTAATAATTATTGGACTACATGAAAGCCATGATCAAAAAAAGAGCCTAGATATCATCTTTCAAGAAATTATCAAGGAGAACTTCCCTGATATTCTAGAGCCAGAGTGTAAAATAGAAATTGAAAGAATCCACTGATCACTAGCCCAAATAGATCCCCAAAAGAAAAGTCCTAGGAATATGGTCGCCAAATTTCAGAGCTCCCAGATCAAGGAGAAAATATTGCAAGCAGCCAGAAAAAAAAACAAAAAAACAATTTGAGTATTGTGGAAACACAATCAGGGTAACATAAGATCTAGCAGCTTCCACATTAAGGGGTCGAATGGCTTGGAATATGATATTCAGGAGGTCAATGGAGCTAGGATTAAAACCAAGAATTACCTATCCAGCAAAACCGAGTATCATGCTCCAAGGCAAAATATGGATTTTCAACAAAAGAGAGGACTTTCAAGCTTTTTCAGTGAAAATACCAGAGATGAATAGAAAACTTGACTTTCAACACAAGAATCAAGAGAAGCATGAAAAGGTAAACAAGAAAGAGAAATCATAAGGGGCTTACAAAAGAAGAACTGTTTTGTTCCATTCCTACATGGAAAGGTGATGTGTGTAATTCATGAGACCTCAGTATTAGTGTAGCTGAAGGGAATATACATACATATATTGAGAGAAGGAGAAAGGGAGAAATAGAATGGGGTAAATTATCTCACATAAAAGTGGCAGGAAAAAGCAGTTCTGTTGAGAGGGAAGAGGGGGCAGGTGAGGAAGAATGAGTTTATCTTGTTCTCATCGGATTTGACTTGAGGAGGGAATACCATACACACTCATTTGGGTATCTTACCCCACATGAATGTAGGAAGAAGGGGATAAAAAAGGGTGACAATAGAAGGGAGGACAGATAGAGGGAAGAAGTAAGCAAAAGCAAATAATTTTGAAAAGGGACAGGGTCAAGAGAAAAAATTGAATAAAGGGGGACAGCATAGGAGAGAGGGAAATATAGTTAGTCTTTCACAACAAGACTATTTATGGGAGGGTTTTGCATAGTGATACATGTGTGGCCTATGTTGAATTACTTGCCTTCTTTGGGAGAGTGGATGGGGATGGAGGAGGGGAGAGAATTTGTAACTCAAAGTTTTAAAAGTAGATGCTCAAAAAAGGTTGTTTTTTCATGCAACTGGGAAATAAGATATACAGGCAATGGGGCATAGAAATCTATCTTTCCCTAAAAGAAAGTAAGGGGAAAAGAGGTGGTGGGGTAGGGAAAGGTGGGGATAGAAGGGAAGGCTCAGTGGGGAATGGGACAATCAGATCATATGCCGTCTTGGAGTGGGGGGAGAGGGTAGAAATGGAGAGAATATTTGTAACTTGAAATCTTGTGGAAATCAATTCTGAAAACTAAAAAAAAATTATCAAATAAAAAATTTAAAGGAAATTGAGATCCAGGTATGATAAGTAATTTAGGCAAGGTCATATAGGTAGTAAACATCAGAGGTGCAAAATGAACTCAGGTTACAGACAAAATATAGGCAATTAACTGGACTTTTAATCATTGTAAGTCATGAAAAAGCCTTGAAAAGCTTTTGAAAAAACACTAACTTTGGAATTGGGGTTAATTGGTTCAAAGTGATACTTTACTATTTCTTTGGCTCTAGGAAAGTCACATAACTTGTCTGGGTTAGATTTCCTTATTTATAAAAGGAGAAATAGGACTGGATGATCTCTAAAGAATGCCAGATTTCATTTTATGAACCTAGAGGACCACTTGTTGGAGATGCTGGAGATTCCTGTTCAAGGGGAGGATGAATTAAAAGATGATCCTAAGGTTGCTTCTAAATAAGGTTCTGTGAATTTTTGTTACTCACTCCTCTTATACAATCACCTCCAGAATTATTACTAAGCACTTAACAAGAGTACACTCTCAACTCTTCTATAAACTTAACATACCACAATAAAGTCAATCACATGTAGGTCAAATTCCAATCTTTGTGATGACCAACATCAAGAATAAAGTTGTTCACTTGAATGGAGTCAAAGAACAGCTGGGTCAGGGGGATAAAGATTGCTATGTGTCTACTACAGAGTTGAACACACAGCTTTCCCTCCTTTTTCAGTAACCTCAACTCTAGAAAAATACTCCCTTTCTGCATCAGATTTAGATAAACCTGTGGTTATAGCTGCCAAACATCCATGGTATGTTATACTAGGTAGAAATGAATTTTCATAGTTTTCTGTTAAGAAAAAAAAACAGTCAAAAGTCCAGAGTAAGCAGTAAGTTGCTACCACTCTCCCTTTCTGACTTCTTAAAAGACCAGAAAATAGTACCCCTAGAAAAACCTTGGTACAGCAGCATCAGCAGAAAGATGGGGTGAAACAATCTCTTAGCCCAAGAAATTTGGAAAATCAGAAATAAAGGTCCATTTCACTAAGGTAAAAGAGGAGCACATTCTGGGTCAAGAAGTGTCCCAGAAAGCCAGTGCAAGCCCCACCTCAGCAAACCAATGGGAGATCTTGAGCCCCAGCTGGAGCAACTAACATAGCCCAGGGTAGGCAGACATCCTCCAGTGTCAGAACTTCACTTTGCTTTATTGTATTCTCAATGAAAGGTAGAAAACCCAACTTGGCCACAACATACACACCAGACAACACAACTAAGAACTGAGTTAAGCACCAGGTGAGTCACCAGACACCTACAGCTTCCACCTGCCAGCACCTGAGGCCCCAGAACACTAAGCAAATGACCAGGCCCCTGATCCTCAACACAAGAAGCTTGAGAGCAGGAAAGCTCAACTTTAAAAGCCAGGAAATAGGAAAACAAAATAACCAAAAGGCAGAAAAGAACACTCACCATAGAGAATTATTATAGTGACAAAGAGGATCAAAACATAAACTCAGAAGAGGACAACATTGTCAATATGCCTACATCTAAAACCTCAAAGGGGAATGTGAATTGGTCCCAAGCCCAAAAAGCCTTTGTGGAAGAGCTCAAGAAGGATTTTATTGTTTGTTTGCTTTTTGTTTTTGTCAGGGCAATTGGGGTTAAGTGACTTGCCCAAAGTAACACAGCTAGTACATGTGTCTAGTGTCTGAGGCTGGATTTGAACTCAGGTCTTCCTGACTCCAGGGCTGGTGCTCTACTCACTTCAACACCTAGCTGCCCCTTCAAGAAGGATTTTAAAGGTCAAATAAGGGAGGTAGAAGAAAAATGGGAAAAGCAATGAGAGGCATGCAAGAGAGAGTCAATAGGTTGGAAAAGGAAGGACAAAGATTGACTTAAAATACAATTGGTTGAATGGAAAAGGAGGTACAAAAATTCACTGAGGAGAATAAGTAAAATTGGCCAAATGGAAATGGAGGTATAAAAGCTAACTGAAGAACACAATGCATTAAAAATTGGAATTGGGCGAGTGGAAACTAATGACTCTATGAGACATTAAGAATCAGTCAAACAAAATTAAAAGAATGAAAAAATAGAGGAAATGTAAAATACCTCATTGTAAAAACAACTGACCTGGAAAATAGATCCAAGAGAGATAATTTAAGAATTATTGGTCTACCTGAAAGCCATCATCAAAAAAAAGAGCCTGGGCAGCGTCTTTCAAGAAATTATCAAGGAAAACTGCCCTGGCATACTAGAACAAGAGGGTAGAACAATCATCAAAAGAATCCTCTGATCACTTCCTGAAAGAGATCACAAAATGAAAACTCCAAGGAATATTGTAGCCAAATTCCAGAATTATCAGGTCAAGGAGAAAATACTTCAAGCAGTCAGGAAGAAACAATTTAAATATCATAGAACTACAGTCAAGATTATGTACAACTAGCAGCTTTTGCATAAAGGATCTAAAGGCTTAGGATATGATATTCCAGAAGGCAAAGGAGCTCAGATTGTAACTGAGGATGAACTACCCAGAAAAATTGAGCATAATCTTTCAGGGGAGGAGATGGATATTCAATGAAATAGAGGACTTTCAAATCTTCTCCATGAAAAGAACAGAGCTCAACACATAATTCAGTGGTCAAGTACAAGATTCAAGAGAAGCACAAAAAGGTAAACAAGAAAGAAAAACAATGTTATTCAGTAATGCTAAACTGTTTATATCCCTACATGGGAAGATGATACATATAATTCTTGAGAACTCTATCATTATCACAACATTTGGAAGTTATAACCCATAACCAGAGGTTGTGGGTATAAGTTGAGTTTGCTGGGATGATAAAAAAATTAATTAAGTGGTGAAAAGAGATGGTACTCAGAGAAGAAAAAAGGAGGAGGCAGACAAAGGTAGATTATACTACATGAAAAGGCACAAAGGCCTATTACAGTAGAGGGAAAGACAGGAGAGAAGAGAGCATTGTTTTTCATAGTTCTGGGTCATGGCCCTGGAACCAAGAAAAGCACTGGCATGTGGTGATAGTGGAGAGGAAATCTCTGCAGAAAGGAGTTCTTGTGGTCACTCACAGACCAGAGTACAAGCCAGGAGAGGAATAAAAACTTTTCCTTTGACCATACCACCTTGGAAGAACTGAAAATTTACGGATCCCTGGAAGCATCACAGAAAACAGCTACATAAAGCCCTTGAATCTTGGGACGATACACCCTCCACACTAGAAGCAGAGCCCTACCTTCAGAAAGAGTCAAAAAGTCAAGTAATTGGCTGGGAAAATGAGCAAACAGAAGAAAAAACTCAGACTATAAAATCTTACTTTGGTAACACAGATTATAGCAACTTAACATGAGGATAATACATTATGACCAGGTGAAATTTATACCAGGAACGCAGGACTGGCTCAATGTTAGGAAACTGTTGGTACAAATGATCATATCAATAACAAAATTAACAAAATAACACGATTATCTCAATAGATGCAGAAAAACCTTGACAAAATACGACACTTTGCCTACTAAAAACACTAGAGAGCATAGGAATAAATGCAGTTATCCCTAAAACGAAAAGGAGAATCTGTCTAAAACCATCAGTAAGCATTATGTGCAATGAGGATAAGCTAGAAATATTTCCAGTAAGATCTGGGTTGAAATAAGTATGTCCATTATCACCACTGCTATTCGATATTGTACTAGAAATTTTAGCATTAGCAATAAGAGAAGTAAAAGAAATTGAAGGAATTAGAATAGACAAAGAAGAAACAAAGCCACTCTTTCCAGATGATACAATGGTATACTTAGAGAACCCTAGAGAATCAACTAAAAACTACTTGAAATAATCAAGTTTAGCTAAGTTGCAGGATATAAAATGAATTCACATAAATCATTGACATTTCTACATATTACTAACAAAGCCAAACAGCAAGAGATAGAAAGAGAAATTCCATTTAAAATTACTGTAGACATTATGAAATATTGGGAGTCCACCTCCTAAGACAAACCCAGGAACTATATGAACACAATTACAATACATTTTTCACACAAATAAAGTCAGATCTAAATAAGTGGAAAAATATCAGTTGCTTATGGGTAGGCCAAGCTAATATAATAAAAACACAATTCTACCTGAATTAACTTATTTAATGCCATGCCAATCAAATTACCAAAAAATATCTTATAGAGCTAGAAAAGATAATAAAATTTATCTGAAAGAATAAAACATCCAGAATATCAAGAGAATTAATGAAAAGAAATGCAAAGGAAGGGGACATAGATATACCAGGTCTAAAATTGTATTATGAAGCAGCAATTATCAAAACTACTTGGTACTGGCTAGGAAATAGAGTGATGGATCAGTGGAATAGGTTAGGTACATAAGACACAGAAGTAAATGACTATAGTAATCTACTGTTTGATAAACCCAAAGACTTCAGCTTCTAGCATAAGAACTTATTGTTTGACCAAAACTGCTGGGAAAACTGGAAAATAGTATGGCAGAAGCTAGGCATAGACCAACATGTTACGTATCATACCAAGATAAAGTCAAAATGGGTACACTATTTAGACATAAAAAGTGATACTATGAGCAAATTAGGAAAGCAAGGAATTGTTTACCTGTCAGATTCATGAAGAATAGAAAAATTTATGACCAAATAAGAGATAAAGAACATTATGAAATGCAAAATGGATAATTTTGATTACATCCAATTTAAAAGTTTTTTGCACAAACAAAGCCAATGCAACCAAGATTGGAAGAGAAGCAAAAAGCTGGGGAACAATTTTTACAGCTGGTGTCTCTGATAAAGGCCTCATTTCCAAAATATATAGAGAAAGAAGTCAAATTTATAATTGATAAATGGTCAAAAGATGTGAATAGGCAGTCTTTAGTTGAAGAAATTAAAGCTATCTATAGTCAAATGAAAAAATGCTCTAAATCACTATCGATTAGAGAAATGTCCATTAAAACAACTCTGAGGTACTACATCACATCCATCAGATTATGTAACATTACAAAACAAAAAGAAAATGATAAATGTATAAAAGATGTGGGAGAATTGGAACACTAATGCATTGTTCGTAGAGCTGTGAATTGATCAAACCATTCTCAAGAACAATTTGGAACTATGCTCAAAGGGCTACAAAAATGTGTGTACCCTTTCATC
>CM053627.1:164818592-164835427 GCA_028646595.1 Phalanger gymnotis
AAAAAAAAGAAAAAAAAATTAGAACATTAAAAAAAATGTACTGGTAAAACTTTTAGTGCAACTCATTGAGGCCCAATCACCCTTTATTTCATATACTGCAACCAACTAGGGACTAAACTATATTTCTAGTTCTGATTTCAGGCTACTAATTCTTCCTCCAAAACTACAGGTGCTAAAATCGGAATAGGCAGGATCAATATTATAGGAATTGAAATTAGGACATTCAGAATGGTGAAAGTCCTAGAGAATCTTTCAAAGAAACAGAAGATGTTTAACTTTAAAAGAGATAATGTGGGATGTGATAGCTGTCATCAAGAACTTATTGGAATGGCTATTAAATTCACCAAAATTTGGAATCGGAGAATCCATGTTATGACTTCTACTTACGATCTGTATGACACTGAATAAGTCACTTTCCTGGGCCTCAGTTTCCTCATTTGTATTATTATGGTGCACAGCTAGATGCTTGTTAAGGCCCATTCCATCTTCTTATTTGTGATTCTGAGAGGGATTTTACTTATTCTTCTTGTCCCCAAAGTAGTGGGCTGCCTCCAGAGATAGTAGTTTTCCCCAATTGGATGCTTCTAAATAGAAAATGGATAATAAATTAGAGATTCTTTAGAAAGAAATATTGGTTAAGTAAACAGTTGGACTTAATAGTCTCTGAGGTCACTTCCAGATCTTAGACTTTGTGATTCTACGAAATATGATTTCTCTCTTAAGCACTGTAAAACAAGACTTGCATCTTGCTCCTTTTTTCATCATTCTGAGCTCTTTAACTAGTGAGATAAGTCAAAAAGAGAAACCTCAGGATACTTGTAAAAGTCCTTAGCATAGCCCCACTCACTTGCAAAGAGCCAAACAAACAGCTGTTACATTCAATTAAATTGCTACAGCTATTGGCTCAATTAGATGCATGTTGCTTGTGTTTACACTGAATATATCCAAAGACATACCCCCTGGAATTTTGTAGATTATTACAATAAATATCACAATACTACTATGGCCTTACCCTAATTGTGAACATTTCAGTGTATTTGGTTATCGTTTTCCTTTCTGGCCTTATTTCACACTACTCTAATTCATATACTCCATTCCACCAAATTAGACTACTTGCTGTGTGCCCTTATCTTATTTTGACTCAGTTCTTTTATCGTATCATTGAAGAACTTACAATGACTTCTTATTACTCCTACCAAGTTCAAATTCCTTAGGCCCAACATAGCCTTCTGCCACATTATTTGTCCTGTTATTTCTCTGTATTTTCCTAAATACTGAGTCAGCTCAGGACAATCCCGAGGTCTAGAATGGTGTAGTAGAAAGAACATTGAATTTTGAGTCAGGAGACCTGGAGTAGCTTACTGATTACTAATTTCATTATCTACTTAACTACCTACTAATTGTGCTATCTTAGATAAATTGATTTACCTACTTGGGCTTCAACTTCCTTAATCTGTAAAATCAGGAGATTGGATTAGAATATCTCTGAGATTACTTTTTGCTCTCAATTATGTGGCCCTTTTACAAACAGTATGCTCATTTCTCCATTCTCTGATTGTTCCTACTATTCTCCTCATCAGAAATCATCTCTCCTTTTGTTTCCTTTCATTTAAATCCAAGTTTAAATAGCAATTGTTTGTGCTCTGGCTAGAAACTCTGGGGGTCTTCCCCTCCCAGATTGATTCTTTTGGGAATTCAAACTAGGCCATATTTGCCTCAATTCTTACCTGGTCTTTAATCACTGAATATATGTTGTCTCAGACAAACTGAAACCTGGGAAAGATCTCAACTTAAAGAGGCCAGGGTCTCCCATTACATCTAAGGCCATTGCCAGTCATCTTGACTTTTGTCTTGCCACTGGAATTGGATGACTCTAATGGAGAGACTGAGGCTGATGACTTTGCACAGCCTTGCCTTACTTAAATCCAATTCACTTGTAAGTTAAGACATCATCTTCCTGATGCCACTAGTCCTCTGCGAGAATGAAGGATGAACAACAAAAGCACAAAAATCCATGTCATCCAAGGCCCATCTCATATTTATCTCCTGTCTTTAATTTCTATTACACTTACCAAGTCATAAAGCATTTGAGCACTTAAAAAAGTGTTGCTCTACATATGTTTACTTTCACTCTGCTCAAGTTTCTTGAGGACAAGTACCATGACAAGTACTTCCTTTTAATCTCCCACAAAATAGTCCTGAGCACAATAATACTTTTCAATGACACTTTTTCTTCGTTAGATCTTTGATTCCAGGTGCTTGTCGTGTCACTAAGAAATTTCAGTTTATGTCAATGTGCTTTACCAAGGGCACGTAATAAATTAAGACCAGATATACTTGAGCTATGAAGATAAATAAATAATAGTAACAATAAAAATAATAATGAAAAGTGACAGCTGGCCTAATTTTAATAAGGTAGTTGATGTTCTAATAAGTACTTAGTGTATAATGTTAGCTTAAAATTATCTATATTGCAGGATAGCAGCTGTGGACAATCACAAATATGATGTTCAATTTGGGGGCCTAAAATCCAAATTAATAAAAGTAAAGCTTTAGAGACAAATCATTTCCCTTTTATTTGTTACAGGAGTGAATCAAAAGAGCCACTCCAGTGTCTAATATCTAAGCATCCAGCAGATACTTTCTTTCAAGTACTGGGTTAAATGGGTAATGTTGTCCTTGGGGGAAGAGTTTCATCCTGGACCATGTGGAGATTAGCTTATAGAATGAACCACGAAATTTGATTAGCCTTCTCTTAATATGCATAAAACTAGACTTCAAGCTCTCTGGGCATGAGCTTCATTTGTTCAGCACAATTTCTCCCATGATCCAGCATCATAGTTATTCAGAGCTCTACGGCAAAAACAATAAATAACTACAAAAGGTTTTTTTATTGATCCTAACATTATTCACCCCACTTTAGAATCTAACTATAGTCTCTTTTCTTAATGACTACCAGTTGTTCCAAATTCTAGACATGGGTCTCATGCTGTATGCCAGTGATTTTTATTATTTGTTCTAAATACATTATACCATTTATTTCTTTGTGAGAAACCGTGTTCTTGGATTGTACAAAATATATGAGAATCATTAGTCAGTCTCCTCTCTGACCTTGATGTAGAAAGATTCACTCATTATTTTCCTTTTGCTGGGCTTTTCTAATTTTCCTTGCTGCTTTTCTTAACTAGTTGAAGCTGCTTTCGTGATCATTTCCAGAAAGCTAACTTTATAGACTGTGCTTTTATTCTTTTCTGTTATATAATATTACACACACACACACACACACACACACACACACACACACACACACACACACACACATTATTATTATTTAGGATGGGCCGATTTAGAATGCAGGGGTTGAACAACTTGACCAAAAAGCCTTAAGAACAAGGGCAATGAGGAAGATTGGGGAAAAAAATAGAAGAGAATATATTCCTGACAAATGGAAATAGAGATTTGTGATGATTAAAAAAGTTCAAGACACAGCTTCTGGGTAATTTAATAATTTCGTTAATAAGAAAAGCAGGTTGTTAATGAAAGAATGGACATTTGTCTGTCTCTCTTAGACCAAACTCATCTAGTGGTGGTGGGGTTACAGTTTATATGACATTAGAAGAGGAGGTGTTTCTGAGGGGTGCCTACTCAATTCTTCTTGGTTAACACAATGGGAGGTGGACTATCTTGGGGTATGCAACTTAAGTCACTCAAATCTTGGTCAAAAAAATATGTCTTGATAATAGGAAAAATCAACATTTCCCCAGACCTGTCTGAGCAAACATAAAGAGGAGGAATGTCCCCATTAGCCTAAACTCAGAATTTCTTTTACTATCTGATTAGATCTTTTCCTACATAGATCTTTAAGAGATATTTCCCACACTCGTTGCTTCCTGGATGAGGAAGCAGAAAAGGTGAAAAACCTTGGTACTAATACAATAATTTAGTGTTAAATATATGAGAGAATTATTACTTTCTCACAAATTCAGCCAAAACTGACAAATAAAGAATAGGTATTCTCAGTTGAATCAAGAACAAAATTTTTACCTGAAGCAAAATAGAGTTGGTATAAGGTACAATGGGATTGACCTAAGACCCAGATCAAAAAAACAATAAAAAAACCTTAATAAACCAGCTATGTAAATAAACAAAATAAAATATTTATTTTTAACCTAAGAGGTTAAATTAAAAACTCATATTAAACCAGCTCAATACTGGAAGAGGGATCTGGGGCTAGAACTACAAGGGAGAAAGGACCATAAGGGACTGTTTAATGTTCTAAATCTGATCCAAATTGAATGAATGCCAATTAGATTAAGACTTTAGCTTATTCAAAAGGAGTGCAAAAATGATGGTGAGAAGTCTAGAAACCATTTTAAACAAATATTGCAAATCAAAAGTTTATTCTGAAGAAGAGAGGGTTTATATGAGACATGAAACAGCATAGACATCTTTAAGTGTTTGAAGGACTTTCATGTGAAGGAGGGAGTAAACTTGCTTTTCTTAGCACCAGAGGGAATATATAAAGAATTTTACATTGGGAAGAAATTAAAGGAGACTAAACTTTAAATAATTAGAATTATTCATAAATAAAGTGTTACCTCATGGGTCAAAGTAATAGAATACTCAGTTTGGATTTCAAGGACCTGAGTTTGAATATGAACTCTACAACTTACTATCCTTGAGAAATTGAATAAATTCCTCTGCGGATTTCACTCTTCAGGGCCTTTAATTTTCTCATCTTTAAAAAAGGGGTTTAAGCCTAGATAACTTCTAAATTCTCTTACAATTCAAAAGTCATGGATCTATGAAGAAGCTTTAGTAATAGGTAATAAGTCCCATTCACTGAGAGGAAAAACGAGGCATAGGATAGAGAGTCACCTTTGAAGCTATTAAGACTTGGGTTCAAGTCCTGTCTCTGACACATACTTACTTTGTGACCTTGACCAAGTCACTTTTTTGTCAATGCTCTGGTGCATCTCTAAGACTGGAGGCTGAGAACCTTCATTGATAGAAAACATTTCCTTGACTGGTAGTTCCCTATATCATTGAAATCCCAATTCTATTCCTTATCATTACAATTAAAAAAAAGAAAACATTTTATATATGAAGAAAGACACTATAATCTTTATAAGACACAGAAAGACCTGGTAAATGGAAGCATGTATATATTATATATATATATATGTATGTATGTATGTATATGTATATATAACTTGTTTGTGTCTAATGGTAGCCATCTCTGGAGAGAGGAAGGGAAATAAAAAAAAGAAATTTACATGATTTTGTTTTATATTTGAAAGGAAGAGAAAATTGCTCATAGTAGATTTCAGTTTCATGTACGATTATTTTCTTGTTGTACTGTTATGAAAATGCTTATTTTATTTCATGAATTGAAAATAAAACAAAGAAACAAACAACCGTAGAAGCTGGATGGCCACCAGTCAAAAATACTGTGTGAAAGCTTATCAATTTTCCTTCCAAATTCTGTAGTCAATCTTAGATTATATCCTAAACATTTATAAAGGAAACTATTTTCATGGTGAATTACAGTATTGTCCTTGCTTCTTATACATTTAGTTGTACCTAAATGATAGCAAGGTCTTTAGTCTTCACATAGTAGTCTTTCTTGTCTGATACATAAAATCTTCTTTGTAAATAAATAGAATGTCTGCACTTGAGTCTAGATTTCAACACTGATTCACATGATATGATAATAGAACAGAAAAAAAGTTACACAAAAATACTCAAGTAATCTTTCAGATGAAGTTTTGCTTGATGCCCCTTACCCTGATGTTTAGAAATAGCCATGTACTAATTAATGAATAATGGTTAAATTTTCATTCACTTCAATGCTATTATATTTATTCAGAGATTCACTAACACAGAACTGAATGAATAACCACATAAGTTACTGAATTTTCCACATATAATTCGTGCATTTTGATATTCTGTAGAAGAGTAACCTTGAGCATACTTGCTTTTCTTTGTATTTTCCTACTTGTATAAATTCAGAGGAATTCAAGTGAGGAAAAAATAATTTCTCCAATATATGTGCAACCCATTTTGTACTTAACATTTCTCTTCATTTCCAAAATAATTTAGAATATTTATATCCAACATGGATATGGATTTTTTTTAAAGAAAGCATGGGGTAGAGGGTACAATCTGCTTAGGTTGAAGGATATTACCCACTTCAGTGAGATGATGAACCCCTTAAAGGACTGAATAATTTTCATGTTTAGATATTAAAACATTGCATCTTCTTTGATATTTGAACATTCCTTAGACAGACTGCATTGAGGCTAGAACTTGAAGACATATATTGTCTAATTTGATTACAACAAGTCTGTTCCCTCATCCATTAACCTCATGTTTTAAGATCTTTGGTGTAACATCATCCAAGAATCTCAAGAAAAAGGGTCCAGACAAGGCATGAATGTGGGATCAAATGCACTAATACTCATCACCTTAATTCATGAATCTGAAGATTGGGAATATCTCTTGGTACAGTGGGCAGGTGAATAGTCCTAATAGCAAGAGTGTTCAAACAAAAAATGATCATATTAAAATTATTCCATCTATGTTGATCTTTGCATCCTCTTGGTATTCCTACCTTCTATTTCTTTTTGTTAGCAAATCATCCCAAGATAACGAAACATCTTAAGACTTGGTGTATAGGTTTTAGAAGTTTTATCTTTATTTTATACATGGATTAGGCTTGACTCTCAGCCATTCCATAAATCATGAGTTTCAACTATGGGGCAAGGTGTTTACCCCCAAATGAATCAAAGGCAATATGATATCAGCAATCAAAAATATTTCTGGCAAAAGTACTTTTCTTTCAGTTCATTCTTTTCTACTAATAATAAATCATAATTCTATAATACTCTGTCAACTAGGGTCAAATAAGATAATATATCTAAAGTACTTTGAGAACCATAGATCCTTCCAAAAATGTAAGCAGTTATTACTAAGTCAAGCAAATATTATCCTTGACCTGTAGAAATTAATGCCCACACTGATTAAATGACTAGTGAAAGTTGACATAGGTAGAAAGAGCTAGTAAGCATCCTACTCAGGATTTGAATCCATGTCTCTTGCCTTGAACCAGAATTGCCTGTCCACTGCTCCATTAAAGCCTTCTCCATGAAAACTCTAAAATTATTCAATGCTGACAAGTCCACAAACCAAAAAAAAAAAAAAAAGAACTGATTTCTAGAATATGAACATATGAACAAAACATGTTGTAAATAAGAAATGAAGTGATGAATTGATGTAATTGGCTAATTCTCAGCAAAAATAACATTAAGTGAAATATTCCCAAAAGTGAGACACAAAGTAATTCTAATGATCAATCTGAATTTTCTACTACACTTTGTATATGAATTCAGTTTTAGATCAGATACTCTCTCACATAGGGATATTGAGAAAGAAGTCTAAAAATAATGCCAATATCATCCAAAATTATGCATTAAAATGCCTAGCTTGGACATTAAGCATGTCAGTATAGAAATTATGGCACAAATTATAGATAGTAAAGAAAAAGATGTTGGCAACAAATAGCAAAAAAAAAAAATTCTTCACGCAATCAAAAGCTAATTGCACACTGTCCAAACCCTTATTAGTATGTGCTCTACACATTGCTTGCCAGTATTTTTCAAGTTAATTAAAAAGACAGTTTTATTAGTTTCTTTTCAGTAAATTAACTAATAATTTATACCTTTTTATGTAACTCTAAACAACTTCTTGTGAGAGAGTATTCAACTGGAACTGATTTAAGGCATAATTATAGAATCGGGCCTTAAAGACTGAAAACTACTTTAAAAGCCCCGCTAATCTATCTTATTTGATTGTTACTGTAGTAAGTAACCATAGCAGTAACAATTCACTAGACCTCATTGCTTTTAGGTATAAAACAAAGCAGGGAGTCTTTAGAGCCCAGGCCTTCTCCTAACAGCCAATTAAAAAAATCTATGTCCTTGAATGGCTGAGTGGACATCCAGTCCCACGTTTAGAAAGTTGAATATTCATTGATGAGCCTAAATATGATTACTGAAGAGAACTGGATCATTTAATCAGCTTTCTAATGAGTATGAGGAAAGGTAAGTGACTATGATTCTCCCATTCCTCTTTGTAGAGTGAATACAAACCACTCCAGAAAGCCCCTTTCCAACATTTGTCTCATCTTTTTCTCTTCTCATCTTGTCATTCTGTTATTTATTTAGTCATCTCTTGAAGAAGTCAATAAGTAGAACCAGAAGCTTATAAGTTCATAATATTTAGATCTGGAAGGGTCCTAGGAGGCCATGTAGTCCAGCTCTTATTTTATGGATAAAGAAATCAAAATCACCTAGGTAGTGAGTTGCAAAGGAAAGATTCAAGCCTGAAAGTTCTTTTGGTTCCAAATCTGGTACTCATTCGCCTATACAAAGTTGCCTTCTTTGTAGTCAGGGTGAGAGGGAAAAATCATTTCTGTCTCTTGTCCCACCACACAACAAATGAATACAATTAATAAGAGTACCATAAAACCATGGAATACTACCTTTGTCTAATCTCATGTTTTTACAAGTGAGGTAACTGAAGCTTTAAGCAATAGACTAACTTTTTATAATTTTATTCTTTTTAAGTTACCACGCATCCTTTCTCTTCTTTCTCTCTCTAGTGTGTCCATGTGCATGTCTGCATGTGTGTGTGTATGTGTCCTCAAAACCGTAACTGGGGAAAAGAAAATGAAACCCCAATAACAAATTTGCATAGAGGAATAAAACTGATTAAATCAATGACATATCCAAAAATGTGTGTCTCATTATGCATCTTAAATCCATCCACCAACTTTGTGTCACTAGTAGATAGCATAGATTTTCACTTTTCATTTGTCCTCTAAAATTATGGTTAATCCTTTTATTGATGAGAGTTCTTAAGTCTTTCAACATTGTTCATCTTTATGAAATTGCTGTTATTGCATAAATTGTTCCCCTGATCTTGCTCATTTCATTCTGCAGAAGATAAACTTTCCCAAGATTACAAAACTCAAGGCTAAGGGACAGGAAGTAATTGAGCTCATAGGTCAGTTCATTAGCCCCATATAAATGAATAAGTTTCAGAAATGTGCATATTTCACCTAGAGAAGATAGAAAAAATCTGCATAACCTATATCAGATTGCTTGCCATGTTGGGGAAGGAGGAGGAAAAAGAGGAGACAAATTTGGAACTCAATATCTTATAAAAATGAGTGTTTAAAACTATCTTTACAATGTAATTGGGGGAATGTACTAATTACTTTAAAAAGAAGATAGCAAGAACCAGTGCTTTAATAGTCCTGAAAAAGAATGAATCCTTCCAAAGCACATGTATAAGTATCAGACATGTGGCCTCTACAAAGCTTAATGGGCTGGAGAACGAAGAAAGCGCAATATACTTATCACAGAAAGGAACTGCAACTTTAGTGTCCTGCCTATCACAGCAAAGTGGGTGTGACAAGATTATTTATTATGTGTGTCCTCCCTTATCATCATCTTGAGCCATCCTTGGTTCTTATAAAACTTCAGCATAAGTGTATGGCAGGACTAATGAAAAGAAATTATTGCATTTATCTTTGGCCTCAGGAAATGATAGAGTGAGTCTAGGACACTATGGGATGTTAGTGCTCCTGTCCATGAAAGAAGGACAAGATAAGAGAAAGTCATTCAATCCTCAGAATTTCTAAGTTGAAAGGAACTGCTAGGCCAAGTGTTAAGTGAACAAGGATCTCCTTTCCCATTTCAACCTAACTGAGATTAGAGCTTGGGTTAGAATAGATTCTGTGAAGACTGATGGGCTTGTGTATCTCAGCAGCTATAGGTAGGGCCTTTTTGAGTCCCTATGCAGGTAGAGCTGTGAGAAAGGCAGAAAAAGTTGGAGCAAGAATATGATGAGCAAGTTTTAGGTGCAGGTGGTTAACTGATTCTAAGAAAGGTAATTTGATTCTAGGGGAGTCATAATACTTACATTTGGCTTAAGGACTCAGACAATTAACTCTAAATGATGCTTCTCACCCCACCTCACCCCACCCCAATCCCATATAGGCTAGAAATAATAAACAGAACAAAACTGCTCCAGATGGTAGCAAAGACTGTGGAAGCTTTGGGACTGTGAGTTAACTGCAGAGGTGGAGCTAACTGTGATCCACAGCAAGATAGATGGAACTTGGCAAAACAAGTTTAGAACTTGCCCATATTTCACAACAGTATGAAACAACTTTCTCTCAAGTGTCTTCAGAGTATGAACTTTCTGTCTGGAAAGTTGTTTCCTTTTTCCCACTGGTGTGGGATCCTGGGGAAGCAAGGAAGACGCTGTTTTCCACTGACTTAAAAGGTATTAAATTATATTGCTTGAATTTTTGTTCTTTTTTATTGCATAATATAAAGCTTCATTATTTGATTTCTGATGATTTGCATGATCTATGAGTACATTGTTATCAATGGGCACCTGAGTTGAATTTCCTTTCTTCCACTTGAAATTAGAATATAGTGTGAAGACCCTCTGAACAAAATGGTAGACTTCAATTACATTACTAATTTAAAATTCATTAAAAAATATTCACCACAAGTCTCAAACACTCCACAAGGCAAACTTTTGCTTAACACATCTACTTTCAGTAAGGCCTCCAGACCTATATGAAGCCACTGTTGAGGAACTTCAGCATTTTGAGGGCTGCTCTCCTGGGTTCAAACGCCAGTTCTTCCTTTATATCTGGTATCGGGCATTTCACTTAATCAGTCTAGGTCTTCACACACTTACCACATCTGTTACATGGATATAATAATTCTTGTGATAATTGCCTTAGGGGTGATTAATGAAAATATGCCACATACCTTAAAATGTTCTATAAATGTTCATCATCATAATCAGCAGCATTATCATCATCATCATCATCATCATCATCATCATCATCATCATCATCACTGAAAACCATTATCATATTATGAATATTTAGTTGGCTTCAGGCAGAAAGCCTTGGATTCCAGTCCTGCCTCTGACATATATTGGAATCATGATCTTAGGCAGTTCATTCTCAGTGATGTAGGCAATTCTTTATGAGTGAAAAAGCAATTGCTAATATATATTGTTAGAAGGAATTTTCCATACAGGGAAGGTCCTTTAAAACAAAGACAGCACAGTTCTAGAAGGTAATGATACTACTGGATCTCTGATCTACATAAGGCAAGTTCTCCTTTGTCTTTTTAGGGATTATAGTTGAATTAAACTTTCCCTGATTTTGAAATGCTCTCACGGCATTTTTAAAAATTTGTTTTCTTTACAGTGGACTGTGAGAGTGTTATAAACAGAGAAGGCAAACTTTTACTGAAGCTTCTTTTCAAAATATTTTTTAAAAAGTCAATCAAAATATTACTTATGTTTTATATAAAAATTAGAGAGGGAGAGGGAGGGAGAGAGAGACAGAGAGAGACAGAGAAAGACAGAGAGAGAGAGAAGAAAGATTTCTCACATGAAGGAAGAAAAATTAGGACTCAATTTCAAAGTGTTACTCAGAAAAAAATAAACATTTATCTTTTCTTTAGGACACTTCTGTTTTTTAAAACAGTATTTTATTTTTTCTCAATTGCATGTAAAGACAATTTTTAACATTTATTTTTATAAGATTTTGAGTTTTAAATTTTTCTCCCTCTCTTCTTGCCCTCCCCTCTCTGGAAAATGTTAGGAAATCTGATGTAGATTATTCACGTGCTATCATATAAAACATGTCCTTGTACTAGTTACAGTTGTGAAAAACAAAACAGATCAAAAGGAAAAGAACCAAAAAAAGGAATAAAGTAAGTGAAAAAATATGCTTTGATCTGCATTCAAAATCAATCAATTCTTTATCTGGATGTGGATAGCATTTTCTTTCATAAGTCCTTTGTATTTGTCTTAGATCATCCTGTTGCTGAGAAGAGCTGAGTCATTCATAGTTTGTCATCCCACAATGTTGCTGATAATGTATACAATATTTTCTTGGTTCTGCTCATTTCACTTTGTATGTTTGTAAAAGTTTTTCCAGGTTTTTCTGAAATCTGCCTTTTCATCATTTTTTATTGCACAATAGTATTCCATTATATTCATATAATGACAGCTTATTCACCCATTCCACCACTGATGGACATCTCCTCAATTTCCAATATTTTGACACCATGAAAAGGGCTGCTATAAATATTTTTGTGCACATGTTAAGTTCTTCTACCTTTTTTAATGAAGACTTTGCAGGAGTATTGTTGGAATAAATGGTATGAAAAGTTTGTCTGCCGCTTGGATATAGTTCCAAATTGATCTCCAGAATGGTTGGATCGGTTCACAACTCCACCAACAAAGTATTAGTTTCCCAATTTTCCCATATCTCCAACATTTATTATTTTCCTTTTTTGTCATATTAGCCTATCTTATAGGTGTGAGGTGGTGCCTCAGAGTTGTTTTAATTTGCATTTCTCTAATCAAAAGTGACTTAGAGCATTTCTTCACATGCCAATAGACAGTTTTGATTTATTCATTTGAAAACTACCTGTTCATATGCTTTGACCACTTATCAATTGGGGAATGGCTTGTAGTCTTATAAATTTGACTCAGTTCTCTGTATATTTGAAAAATAAGGCCTTTATCAGAGACACTTGCTGTAATGATTGTTTCCCAGCTTTCTGCTTTCCTTCTAATTTTGGTTGCATTTGTTTTGTTTGTACAAAAGTATTTAATTTTAATATAATCAAAACTATCAAAATTTACATTTTGTAATGCTTTCTATCTCTTGTTTAGTCATGAATTCTTCCCTTCCCTACAGGTCTTTTAGGTAAACCATTCCTTGCTCTTCTAATTTGCTTATGGTGTCACTCTTTATGCATATATCATTAAACCATTTTGAGCATCTCTTGGTGTATGGTGTGAGATGTTGGTATTTGCCAAGTTTGTGTCCTATTGTTTTCCAGTTTTCCCAGCAATTTTTGTGAAATAGTGAGTTCTCATCCCAAAGGTTGGGGTCTTTGGGTCTATGAGACACTAGGTTACTATGTTCATTGACTACTATGTCTTGTGTACCTAATCTATTCCACTGATCCAGCTCTCTATTTCTTGGCCAATACCAGATAGTTTTATTACTGTTTTATAATATAGTTTGTGATTTGGTATTTCTAGGCCACGTTCCTTTATGGTTTTAAAAATTAATTCCTTTTATATTTTCGACCTTTTGTTCTTCCAGATGTTTTTTTCCCATCTATCAAATATTGTGTGTGTGTGTGTGTGTGTGTGTGTGTGTGTTTTGACTGGTATGGCACTGAATAAGTTAATTTGTTTAGGCAGAATTTTCATTTTTGTTATATTAGCTCTCCATTCTCACAAGCTATTTATTTTTCTCAGTTGTTTAGATCTGACTTTATTTGTGTGAAAAATGTTCTGTAATGTTGTCGCATAGTTCCTGGGTCTTTTGAGGCAGATAGATTACAAATATCTTATATTGTTTGCAGTAATTTTAAATGGAATTTCTCTTTCTATCTCTTGTACCTGGGCTTTCATTGGGTCCTATAATGAAATGCTGATGATTTTTGTGGGTTTCTCTTATATCCTGCAACTTTGCTATAGTTGTTAATTATTTCAAGAATGTTTTAGTTGATTCTCTAGAGTTTTCTAAGTATGCCATGATATCAGCTGTAAAGAGTGATAGTTTTGTTTCCTCATCGGCTATTCTAATTCCTTCTATTTCTTTTTCTTCTCTTATTGCTATAGCTAGCATTTCTAGTACTATATTAAATAATAATGGTGATAATGAGCATCCTTGCCCCACCCCCAATCTTATTGGGAAGGCTTCTAGCTTATCCCCATTATAGAAAATGCTTGGGGATGGTTTTAAACATATACTGCTTATCACTTTAAGGAGCACTTCTTTATTCCTATGTTCTCTAGTATTCTTTTAGTAGGAATGGATGTTGTATTTTGCCAAAAGCTTTTTTTTAGAATCTATTGAGATAATTATATGATTTTTGTTGATTTTGTCATTGAAATGGTCAATTATGTTAATAGTATTCCTAAAATTGAACCAATCCTACATTTCTGGTATAAATCCCACCTGATCATAATGTATAATCCTTGTGATGTATTGCTGTAATCACCTGGCTAGTATTTTGTTCAAAATTTTTGCATCACTATTCATTAGGGAAATTGGTCTATAATTTTCTTTCTCTGTTTTAGTTCTTCCTGGTTTAGTCATCAGCATCATGTTTGTGTCATAAAAGGAGTTTGGTAGGACTCCTTTTTGCCTATTTTTCCAAATAGTTTATACAATATCAGAATTAGTTGTTCTTCGAATGTTTGGCAGAATTCAATTGTGAACCAAATTGGACCTGGGGATTTTTTCTTAGGGAATTCATTAATGACTTGTTCAATTTCTTTTCCTAAGATGTGGCCATGTAGGCATTTTATTTCCTGATCTATTAATCTTGGTAATTTATATTTCCATAAATATTCATTGATTTCTCCCATATTAACAGATTTATTGTCATATAATTGTACAAAATATTTCCTAAAGATTGCTTACTTTACTCTTCATTGGTGAAGAATAATTTATCTTGAAAGTCACAAAGACAAACTTATGAATAAAGGCTCCTAGGATGGTCTGGAGAATGAATAGCTACATGGAAGCATTGGGGGAAAAAGGTCCCCCTTTCACTAAAGGGCAAGAATTTCTGGTTTTCCAACAAAGGATAATATCAGACAAAGGTATGTTCATGATCATGCGTCAAAGGGGCATTGGATTTAAATTTTATTTAAAAAAATTGCTTCATTAAATTTTCCCAATTATATGAAAAACATTTTTAACAATCATTTTTAATAATTTTGCATTCCAAATTCTTTCATCTCTTCCGCCATTCCAATGTTTTTGAGAAGGAAAACAATTTATATCAATTATATGCATGTAGTCATGCAAATCCTATTTCCATATTAGTCATGTTGTGAAAGAAAACACAAAAGAATAAAAGTAAAGTAAATTAGTAAAGAACACTTCATTTGCATTCAGAGTTCATAAATTCTCTTTTTGGAAGTGGAAATGATTTTTCATCAGGGGTACTTTGGAATTGTTTTAGATAATCCTATTGATCAGAATATCTAGTTTTGATCATCGTTACAATTTTGCTACTATTATATGTGATGTTCTTCTGGTTCTGCATACTTTACTTTTCATGAGTCCATATAAGTCATCTCAGGTTTTTCTGAAGCCAAACAGCTCATTATTTCTTATACCACAATTAATACCCCATAATAATCATATATCATAACTTGTTCAGACATTCTTCAATTGATGGATATACAATCAATTTTCCAATTCTTTGCCACCATAAAAAGAGTTGCTATAAATATTTTCTTACAAATAGGTCCTTCTCCCTTTTCTTTAATCTTTTTGGGATACAGACCTAATAATGGTATAGCTGGGTCAAAGGCTAGGCACAGTTTTATAACTCTTTGGGTATAGTTGTACATCACTTCCCAGAA
Source organism: Phalanger gymnotis (assembly GCA_028646595.1). Lineage (NCBI taxonomy): Eukaryota > Metazoa > Chordata > Mammalia > Diprotodontia > Phalangeridae > Phalanger > Phalanger gymnotis. Next base: position 164,834,100 of record CM053627.1, read on the forward strand.
TGGTTGGACTAGTTCATAACTCCATTAGCAGTAAATTTTCCAAATCCTCTCTAATATTTGTCATTTTCTTTCTGTGTCATTATTAGTCAATCTGATAGATTTGAAGTGATTTCTCAGAGTTGTTTTAAATTGCATTTTCTAATCAGTAGTAATTTAGACATTATTTCCATGTGACTATGACCTTCATTTTGTCTTCTGAAACCCATCTGTTTACATCCTTCGACAATTCATCAACTGGGGAATGGCTCTTATTTTTATAAATTTGTCTCAATTCCCTATATATTTGAAATGAGGCCTTTACCAGAGAAACTTGTAAAATTTTCCCAGTTTCATGTTTTCCTTCTAAGTTTGGCGGCATTGGGGTGTGTGTGTGTGTGTGTGTGTGTGTGTGTGTGTATGTGTGTGTGTGCAAAAGTTTTTTTTAGAAAAATGTCATGTAATCAAAATTATCCATTTTACATTTCATGGTCCTCTCCCTTTCCTGTTTGGTAATAAACTTTTCCCTTATCCATAGATCTGAGAGATACATTTTCCAGTGTTCCCCTGATTTATGTTATCACACGTATGTTATCACACTTTATGTGTAAATCAGTTGTCCATTCTGACATTTTTATATAGGGTGCAAGGTTTTAGTCTTTCCCTGGTTTCTGCCAAACTGCTTTACAATTTTCTCAGCAATTTTCATCAAATCGTGACTTTTTGTCCAAAAACCTTGTATCTTTGGATTTATTAAACATGAGGTTAGTATGGTCACTTACTACTTTGTATTGTGTGCCTAATGTATTGTATTGGCCAATGCCAGAATCTTTTGATGATTGACACTTTGCAATAAAATTTGTAATCTGGAACTAGTGGGCCACCTTCTACATTCCACCTTGTTTTTCATTGATTATCTTAATATTCTTGCCCTTTTCTTCCTCTATGAATTGTGCTATTATTTTATCTAGCTCTATAACATAATTCTTTGGTAGTTGGATTGATATGATACTGAATAATTTAGGTAGAATAGTCATATTCATTATATTGGTTTGGCTAACCCATAATCAATTAGAATATCATCAACTGTTTAGATGTTCCTTTATTTCTGTGAAAAAGTGTTTTGTTTTGTTTTTTTTTTTCTTTTTTTCTTTTAATTTATTTTTAACATGTTTGGTTTTCAGCATTGATTTTCACAGGTGTTTGTGTTACAAATTTTCTCCCCATTTCCTCCCCCCGCCTACTCCAAGATGGCGTACACTCTGGTTGCCCTGTTCCCCAGTCTGCCCTCCCCTCCATCACCCCATTCCCCTCCCATCCCCCTTTCCCTTCCTTTCTTGTAGGGCAAGATA
>CM053627.1:164835927-164855336 GCA_028646595.1 Phalanger gymnotis
TTTTTCCCCTCAAGAGCTTATTTTTACAGACTAATGTCTTGTTTTCAGTCATTTTGGAAGCTATTTGGACTGAACATTCGGTAGCATGTGTTCTGAGGAAGTATTTTAATAAGAAAAAGTCTGTTATAAATACTATATAAAAATGAGGTTTTGTCTGCACCAGTTATGTCATATGGTTGGTCTTATCACTGGAAACAGGAGCTTTGGTGGACAAGAAAGCAAATTTAGATGAATCTCTGAAATCATTTATTCTGTATTGAATGTTACAAACCAGACAAATTCAGCTAAGAAATAAACACTTTGGTGACTCTAGGAAAAAAAGGTAGGAATTTGATGCCCAATCTTATTTATCAGCTTAATGGGGTGCTTGAGTAGGAATGGAAATGTATATATATAGAGTATATACCAAATGAGAAATATATTGGTTATCATGGCTTGCCTATTATCATTTTGGTTTTTTTTTTTCGTTATTTTTCAAATACTGAGCCCTTGTCTGAGTCACAGTCTCAAGTTAATGTGGACCAGCTGTTTTCCAGTACTAGTCCTAGAATGTGAGAGGTGGAAGCAACCACTGAAGTCATCTGGTCCAACATCTTCATTTGCATAATAGATGCCAAGTGGCTTACTCCAAGTCATGCAGGGAACATGAGTGGCAAAACTGTGGTTCAACCCCATGTCCTCTTTTCCTCTATCCAGCAGACTTTCTACTATACTACAGTACAGCACAGTGACTGGTACCAAGTAAATACTAAATAAAGGCTCTGTCTCTGTGTGTCTCTGCCTCTATGTCTGTCTTTTTCTGTCTGGATGGCTCTTTTTCTCTTATCTCTGTTTCTCTCTTTCTGCTACATATCTCCTCGCTGGGCTTTTACCTTACTCAATTGGAGTTTCCCCTTTAGTTCTGAGGTATTTCAGAAATATGTCTTCTCTCTCGGGAAATGAGAATGAAGAGAAGGTTGGGAAGAACCTTCTTTAAGGTTGTTGAATTACATGATAAATGTATACATTCATTAATTCATTCAATAATGTATGGAGAACTGTGTGAAACTTCAAGATACAAACTTAAGGTATGAAATGGCTGCCTCATGATATTTATAATAGCAAGATAAGACAAACTCAGACAACTGAATCATAGATAAAAGGTTCCTACCTATCATTCCATATTGATTTCATATTATTTCCCCTCATACATTCCACCTTCCAGTCAAATGGCTTACTCACTAAACCCCATACGAGACATTCCATTTCCTGTCATTGTGCCACTACAGAGAATGCCTGCCATATATAGAACGCACTTCATCAATTCTGCCTTTTGGAACTCCCTTCTAACTGCCACCTCCTACTGGTACTGCTTCTGCTAACCCCCATACAAAGTATTTTGGATTTATATGTACATATTTTGTATTAACTGAATTAATCCCCTCTCCCAATAGAATGTTAAGTCCTTGAGATCAGAGACTATTCTATTTTTGTCTTTGGTTCCTCAGAGCCTAGTCAAATTCTGACATACTTAATGCATGTTTATTGACTGGAATGGAATACATAATATTAATAAAGGCACATGATAGAGGTATAGATCAAAATATTTTGTGAGATCCAAAGAAGAACTTCATTTCTCCAGGGAGCGATTCATGGAAGACTTAATATTTTAGTTAGACTTCAGAGGATAACAAGAGTCATACAAAAGAGAGAATCACATGGGTGAAACATCTGACAAGTCTTAACACATACACACATACACACACACATATACTCACACATAGGCACACACATCTCTCACTTGATCTCACCCCTCCCCAAAATGTGGAAATCAGTCTGAAAGGAACTTTCTGACATGACCAGTTAGATAAAAGAGTAGTTGAACATCAACAATAGTAATTCTGAGATGAAGAGTTAGGAAACCAGGCACAAAATCTTTCAGGCTTTTCCAGGTTGAAACCCTGGCTTTTTAAAATGTCATGAGGGAACGTAAGAGTGGAAATGTCATCTATCTGCTCAACAAAAGCCCAAGATCACATAAAACAGAAAAGCCCTACTCTTCAACTTTTTATTCACAGATATTGACCAAGATGTACCAGCAAATGGAAACAACATTGGATATCGAGTCAGGGTAAATTTGTGTTTGAATCCTCGGTCCAAAACAATCTTGTTATGTGACCTTGGAAAAAATCACTTAAGTTCCCTAAACATCTGTCTCTTCATCTATAAAATGAGGGTATTACATTCTACCTATGTCTTAGGATTGATGTGATCAAAGTGCCTTATAAACCTAAAAGCATTATATAAATATGAATGAATATTATGTGAGCTACAAAGGGCAAAATTTAATTGGAAACCAATACCAAGCATTATTATAGAAAGCAGTAAAAGAATTCTCTGTGGTAGTAGGACTTGTGGGTCTTGAGTGGAACATAAAATTTTAATGAAATGGGCATTTACAAATTACAGTTGGAGTATATCATGCATTTTATGATTAAAACATTAAATTCCTTTTGCATAATAAACCAGGACAAACAAAAGGCCTGGGATTACCAAAACACAAATTAAAGAGAGTCAATGAGTTTAAATTTGGTTATCAACACATTATAATATAAAATATATAAATGAGTCTGATAATAAGTATCCCTGTAGTAAACACCAACAAAAGTATCATTTGCAAATATTTGCAAAACGTCAGGGGAAGGTCTATCTTAGGAAAACAAGCATAACTATTGCCTCTTCAGAGCCCATTTTGCAAGGAAGGCAGATAGTCATTGATGGATAAAGGGGGTTACACGAGTATTGGATCCCAAATTGGGGTTGGGGGAGGGAGAAGCTAACTACATCTAAGAAGGAAGCATGATTTCTTACATAGAATATATATTACATAAATGATTCCTGACTAGAATTGAATTACTGAAAAAGACTGCTATTTACCAGGAAAAAAAAGAATTCAGGTTTAACTGGTTTGAAACTTGAAAAGGAGTCCAATTGTCAGAATATGATATATACATGTAGTTGTAGAAGTAGCCGATTTCTGTATTTGCAGGGGATGTCCTCTCCAAAAAAAAATGTTTCCTGTACCTTCATCATCTTCACATATAGCCTTTTGGTAAGCCTCATATATAACTGTGAGCTGAACAGACTAAAATACTTAGCTATGTTACAGTTTTGAATGTTCAGTTAACTTATAACTTACATAACTTATAACCTATATAATATTAGAAGGGAGATGTTGAGACATTGCTAGCTTGCACAAAGTCACATACTTATATTTATCAATGAATGAGTTGAGTTACAAGAAGTTGTTGTTCAAGAATAAACCGGCTTGATAGTTTAGCAAATATATCCATACCACTGTATTATTATTAAAGCTTTATTTTGCTTAGGTGATTTACATTTTAACAGGGAAAATAATGTCTTAATCCAAAAAGTCACTTTAACAGTTCCTCTCTAACCCCAAAGAGAAAAGATTTACCTTGTTTTGACTTTGTATATATTTTATATTTATTTATATGTGTACATACTGCCTCCCCCGATAAAATATAAGGCTCCTAAGAGCAGCCCCTATTTTCATTTTGACCCTTTCATCCCCACTCAGAGCATAATTCCTAATGCATATATAGTTAATAATTGCTTGTTGATTGATTTTTGAAGCAAATGATACATAAAAACAGTTTTTAACCTTTAAAAGACCTAGAAGCAGTTGCTAGCAGCATGAATAAAGCATCTGGTGAGAAGTGAGGAAGACCTGAGTTTAAATCCAGCCTGAGACATTTACTAAAACTATAACCTTGGGCATAACTCTTTAATCTCTATTTGCTTTTGCTTTCCCAACAACAAAATGAGGATAAGAGAATCTACCTTGCAGGGCTGTTATGAGGATCAAATGAAATAATATTTTGAAGCACTTAACATAAAGCAGCACTATATAAATATTTGTTCCCTTCCCCGATAAAAAAACTTAACATTAATCTATATGGATTATTATTATTGTTTTTGTTGTTTTTATTATTATAGTTGGAACTTGCTTTTTTTCTCTCAATAGTCCCTCAAGAATTTTCTCATCATTACTACTTTCTGGTTAATTTCCCAATAGGATTTTACATGGAAGTTCATCTTTAGGCTTCACAGTATAAATATCACATATCTTGTATTGTACCATTTCTACTTCTATCCTTCCCCTTTTTAGTCTATAAGCTCTATGAGTACAGGGACCTTGACTTATCAAAACTTTTCACATACACACATACACACACACACATATGCACATCCACCACTTGGCACAGTCTTCTGAATATTGTACAAGCTAAATAAATGTCGTTCAATAATGTATCCCTGGACTTCCTTTGTGGTAGCCTTCATAGTTTATGATCTCTGACTGATTTTTCTAATCCTTATAATGTATGCTAGCTCTTTCTTACTAGAGTCATCTTAAATGTCAATGTGACTTTCTCTTATGAGTGACTTTCTTATTCATTTTCTTTTTACTCTTCCATCCCTGTTTCTTCCCTTTTGCCATATCTTCAATTTCAGAACTCTTTAAAAATTATTACTACTTCTAATGACAAATTTCTTTAGTTATAATACTTTTATTTGTAACTTCTTAACCTTTTATAGATCTCTGGCTCCATTAAAATTTAAAATTTATCCATCTTCTGACTTTACTCTCTTGTCTATTCTATTTTTCTTCTGTTTAGTCTTTCATTAAACAGCTGTGAATGAGTTAATGATACCACATTTGTTACATGCTTACTATGTATCAAACGCTGTGCTAAGAATTGGGGATATGCATAGAAAAGCAAGGACCTTACATTCTATTGGGAGAGAAAACATTTCTAGGAGATAATTGCCATGCCATGTCCCTACAAGGTTTGTTCTATCGGACAATGACCATGAGGACCAAGCTAGAAACAGGACTATTTGTTTGGAACATTTGACTCTTCCTAGGGTTCTTGGGTTTTTCTACCTTTTGCAGAAAGTCATTCAACACTTAGAGCTCATGGTGGTATGGTTGAGTGATGATTCCTGCCTCCACAGGGTTTGCTCCCCTCGTCTATGAGTTCCAGAACTAACCTGGACATATCTAACATGCTATGGTACTAAGGCTGATGAAAATTTTTAAAAAATAGTTTCTCCCTATAGGAGTTTGTAATCTAGTAGGAATGCATTTGAATTTCATCAGATTGTAAACCATTAGGTTATGCATTGATACTTCAGCACCTGCATGATCTCATTATTATGGCTGCTCCCCCAGTACTACAGATAAACTCATCCAAGTTGTCTCACATTTTGTGATTCTTACTGATATTTTTCCATTACTTTGTTATAGAGGGTCTTATAGAAATACTATATAACTTCTGCTAGATACATTATCTTTTTGGGGCAGCATTTGAACTTTCCCTCCATTCTCCTTCACTCTCACTAAATATTCACTCTATATCCTTTTCTTACAATACATGTCCTCATTGTTAAATTTTATGTCATTTCTCACAAGCAAGTCACCATTGACAATTTGCTCCAGACTATTCATTGCCCTTTGGGCTATCAGTAATTTTCATTCTTCTAAGATAATATTCTAGGATTTGCAGCCATGTAACATCAAGGGGAAAATATTGATGATAGAAAGATGAAATTTTCTTTCAGGAAGCAGCTTGAGGTCATTGAAAGAATTTATGCACTGATAAGAGTAGATCAATGATTTACCCATCCAAATGCTCGTTAAAGTTTTTGCAATATACAATCTTCAGCCACTTTATTTTCTTGTGCAGTTTAATATGTAACAGTGGTGCAACATCTATATTGACAATAAAGATTATTGCTTAATTTCATTTTTGACCAAAGTATTGAATTTCATTTTCATTTTGATGCTTAATGCTACTTTACATTTTAAATAAAATACATAGTGATAAATTGGAGAAAACTAGAAGTGAAAAAACATGAAAATAAACTAAGAAATCTTCTTTGTAATAAATGCAAAATCACCCCACTCCCCAAAAGTTATGATAATCTCTTGCTGGATGCAGATGTATGATAAAGAAACAGGATGCCACCACCTAAGGAGTTCCCATTGTTGGATATTTTGTTCTGTATGCTGGAGGAGAATATGCCATACACTTTCATTGAAATTGCAATCATTTGTATAACTAATATTCCCCTTGAGGTCTTTTCAAACATTCTTACTTAGTAACACTTCCTTTTGGAAATTTCCCTTGAAAATTATTTGTTTGATGACCTTTAACATCATCTTCGTTGCTCAGTTAAGTCATTTAAGGGATAGGCATGGAACCAACCCATTATTTCTAGATCTCTTTCTCAACGAACCAAAGCAAATCTTATAAACTGTCTAGGACGTACACATGATCATATTCTCATAGTGCCTTATTTTATTTATACTCTGCCCTCATTTCCTCTCTTCTTATAGAATTGATTTTCCAGTTCTGATGATAAGACTCTTTCAATGCATATCACAAAGTCTTGTAGCTCTACGGCATTGGCTGTCATAGTTGATATTTTTGGAAGATTATATAGTCAGAGTTCAAACACCCAGATTTTTACTTTAAAATAACACAGATAATCTCATAGTTCAAAAGAACCTTTTCTATGATATCTTTGGGATACACACCTAGCAGTAGTATTTATGGATCAAAGGGTATGCAGTTTGATTCTCCTTTGTTCATAGTTCCAAATTGCTCTCCAGAATGGTTGGATCAGTTCATAACTCCACCAAAAATGCACATAATTTCTTCCTGGTAAACCTTAATTTCCCCAGATCATTTTTACCTGGAACTGGGGCCTAGAGAAGAAAAGGGAGAGGAAAAATTTTAAAATGTGGAAAACACTGATTATGGAATGTTGCTCAGTTACGTGTATCCAATGTCCTTTTCTAAGTGCTTATTCTTCTTGACTTCTTTGCAGCCTTTGACACTGGCATTCTCCTTGGTACTCTCTTCTCTCTGCACCTACTCTCTCCTGTTTCTCCATCTACTTATTTGACTCTTCCTTTTTCAGTTACTTTTGCTGAATCTTCATCCAAGTCATGCCTGCTAACCATGAGTGTCGCACAGGGCTTTGTCCTGAACTGCCTTCTCCTAGCTCTATGTTGATTAACTGATTCAATAAACATTTATTAAATGCTTACTACATGCCAGCCACTGTGCTATGCACTGTGGATACACAAAGAGGCAAAAGACAGTCTGCCCTCCTAGAGCTTACAATCTAATGGAGGAGTGTATTAGGAATCAAGATGGGCTCTTAGCACTTATTCAACCAAGTGCTCTTGAAGAGTTTGGCCTTTGTTTCCTTGATTAAATTAGGAGTCCTTCATGACTTCCTTGACTCAAAGGAAAGCCTAGTGTATGTGGGTTTGAGTGACATGTTTGTGACATCAGAGGCTTTTAGACCACATGCGCTTAAGTAGAATTTTTGTGACAATTTTAGGTCACGTGGGTGAGTCGCATGTGCGACTCACCTTTGACCCTGAATGAGATATATAGACGCAGAGGCTGGCTTTCTTTTTCGGAGCTCTGAGCTGCAGCAGGAGTAGTGCATGACTCTAGGCCAGACCTTGTTATTAGCTCCCCAGCTTTGATGTTGATGCTTCTTTGGTAACTGTATGTTATGATTTTGTCAGACAGAAATCTGCCTGTCAGTTCGTGTTAATTTACTTTGTTTGTATTTGCTCTGAAGCTCAGGGTGCTGGCTTTTCCCCCTGAGCTGAGTGAATGACATTTGTATGTTGGAATAAAGTAAGGTTGTTAACCCCTTAATGTTGCTTTCCTTAGCAAAGCAGATCAAAAGAACCTGGCCTTGCAGCATTCTTGTTGTTGGGCTTGTGTTGGTTTTTCACCCCCACAGCAGCTGCTAGTCAAATTGTTGAAACGAGGAGACAACATGCAAACAATTATATACAAAGCAAGCTATATACAGGAAAATAGGAAGTAACTTATAAAAGGAGAAAACTGGAATTAAGGTGGGTTAGGGAAGGTTTCCTGTAGAAGGTAGGATTTTAGTTGACATTTAAAAGGAAACCAGAGGTCAGTAGAGTGGAGAAGGGAGAATGTTTAAGGCATAGTAGGGGCTGGAATGCCCATAGCCGAGAGACTAAGACTCTTATTTGTGGAATGACCAGGAGGCCAGCATAACTAGATCACAGAGTATTTGTTGGGGAGTAAAGGGTAAGAAGACTGAAAAGGAAGGAAAAGCCTAAGTTATGAAAAGCAGAGCATTTTGTATTTGCTTCTGCGCTTTAAGTCTTACATTTGGGTGAAAGTGTGAAGATTCAAGATCATCAAAATTCATGTTAAACAATGTGTCGCTCAGAGTTGATTTTCCAATTCTAGTTTCTCCCACACAAAGAATGTTGAAACAAAACCCTTGTGGAATGGACCTGTTGACTGACTGATCAGGCAAACTTTCAAAACCAACATGGCCAGTAATATTTAAACAATGAGGAGTATCATCTATTTTTTCTTCTTTGCCTGGTTGTGAGGGGGAACATGTTTTCATCCCCCAGGAGACTGATAGAGTGAATGCTGAGCCACATTGGAGGAAGTCATGGTCTCCAGGGATGTCCTGCAGCTGGCCAGGATCCGGGGTGTGGGATAAGAGAAAGCCTGAGGCACAATCTCTGCACTTTCTAGCCTCTGAGTGTGCAGGAGAAGCTGTGGAGCAAAGCAGGGAGGAAAGGGGAGGAACCCAAGTCTTGTATTTGCTTCTGGAGGCAATAGGAAACCACCACAATTTTTTTTAGTAGAAGGATAACACCATTGGACCTGAATTTTAGGAAAATAACTTTAGTGACAAAGGAGAATAGATTGGAGTGAGGAGAGTTGAGGCAGGCAGACCCACCAGAAAGCTATTGCAATAGTACAGGCATGAAGTGATAACGGTCTGCACCAGTGAGGTTGCAGTGTCAGAGGATGGAAGGGACATACTAAAAATATGTTGCTAGGTGAAATTGACAGGCTTTGGCAAAAGCTTGGATATGTGTGGAAATATGAAGAATACAGAATGACTCCTAGTTTGTCATCCTGAGGGACTAGAAGGATAGTGTTACCCCCTTACAATAACAGGAAAGGTAAGAGGAGAGGAGGGCTTAAAGGGAATGATAATGAGTTCTGTTTTGGGCATATTAAGTTGCATATGTTAACTAGATGTACAGTTTAGGATATCTGAAAGGTAATTGAAAGTATGAGATTGGATGTTAGCAGAGATATTGGGGTAGAAAAAGGAGATTTGAGGATAATCAGCATAGAGATGGGAATTTAAATCCATGGGAGCTGATGAGATCACCAATTGAAATAGGATAGAAGGAGTAGAGAAGAGGGTTTTGGACAGAACCCCGTGAGGGACATCTGTGGTTTGAAGTTGTGATCTGGAAAAGTATCCAACAAAGGAGACAGAGGAGGAGTAGTTAGATATATAAGCAGAAAACTAGGAGAGAGTGGTGTCCTGAAATCTAGAGAAACTAGTCTATGAAGGAAGAGAGTGATCGACAAAGTCAAAGGCTTCAGAGAGGTCAACGAGAATGAGGATTGAATAAAGGCCATTGGATTTGACAAGCAAAAGATTACTAGTAATTTGGAGAGAGCACTTTTGATGGAATGATAATGTGGGAAGCCAGATTGTAAGGGGTTGAGAAGAGAGTGAGAGGAGAGAATTTGGGAACAACTATTGTAGATGACCTTTTTTTGAGGAAATTAGCTACAAAGGGCAGAAGAGAAGTAGGAAGATACCATGGAAGGAAGGATCAAATGAGGACTTTTCTCAGGATAGCAGAGGCATGAGAATGTTTGTAGGCAGTAGGAAATGATTCAAAAGAGAGGGAAAGGTTGAAAATAAGTAAAAGAGGCAGAGACAAGATAGCAGAGTATAGTGTGAATCTTCTCAACATTGCCTTTCAAATGTCTTTAAAATAACACCTCAAATCAAATTTTGGAAAAGCAAAGCCAAAAACATGTCATAAGGAGACATTTTTCCAACCTACAATTTAGGAGGTCCAAAGGAGAGGTCTGTAATATAGGAGTGGGCCCCGGCCCAGGGCATGGCAGCAGCACAAGCAATGGTCCTTGGAGGAGGCCATGGCAGCAATGAAGGCAGCAGATTTGAAAGCTCTCACCCCAGAAATGTTAAAGGACTTGGCAAAATGTTCAGAAAGAGGTAACAAGGCACCCTTTGCTGGTACCTGGTGCTAGTTGGCACTTAGTGTCAACTCTATTGCCCACAAGCAGTGCTGGGATGGAGAGGTGCTCTTGTGATCAGTTACAAGGGAGCAGGGGCCCTCTTTGCAATTCCAAGGCCAAGAGGAGCACTACTTGAAATTGCAGAGAACAAGGGAAACCATTGGTGGAGTAGTGAAATCCATTCTGGAGTACAACTTACAACTATGTCCAAAAGACTTTAAAATTGTGCATACTCTTTGATCCAGCAGTACCACAATTAGGTCTGTACCACAAAGATATCAGAGAAAAAGGAAAGGGACCCCTATCTACAAAAAGATAGCAGCTCTTTGTGGTGGCAAAGAATTGGAAATTGGGAGGATGCTTATCAATTGGGGAATGACTGAACAAATTGTTGCATATGATGGTGATATTATACTACTATCATTCTATAAGAAATGATGAGGAGGGTGATTACAGAAAAAAATGGCAAGACGGATATGAACTGATGCAAAATAAAGTGAGAACTCAGAGATCACTGTGCACAGTAACAACAGTATAATTATAATAATAAAGTCATCACCCACCCTGAAAGACTTAGTTACTCTGATCAATAAAGACATCCAAGACAATTCCAAAGGACTCATGATTTAAAAAATGCTATCTACCTCCACAGAGAGAACTGATGAACTCTGAATGCAAATTGAAATGTAATTTCTTGCTTTCTTTTTTGTAATATGGCTGTTATGGAGATATGTTTCACATGATTTTATATGCATAATTGATATCATATTGTTTTCCTTCTCAGTGGATAAGGAAGGGTTTGGAGAGAGGGAGAGAATCTGGATCTCAAAATTTAATAATAAAAGAATGTTAAATAATTTTAAAAAGTAAGTTAAATCATGCAGATGTCAAATGCAATCTAATGGAGGAGACAGAATGGAATGGGATTACTTGAACAAGTAAGTAGAAAAGTTAGCTTTGGTAAGGAGTACGGCCACTTCATCATATGAAACAAGGTTGATGGAAAGTATCAGAAGGGACCTGAGTGATAGGAGATGAAGATGAGGGGAGTGAATTCACAGAATTACAGTAGCTTAAAAGAAAAGTGGATACATCTCCACTCCAAATGTTACTATGGACTTTCTGTGCCCAAACTGTAGTAGAGCCTTCTGAACTCATGTTGACCTAATCAGCCACAGTCAGACACACTGCCCTTGACCTCAACATAGTGATGTTATTTTGGGTGGTGTGGAGGACTGAAAAAAAGTCTAAAAACTTCTGGTAGTTTGAATCCAAGGGGTGGTGAGGATTGAATCTCCCAACATTCTTGGTTCATGTGACATGACATTTTTGATGAATTTATATATTATTAAATCCCAATTGTCTATGTGTTTGTATCTGTATGAATGACTGCTGATGATTTTCATACAAAGCCACTTGCTGAAAAAGTGAAAAGAGGAAGATTTTTTTTATATCATCTTTCTGCTAACTCAATCAAATATTTAGTTGTTTTGGTTTAGCCAAACTTATAGCCAACTAGATGAGATGGTGACTTTCTCAAGGGATGAGATCAATACAGTCTCAGAAAGGTCCTTCTTGAGATTCTACATGACCATTTTCCCAATCTCTCATAGAGTTCCTAGATCCCATGTGGAACTAATTATATATTCAAAGTAGTAAACAATGGAGATGAGTTATTCATGAGAAGGATCTTTGAGCACCAGACAGTGTGTGTTTCCATATTTCTCTCTGGATATTAAAGGGCCAGTGCTTTGCTAGACCTAAAATCTGATGCAGATATTTTGACACCTTTGAGTTATAACCTAATCCTCCCCAAGTGATTTCCCTAAGTTTCTCAGGGACATGCTTGAATTATCTTCCTTAATAAAATACCATTAATATTTTGAATATTTTGTTACTCAATCATTTTTCATTGTTTTTGACTCTTCATGACACCTCTTTGGGATTTTCTTAGCAAAGACACTAGAGTGGTGTGTCAGTTTCTTCTCCAGCTCATACTACATATGAGGGAACTGAGGTGGGAAAAAGGTTAAGACATTTGCCAAGGGTCACACAGAACATTAATATACCATATTTCAGATAAAATTGTATCACAAGCAATGATACTTTCATTAAAGGACTTAAAGCAAATTGGTTCTAAATAATATTTACATTTAGGATAGAGAGTATTTTTCCTTAGAAATATACTGAAAATGATTTGAAAAAACACTTGCTGTTACCATTCAGTCATTCACAGTTGACATTTAAAAAGGATTGTCAATGCTACCTGTTAGTTGTCATATTATGATAACTCCAGAAAGAAATTCTTGAACCAGGAGTGCTTTCTTCTGACAACTTCTCTCTTCAGGTTATTATTAATCCATTCTTAACATCAAGTTTGACATTGTCATTGTGGGAGATGACGGAGTAGCTGTGATCAGTTGGTGAGGCACCTGTATTCACAGTAATAACATTCTGTAGAGGGAAAGAGAGGGAGAGAATTAAAGTACATTTTCTCTATAGATCAAGAAACATTAAAAAAATCTGAACACTTCAAAATATCAAAAATATTTACTTTAATGGGTGGATTTCTGACTGAATGATTTCCTAAAGGTAACAGTTTGATGGAGAATATAATGTACTTGTGCGCTATTTCCTTTAATAATTTACAATTTTCTTCATAGTGATGCAATTCTAATAACTAATGGATTCAATTTTCTCTCCATTTATTTAATGAAACATCTTTCTCTAATGGATCCGGGTGGTTTCACCAAATTGGATAAAATTCAAGTGTCTTTTAGTTAGTGATTTTTCCTTGTGCTCCTAAGTCCAGTTTTCCTGAATGTTGTTAGCAATTCATTAGATTTAACTGCATCTTCAACACCAATGACTTATCAATGTGTTTTCTATATCATTTAATTCATTAAAGAAATGATTGATATACAGAAATGGGAAGTGACTTTTTATACTGCCTTATCCTTTACTTTGATGAAAGCTGATTAGGGAATCATTCAAGAAATAGCCAGATAAGAAATTTAACACATGGATGAACGATATCATGTGGTCACCATTTTGTTGTTGCTGTGTCTTTGTCATTTGTTTTCGAAGAGCACCATGACATCAGGGAATGATGACATAACTTGAAGTTGACTTGGATTTCAGTGATGGAGAGCCGTGCAATGTCACCAGTCTAACTTTCTCCTCCAGAGCCATTTGGATCCAGTGACCTGATATTCAACAGGATGACTGGAGATGGCCCAGGCTGAAATGGGAGACCCTGGCCCTTTTAGACTCAGGCCTTTTTATGCACTCACTTGGAGTGAAGTAAGACTCATTCAGTGAATAGGCCTCTTTAAGAAATGAAACAAGGGATAGTACCTTTAATTAGAAAAAACAATCAAAGTGGGAGGGGAAGACCTTCAGGGTTGCTGTTCCAAAGACAAGCAGTTACCATTGACATTTACTCTAAGCCAGGAGGGCCCAAAATATAGCCATTAAGTGGAGCTTGGGCAGGGACCTATTTATGCATTTACTCAATTTGGCACTGGAAAGATATGAGAGTCATAACTGTTCTGTTCTCTTTTGCAATCCTATCTAGGCATATCATCTTTATTTCCCCCTTCTTATTTAATGCTTCTATTAGGGACCTCAATTTCTGCCCTCAGCCAAAAGTTTATTTTCTATGGCCTGCCTGGATTGTGACAGGGTGCTGAGTGCACTGAGCCTTTATTTCAATGGTGGTCATTCTTGGTGCAGTGAATCAGGTTTTTCAAGTTATTTTAAACATCATGGCATAGCGTGTATAGAGTCAGCATTGGAATCAAATAAACTTGGGCTCAGGTCTAGCTTTTAATAGATACAAAGTGTGTTACCACTGACTAGTTGCTTAATTTTTTAGTTCCCAGAGTGACTTTCCAAGGCCATAAGTTACAGTCAAGTTCCCAATCTGCATTAGTAGAGGGAGTTTCTATTGTGAAAATTCTCTTCACCAAAGAAAACAAAGATCTTCTCTAAAAGCCATGAAATTATTTAATCAAAATTGATTTAAATTAACTTTAAATCACTGAACAACTAAAATGAAATCTCTACTTCAGTTTGAGTAAACCCCGTTTGCTTTGATTGTCTGTTAATAAATGCTTGTTGGCTATTAATAAATGTCTCTTGAGTGATTGATTGATAGATTGACTTATTGTCTCTTCCATTATAAATTTAGACAGAGTTGACTGACTTGGACTAAATTGAGCCTATTTCTAAAGCACGTCAAGGTACACTTCAGGGTCAATTTTTAGATTGGCTCACCTTTTGAAGGAAATCATTTTCAAAGAGGCTATTTTTCATAATTGTATTGAGTCACATTGGCAATTCATAGAACCACTGGAAATGGTCCAAATGTCAAAACTCCAGAAGTTTTGGAATCATGAAATGTAGACAAAACATATGCCTTTCATTCTTTCTCTCCCCAGGCACTATTGGAGAGGAGCTATAGAGGTTGACTTCTGAGTTTGGGGAATTGTAATGGTATTTACTTTTTTCCCCCTAGGTATATAACTATGGTTCATTGAAGGTCAAAAATTGTTGAGCTGTTCACATGGGTTTTAGTGATTTTGACTGGTTAGCTCAGTTTAACCATTGGCTAGTTAATTCAGTTCCAGAGAGTACAGTACAGCTTCAGGAGCTGTACAAGTGTATGAGTCTCCTCCTTCCCCCACCAGATTAGGTCTAATGTACAGGTACATTTTTCTTTTACATATTTGTCCAATATGGACAATTCTTAAAGGCTACTGGATCTGAACAAGAGGACCAGTATTCAAATTCTGACTGCCACTTGCTACCCTGGGAAGTTCTTACAATCTCAGGTAGGGGGAAGGGGGGAAAAGGGAAGAGGGGTAGAATTTGGAACTCAAAACTTAAAAAAAATGTTCAAAAATTGTTTTAATATGTCATTAGGAAACAACAAAATATTATTTTTAAAAATTAGATGAAGAATTAGAGTGATGGATTAGATGAGTTCTAATTTCCCCTCCATCTCTACCTCTATAATTGCCATATTTGACCATTTTTTCAGTTTTTACTCTTTTATTTACATTTGAGCAGATTTATATTTTCCTTCCTTATGTCATTTTAAAAAGTCCATATTACTCCTAGAGAACAATGGCTCAGAAAATTGTTTTATTATCCTCATAGCTGGTATTTCTCAAAAAGAGTCTGATGATATGAGAAGAGACTTTCTATATGGGAGAAGGTTATTTTTCATCTCAGCAGGGCAAATTCTTCATTCTAGGACTTTTAGCACTTGTCTTTCATTGATAACCCATTCTAGTAAATAGATAGATAGATAGATAGATAGATAGATAGATAGATAGATAGATAGATAGATAGATATGTAGATAAATGAATTAATCATTTGAAAAATAAAAGTGCAAAGGAAAAAACAAAAAAAAAATTCAGAACACTGTATTGTACCTAAATGATAGGTACAGTTCTCCAAATTAGCCTCAGAACTGTTCTTATCTCCTCTTTGTCATCTTCTATATCAGAAATTATATGGGAGGGGTCTACTAATGACCCCCTGACACCCACACAAAGTAAAACAGTCTCTGGGGATGGGGGTAAGTTCATTGTTGCTTTTTTTAGACTATTCACCCAATGATATTCTTTGTCACTTCTTGACTTAAATCATACCCATCACATTTTCCTGTTTTTATGTTGTATCGTTTTTTTCATATCTTAGAACTTAGTTAAAGGAATGCCTCTATTAATTGTGCTAGTACTATGTCTTTCATAAGAGTTTGTTTTTATTTTCTCCAAATTTGTAAACTGATATACGCATAAAAACATCCACTGTGGAAATTTCCTCTAACTACAAAGGATGACTATTTTTTTCAGAGTCTCATAGAGCTGTCTAGGGGCATTAAGAGAGAAAGTGACTTTCCTATGATCACCCATTAGTGGATCTGTCCAGTGCAGGACTTGAATCTAACTCTTCATAATTCTAAGACCAGCCTTCTATCCTTTTAAGTTTTGTCACCTTTTCCTAATGTCCATAGCTCATAACATTCAGAAAAAAACTTTCTTCATTAAATCATATTTTAATTTAACTATATATGTGTTTATGTGCATACATATATAATATATACATCATATATATGTACATATTATATATATGTACATTTTCTTTGTAGCTTTAGTTCCTATCATCATGGCTGGCCCATAGTAAGCACTTAATAAATGCTTATTGATTGGTTTATCTGCAGTGGCAGAGGGAGTTTTCTTACCAGAAGTTCCCTACATGCAATATATGTATGTATGTGTATACATAAACACATACCCATACACATATACATATATTTGTGCCATCTAGCTGCCTACATTTGTGGTAAGAGACTGAGCATAATAATGTGATTTGCCCAAGGTCACACAGTCAATATGCATTTATTAAGCACTTGCTATGTGTCAGACATTATGCTAAGAACTGGGGATACAAAGAAAGATAAAGGACAGTCTGTACTCTCAAGGAACTCACAGTCTAATGCTGAAAATAGCATGTTTTCAACCATGTACCAACAAGGTAAGCTGGAAATATCCAACAGAGGAAAATCACTAGAATTAAGAGGAATCAGAACACCCTTTCTGTAGAAGGTGGGATTTGTTGCTTGTTCTTCATTCTTGGAGAGGACCATGGCATCAGAGAGGTGATGACATGACATACAAATGAACTGGATTTAAATAAGGCAGGGCTGTGCAAAGTCACCTGCCTCACTTTCTCCTCCAGAGCCTTCTGGGTCCAGTGACAAGCTATAGATCAGGACAACTGAAGATGGCCCCCAGTGGGATTTTAGCTGGAACAAGAAGGAAGCCAGACAGTAAGTAGAAGAATCAGGGCTTAAATATAGGTTCTCTAACTCCAGATCCACTGTTTTTTTTTTCAATGCTACCATTCTGTCTCCTTAACATGAATAGTGAATTTGAAAGTATATCATTAGTATTACAGAATATTTGACAATGGCAAGTTTCAATCATGGGAACACTGTTCCTCTCATTATCTCGGTTTTATAGAATACTGCTGGCATTTCCATTATTCCACATTAATTTACCATCTGGCTTATAAGAACAACAACAAAATATCCTGTCTATGTTGTTAGCAAACACAGCCCAGCAATAAGATACAACCAGAGGAGGGGACATTTTATAATATCACAGCTGTCTTCTGATAATCTCATTTTTTTCTGTCTTTGTAGTCTGTAAAGTTCATTGACCTTCTGGCCTAATTCTCTTTTGTGCTTATTATATAGGGAGTTATGTATTGATGCACCATGTAGACATTTGATTTATTTTGTGTTATGCCATATATGATTATAGCCCACTCACTTGACATAATGGAAAGAGCATGCAATTTTTTCAGGAAAATCTGAGTTTACTAGCTGGTTAGCCATGTGTATATCATTTCACACTTATCAGTTTCCTCATCTGTAAAATTATACCTAGTGTACCTATTTCTCAGGATTGTTTTGAAATAATTTCAACTCAATTCAACAAGATTTAAAAAAAAATATTCACTGTTTGCCAAGCCTTACAATAAACTTCTGGTTCATACAAAGAGAAAAATGTAAAAAAGCCAAAACTAAATCAATCCCTGCCTTCAAGGAGTTTAGTATCATGTCTGTCAAGGGCTTTACAAATTGTAAAGTGTTATATCAATGGTGATTAGAATGATGATTATGAAAAAAGAGTTGCATACTAGATTTTACCTGGAAACCTAGAAAATAAATGATAGTGGAAAACCTGATGCTTCCTATTTGTAACCATCATCTTTGTGATTCTTGTAATCAGTTAAATTCATATATTACTTTACATTTTGCTAAGTATTTTCACACAAATTCTCTCCTTTAATTCATACAATATGCTTGTGAAATTAGTAGTTCAAATATTATCCACATTTTGTGGACTTAAAAACTCTGAATTTCAAATGGATACATGGCTTACCCAAGATCATCAGTAGTAGAATGAGAAATGGAATTCATATCTCCAGAATGCCATTCCAGTACTCTAAAAACACTAACCTATGGAATTTATCATCTACAAGTCATCCATCTCTATTACCCATAGTTCTGATGTTCTTCAATTTCAACCTGACTTCCTATATTTCCATCTTTCCCTGTGCTTTATGCCTCCTAAACATGTAGGTGATCATCATTGCAACCTTCGATCACTCAACCACCCTCTCCTTCCAATACTTTTCTATTACTTCTATTCTGGTTTCATTTTTCTCCTTTCAAAACCTTAACCAGATAATTAAACAGGCCACCATTACCCTATCTTCAGCCTTTGTTTCCCTTGTTTCTCTGACCGTCTATCATCTCTTTCGAATCCTTAACTGTAAATTACAACCACCGTTTACATTTTCCACTCCTACATGTATGATCCTGAACAGAGATAGAGGAGTACCACAATTGTGCTGAGTGGGTCAATTACATATTCGTTATGTAATCTCAACTAGGCCTATAGTGCTACATGACAGTCCTTTTACTACTACCTGAATTATACTATCTCACTTCCTTCAGCATTTGTTCCAAACTTCTTCTCATCTTAAACTACCCAAAGCAACTACTCCCCTCTCCCTTTCAGGAGAGGATACGAGCAAATGCTTCAGTGAAAAATTTTAGGCCACATATGGCAAGATCCCTATGCTCAATCTACACTCCAAATCAGCTCAATATTATCCTACTTTATCTCCTCCTTTGCTCCAATCTCAGAAGAGGTGACCTTGTAATCATCCATCTCTCCACTAGTTCGCTTGATTCCATTCAAGCATACTATGTTCAAAATGGAAGACCTCACCAACTGATCAGAAAATATGCTATTTGATTTAATTCTTCTAACCCTTGATAAAGATACTTTGGGGAAAAATGCTTTCAGTTTTTGAAAGCAAATATCACAAAGTCCTGCTTTGAATCTGGATATAGGGAAAGACATATTCAACAAAAATATACTCTGCAATTATTGTTGCTGATGTTATTCCCACATGGCCCCAAGGAGACAATGTGAGGGTTTGATAGGATGCTGAGCTTGAAGTTATGAAGCCCTGAGTTCCAAACCAGATTTTTCAAAATCTGCAGCCAAGGTATTCAGTGAGCCTGTTGCTGTACTATGTGTTGGGGATTTCCTTGATATGCTCTAGAAAAAAGTCCATGGGAAAGATGTAGAGAGACAGAGAGAGAAACTGTCATAGAGACAGAGACAAATATAGAGACAAAGAGGAGGGGGGGG
>CM053627.1:164855836-164897632 GCA_028646595.1 Phalanger gymnotis
GGAAGGAAGGAAGGAAAGATGGAAGGAAGGAAGGAAAAAAGAAAGAAAGAAAAGAAGAAAGAAAGAAAACAAGAAAGAAAAGAAAGAAGGAAATAAAGAAAGAAAGAAAGGAAGAAAGGAAGAAAGAAAGAAAGAGAATGTAGGAAGGAAGGAAGGAAGGAAGGAAGGAAGGAAGGAAGGAAGGAAGGAAGGAAGGAAGGAAGGAAAGGAGAAGACTTAGGTATTATTTTATTCATCCCCAGGACTCAGCATAGTGCCTGACATATAGTGTCTACTTAACAAATGTTAGCTGATTGATTGCTTATTTGATTTGCTATACACAGATAACACTTCCGAAAAGGAATTGGCTTTTTAGCACACCTTTTATTTAGCACATCATCAACAGCATCCTGTGTCCTATCGATAAGATGCTACTTGGAACTGCCGTGGGATGATCTTCAATTGCTTCTGAACAAAGATACATTGTCTATGTCAATACCAAGCTGATCACAGGAGCTCATCAAATTTTGGGGGACTCTCTCATCAAACTCCCTTACAGTTGCATAGAATTCTTCAAACCTGCCTCAGCAAAGTACAAGCTCTGGTAAGTTATACCCAGTAGAATTGATTTTTCCTATTGGACCAGAAATTAGTTGTGTGTCTCTAATTAGGGGACCAGACTAGTTAGATCTTTAGGGACTCAACACCAGTAGGTTAGGCATCAGCTGAATAATTTATTTTTGTCATAGCAACTCATGAAGACTGTGATCTAAGGCATGAAAGCGATTGATCTGTTTAAGTGTGGGAATGGAAAAAGCCAACATAATGTATCATTTGATATTATCACTCGATTAGAAACCTGTGGTTATTGTCTAGTTGTAGAAAATATGCTAGGAGCAAGAGCTGTAATATGTCACTACAAAGAACTATAGTCATCTTTGGAGTTCATTCTTGTCACACTAATATTGACTGATCTTGATCCATTTCATTGTTATGAAGTCTGTTCTTTTGACCTGAGGCCTTATGTTCTTTTGACCACATATTAGATCTCTCAGAGAAGCCATATTACACATATATATATACACATATATATGTATGTGTGTATGTATATATGTATATGTATGTATATACACAGATATAATGTGTGGATTATATGAGTGCACACTCTCATACATATATATATATACATATCTAAATGTATATGTATATATATATGTGTATCTATATCTATATCTATCTATCTATCTATCTATCTATCTATCTATCTATCTATCTATCTATAGTATTCCTGAGGGTCAGTAACCTGTCAAGGAAACAGGACCCAAGGGTATAAATTTTTCCTGCACATGGACTTTGGTGTGAGTAGCAAAATAGTTGCTGAGGAAGCTATGGAAGAGATGGCAAGAGAAAAAAAAATTATTGCTATTTTGACTCATCTTGGGGGGTCTCAGGGCAATTATGCATACTGAGCACAGTTATATAGAAAAAAAAACTAGGAAGGGAATATTTTTCCCTTTGGCGAGAAGGGTCCAAATCTCCTAAACTCTCAGATCATAATGGGTCCCACTCTTCCCAATGGATGTCTTCTAGCAAAGGGAGGATTAATCAAGTTATCAACTCTATATACTGCTCTTTACAAACCTTTTCATTCCTCCTAAAACCTCCTGTGACTTCTTCCAATCTCTCTCAACTGGGAATTAGTCTCATATTTTAGAAAGGAAAAAATCAGTTCATTCTTTATGAGTTGACTTTTCTCCCCTGTTTCTCATTTCCTATCTTTCAGGTGCCTACTCAGGGGAGTAGAGTGGGGGCTGGGACAATAGACATGTTCACATTTGTAAGCAATGGGGAAACAGCCAAGAGAGGGAGAGATTGAAGATTAGTGAGATAGTAGGAATAATAGATATGACAAGAGAAGAGATGGAATGGGGTGGAATCACTTGTATGCACAGAGGAGTTTATCTTGGCAAGGAGATGGACCACTTCTTAGTGTGAGACAAAGGTGAAGGACCAGATAGTGGTGGGAAGTACTTGAATGATGCAAGATAATGAGTAGGGATAAGAAAGGTGAATGTCCTTTTTTTCCAGTGGAATACCAGGCAAGATACTCAGCTTATTGGGTGTGGGTTGAGGTATCATAGGAGGTTTGAGGATAGATAAAAAGGGTTAGAAAATCTAATATGGTAGGGGAGATAGTGAGCCAATTAGGGAACTATAAAAAGATTGCCTTATCATAGTGAAGACAGTGTGCTAGATGCTGAGGATACAAATGCAAAGAGTAAAACAATCCCTGTTCTCAAGGAAATTACATTCTAATGGAGGGGGCTTAGGGAGACAAACCCATATGTAAGTATATACATAACAAAAAAAAGAAATGTAAATAGAGATTAGATGATATCTCATCAAACATATGGTAGCTGGACTTCTAGTTCAGGTACAGTTTGTATTAGATGGTCACTAGAATACTGTTTCTGTGGTTTTGTGACTGAAAGCAAGTTTAATTGAAAGTGATGATCTTTAAGGAGTCTTGTGGGCCAAGAGAGCCAGATAGATTCCTTACTTAGGGAATCAAACTTACCTCCTCTGAAAGGGGAGAGACAGAGACAGAGACAGATAGAAATAGAGACAGATACAGACAGAGACAGAAAGATACTGGAGTTCTTTATTACCCACCCCACACAAATTTTTTTTTAATTTTTTTTTCCTTTTAATTTAATGTGTTTAGTTTTCAGCATTGCTTTTCACAGGAGTTTGAATTACAAATTTTCTCCCCATTTCTACGCCCCCACTCCAAGATGGTGTGTATTCTGGTTTCCTTGTTCCCCAGTCAGCCCTCCCTTCTGTCACCCCACTCCCCTCCCATTTTCCCTTCCTTTCTTGTAGTGCAAGATAAATTTCTATGCCTCATTGCCTATGTATCTTATTTTCTAGTTGCATGAAAAAAAAACTTTTTTTTACTTTTGAACATCTATTTTTTTTAAAACTTTGAGTTCCAAATTCTTTCCCCTCTTCCCTTCCCACCAGCCTCCCTAAGAAGTCCAGCAATTCGACATGGGCTACATACGTATCATTATGTATAACCCTTCCACAATACTCATGTTGTGAAAGATTAACTATATTTTGCTTCTTCCTAACCTATCCCTTTTATTGAATTTTCTCCCTTGCCCCTGTCCCTTTTTGAAAGTGTTTTTGATTACTTTCATCCCCATCTGCCCTCCCTTCCATCATCCCCCCTTTTTTTATCTTCTTCCTCCTTCTTTCCTGTGGGGTAAGATACCCAATTGAGTATGTATGGTATTTACGCAAATTATTTTAATGCAGTTAACATTCCCTAAATCCTACCAGTTCATGGCTATGAGAAACTTCCATGATAATTCAAAGTAACAGGACAAGAAGAAAACTGAATCTGCACTGTCTCCTTAGATCTCACTTAGCACTTTGTTTTGAATCTAATTTTCTTAAAATGTATTACTTAATATTCTAATTATCCATTATGTATCATATCCTTTTTATCAGACTATAAACTCCATGTGGATATCTGAATTTTATTATTTCTCCTGACTCCACCAGTGTTCTGCACACAGTAAGAGGTTAATAAATGTTTATTAAATGCAAATGAATTATCCCCTCAATTTCTAGTTTCCTCATTTTATATTCAGTACTGTAGATTCGAATGTTCCTCTTGGTAGTGGCAGCTGAGACTTTTGGTTTCCCTCCAGAGCTTACAAAATCTTGGTCAGGCTCTTGTCTCCAGCCATCATCCTTTTTTTCACCTAATTTGCTTGCCTGCTCTAGCTGTCAACCACCTTTTCCTTATTCATACATTCCCTATTTTGTCCTATTTGGTGACTTGCACAAACTATTCAGTCCAAGGAGAACTCACCTTCCAGGCTCTGACACATTCAATATATACCAAGTTTTTACAGTGAACTTTGTTTTTTAACTCAATTATGAATAACTTAATACTTAGGACTTTTAACTGAAGAAAACAAAAAAAAAATTTTCCCAGAAACAATAGGTGCTGCAATGTCTGTTATCCAGGCTATGAGATAATGACAAGTACAACTGAATTTCTGAGATTGGTTTGGAAAGCTTGTTTTATCTGAGACCCTAATGCAAAGTCATTTCTGGAATATAAAAATACTTCAGCAACCGAAATGAGAAAAAATCCTTTTAACCATGTCTGATTGGCTTAAAAAGCTACTTTCAACATCATCAATGCTAAACCTTTATTCTGCCAAATAGCAATGATAACGTGGTTCAATAGAGCATGATAAGCTCAGCAAACTGTTTCCAAGATATATTACAAGCAGAGGCTTTATGGAATGTAAAATTTTTGCCAATTGCTCATGACATTGTATACTCTGCTTTTGTTTGTTTTCATAAAAATTGAACATACAAATAGAATTTCTCTGTGGATAAGTACTGTATTTGAGTCTTAGAAAAAATCTAAGAATCAGAAATGTGGTCTGCCTATTGACTAAAATTGGGAAAAATAATAACTGGGAGTCATTGAGAATGCCTACTAACTTATGGCATGGTTGATGTTTTTGACTGTGGGGGAGACAGAGAAAAGTAGCTTTTTTGCTGCCTTTGGAAACTGTTTGGTGGTGTGGCATCATGGGCATGCATTTGGCCTCTTTCATGGAGTAGGCAAAGCCAAGGGGAAGACAAAAGCAGGGAGTTTGTTTCTTTAAATGATTTCTTTGAAGAAACCTTCAACTTGCCATGTTATTTCTTGGAGTTCCTCAAAATCCCTGGCATCTGTTTATACATCAGCGAAGATCACTGGGTTCAAGAGACCCAGTAGGTATCTGTCTGCCTCCTCTGAAATTTGCTGACAATAGCCATTCTAGACGTAATTTGCAGTTTCTGAGGCAGCAGAGAAATGTAGATTATAGACCATGCCCTATTTGGATGAACAATTCAGCAAAGCACAGGACCCCAAAGTGGCTATTTGGGGTCCCTCTGAATGAGCAGAGTATAATAATAATAATAATAATAATAATAATAATAATAATAATAATAGAGAATTATCTCATGTCAGTCTCACATCATGCTAGTGAGAAATGGACCATAGGCATTAGTATCCTTGTGATCATAGTACTGTAGATTGACATCCAGAAAGGATCTTCAGTCTCAATTAGTCCAAACTTCATAATGTAGAAATGAAGAATCTGGGCCTTAGAGAGGTAAAATGACTTATCCAAGCTTACCCAGAGAAAAGGTGAGATTCAAACCAAGGTCTTAAAATTCCAGATCAAGTTTTCTTTCCACTGATCTACATTTCATGGCACTTTACAGATTAGGAAACTGAGGCTCCAAGAGATTACATGACTTATCATTGGTTATATAGCTAATTAGGATCACAAATACAAGATTAGAATCTACACCTTGCTCACACTAGGCCCAGTAATCTATCCAGTATGTCATGCTGGCTCTCTATAGCTACCTCTATGTAGCACTTTAAGATTTACAAAGTACTTTCCTCATTACCATCATGTGAGGGAGGTAGTCCAAGTATTATGACTCTGGTTTTACAAAGAAGACTATCAACATAAATACTTAGCATATTTATCTGAGTTCTTTGTGCAAGCTGACATGAATCCCAATGAGAACTGGGTCCAATATGAAAATTTCAAAGTCAGTAAGAAGTCAAAAACAATTTCCCAAGTCTTATGAAAGGAGCAGTAAGTAAACAGGTTATGATAGGAATATAGTAAATCTTCAAAGATCATGTAGCCATCTTAAACCAGAGAATTCTTTAACATCATCATATATCTACCGGAAATGGGCTGAAATAACTTCAAGTGAGAATTAATATCAATATCAAAACAGAAGGAAGGTGGTTACCAGGTAATTCTCCCATAAACTCTTGAGTACATTTGTTTTGCATTTTTCTTTTTTAATGTACAGAACTTGTTGACAAAATTTCAGCCTAGAGGCTGATTATACACAAAGTAGATGATTTAAGGCAAATTATTTAGGAAGAATTTGACACAGGGAGCTGGCACATCCCATTTGCTGATATATCTATTAGCTAGATAAATGTCCAGTGGAGTAATTTTAGCCAATCATTAGTTTGGTTTGCTCAAGCACTGCTCTTCATTGAAACAATGAATCTTCAGAATTAATACTTTTTTTTTTACATTTTATCTCAGTTCTCATAAAGACCTTTTTAATAGAAGCTGGATATAGACATCATGTTGTGAATACTAATTAAACATACTGAATCACCAAATATTCACCTCACATAGAGATCATGTCATCATTATTGCAATATACCTGGCTACAATTGAAATTAAAGATAATCTTACACTCTTTGGTAAAACCGAAAAGATTAAATTAGGGTTCATTGGCCAAGCTCAACAAATTTCGTTTTCTAAAGATTACAAAATTCCACTAGTCTTTCAAAAAATTAATTAGGCTTAGAGTCCTTGAAGAAAAACATTTCAGTATTTATGAATTGAAGACAGGATCTCACTGAAGAAGAGTCATTAGACCAGAAAAGAAGTTAGTTTCTTGTCATTAACTTGAACGAGAATATGCCTTTGATTAAGTTTGTAGCTTATTATGAAAAACAATCTCCAAAGTCAAGTTATAGTAATAAGGGTAATAACCATGTTCAAAATGTCATGTTCTATCAGGAAGATTCTTTTCTAAAAGCTGAACAAGAAATTTGATTTTTTTTTCAATCTGCCAATTTCTTCTTTGTTAATGCATGCCAGAAATGTAGAAGGCATTCCACCTTAGATTCCCACTATTTTATCATTCAAAAGTTCCTGGATTCACTATCAAGATGAAATTGATGTCTAGATTATTTAACCAACTACTGATGTAACAAAATTACAAAATCCTAATTTGAATTTGTACTTTGGATAACAGAGCACACTTATTTTGGTCCAGTTTATAAGTGTTCACTTTGTTTTAATATTATAAAGTTCAGCAAAATTTTAAGTTCCTACCTGGTTCTAAAATTATATGATTACACACACACACACACACACACACACACACACACACACACACACACACAGACACACACACAGACACACAGGTATGCAGAAAGGTGGTACAGTGGATGGAGTGCTAGACCTCGAATCAGGAAGACTCATGTTCCTTAGTTCAAATCTGGTCTCATGCTTAATAGCTGTGTGACCCTGATCAAATCAGTTAACCCTATTTGCCCCAGTTTCCTCATCTATAAAATAAGCTGAAAAGGAAACAGCAAAACAAATATCAAAGCATATGTATGTGTTTAATGTGTAACTAAAATATTGTGTTGTGAAGCTTTAGTGATTTAAATGTTGAAAAGATCTTATAAGATACATTTTGTCATGTTATTTTAATTTGAATTATTTGGAATAAGAGAAACTTTTGACAAAGAAAACTAGACTGTTCGAATGTTAATAAATTATTGGGCCACATTAACCCATCCATCTGTAAGAAGAGTGTTCACATTGAAATTAAACCAGGTAAATTCATTTCCATAATGACCAAAAGAGCCTAAAAAGGCAGTAAATGTTTAATTTACTTACTAAACAGCAAGCTAGGTATACCAAAACCAACACTAGTTCAGAACATAAACTTGCTTGTGAAAATTTACAGAGAAAGGTGGTGGATGGTTACATGCAGTATTACCACATAAAACAGAGAGAAAAGCAGAAGTGAGCAAAACAATTTAAAGAAAGTGATAGAACTGGAAAGTGCATAATAAACATATGAAAATCTTGATAATCATCTGCACAATATTAATACATATTGAGCAGGTTCATGCTGAAGGAATCACAATTTTAGGGCACCAAGAAACTGAATTTCAAGGTATCTAAGAGAGAGGAAGATGTGAAAAGTGGAAGGAAGGAAGCTCATTCTTTATTATTATGTATTTTCCCTAAAAAAGAGATCAAGAGAACATCAGAAATTCTATAGTGACTAATATTCTATAATGACTATTTTTCCATCTAAATAGAATATCAAGAGAATAATCGACTCCTAAAACCAAAGGCACCCTTGATGAAGGTAGCAGAAGGCTTTTCAAAAAACATTCTGTAAAAGACCCTATTTTTATCACCACACAATTGACTACAAGAAGTAGAAAATATAAGAACTCATTTTATTTTATTTATTTTGATAGTATTTTATTATTCCCTATTACACATCAAAACAGTTTTTAGCATTCATTTTTACAAGATTTTGAGTTCCAAAATTTTCTCTTTCTCCCCTCCCCTCTTCCAAAAATGGTAGGTAATTTGATATGCATTATACATGTGCTATCATATTCAAATCCAATTAGATCTCTCCGGTTGAATTGGAATCATTTTTCTAACTTATCGATGAGCTGCTTTATATCATTTTTCTTGAGGTTGCTGCTGATCTTGGCTGCAAGGAGCACACAAGCACCAGCACATAGTTTGTGGTTCTGTTTGTTTAGCTTGCCTTGTAAGACAAGCTTCTCAAAGTAAACACAAGCCATTGACACGGTAACTGGTTCAAGGTTGCATTCTTCAGAGAGACTCCTCATTTCCCATTTTAGGCTTCTAATTTTACTCAATCTAAGTTTGATGTAAGGAAACTTCTCTTTAAAAGTTTCATTTTAAGGACATGTAATAATTCTGTATTAGTCATGTAGTGAAAGAAAAAATGGAACAAAAGAAAAAAACATCTAATACGATAAAGTTAGTGAAATGTGTATACTTCAATCTGCATTCAGAATCCATCAGTTCTTTATCTGGATAGTTCTCTGTACTTGCCCTGGATCTTTGTGTTGCTGAGAAGAGCTGAGTAATTCATAGTTGATCATCCACAATGTTGCTGATATTGTATATAATGTTTTCCTGATTGACCTGAGTAAAGAATAGCATACAGATGCAATAGGGTATCTTCCCCTACAGGAAAGAAGGAAGAAGGAGATTAAAAACGGGTGACAATAGAAGGGAGGGCAGATAGGGGGAGGAGGGAATCACAAGCAAACACTTTTGAAAAGGGACAGGGTCAGGGGAGAAAATTGGATAAAAGGGGATAGAATAAGAAGGAGGAAAATATAGTTAGTCTTTCACAACATGTATTGTGGAAGGGTTTTTCATAATGATACATGTGTGGCCTATGTTGAATTGCTTGCCTTCTTAGGGAGGGTGGGTGGGGAGAGAAGAGGGGAGAGAATTTGGAACTCAAAGTTTTAAAAGAAGATGTTCAAAAAAAAAGTTTTTGCATGCATCTAGGAAATAAGATATACAGGCAATGGGGCATAAACATCTATCTTGCTCTACAAGAAAGTAAGGGAAAAGGGGATGGGGGAAGTGGGGTGACAGAAAGGAGGGCTGATTAAGGAATGGGGCAATCAGAATATATGCCATCTTGGAGTGGGAGGAGGGTAGAAATGGGGAGAAAATTCGCAATTCAAACTCGTGAAAATTGAATGCTGAAAACTAAAAATATTAAATAAATAAACAATGATTTAAAAAAAGAATAGTATTCCATTACTCTCATATACCATAGCTTGTTCAACCATTCCCCAACTGAAGGATATCCCCTCAATGTCCAATATTTTACCACAACAAAAAGGGCTGCTATAAATATTTTTGTACCTGTAGATCCTTTACCTTTTTTCTGATCTCTTTGAGATGCAAACCAAGTAGTGGTATGACTGGAAAAAAGAATATGCAAAGTTTGATTGCCCTTTGGATATAGCTCCCAATGGCTCTCTGGAATGGTTGGATCAGTTCATAACTCCACCAATAAGGCATTATTGTCTCAATTTTCCCACATCTTCTCCAACATTTATCATTTTCCTTTTTGGCCATATTAGCAATTGGATAGGTGTGAAGTGGTACCTCAGAGTTGTATTAATTTGCATTTCACTAAACAAAAATGACTTATAGCACTTCCTCATATGCCTATAGATAGCTTTGATTTCTTCCTCTGAAAACTACCTGTTCATATCCTTTGACCATTTATCAATTGAGGAATGACTTGTATTTTAGTAAGTTTGACTCAGATCTCTATATATTTGAGAAATGAGGCCTTTATCAGAGACTCTTGCTGTAAAAATTG
Organism: Phalanger gymnotis; assembly: GCA_028646595.1. Lineage (NCBI taxonomy): Eukaryota > Metazoa > Chordata > Mammalia > Diprotodontia > Phalangeridae > Phalanger > Phalanger gymnotis. The sequence goes on from CM053627.1 coordinate 164,865,866, forward strand.
TAAAAATTTCTTTCAGTTTTCCTTCTAATCTTGATTGTATTGGTTTTGTTTATGCAAAAGAATTTTTTTAATTTAATATAATCAAAATTATCTATTTTACGTTTCATAATGCTCTCTTTTGTTTGGTCATGAACCTGAGACTCACTTGTGTTCTTCAAGAGCTTGGTTTCTATACCATATGGTGCATATATGTTTAGCATTGATATTACTTCATTGTCTATGGTACCTTTTAGCAAGATGTAGCTTCCATCTTATATCTTTTAATTATGTCTATTTTTTTTCAGTTTCACTTTGTCTGGGGTCAGCATTGCTACTCTTGCTTTTTTTTTTTATTTCAGCTGATGAATAATAGATTCTGCTCCAGCCCCATATCTTTACTCTGTGTTTGTTTCTCTGCTTCAAGTATATTTCTTGTAAACAGCACATTGAAGGATTTTGGATTTTGATCAACTCTGCTATCAGCTTCCATTATCTGGGAGAGTTCATCCCATTCACATTCACAGTTATGATTACCAAATATATTTCTTCCCATCCTTTTTTTTTCCTCCTGTTTATCTTCTCTCTCTTTTCATCTTTTCTCTCCTCGGCAGTCTTTTGCTTGTGTTTATTGCCTCCCCCAATCTGCTCTCTCTTCTGTCAGTTCCCCTCTTTACTTAATCTCCTACTCTTCTTCTTCCCTGTCAGGTAAGAGATTTTTATTTTCAATTCATTGTGTATATTATTCACTCTTTGAGCCAATACTGATGAGAGTAAGGTTCAAGCAATGCCTATTGCTCTCCCTCTCATCTTTCCCTCCACTGTAATGGATTTTTCACACATCTTCACATGAAAAAAATTACCCCACTCTACCCCTCCCTTCGTTCTGCACCCAGTATACTTCTCTTTCTTGATTATTTGTTATGTCCTTCCTTGTTATGTCCTTCCCTCAAATCCACCTTATACCCATACCCTCTGTCTATGTATATTACTTTTAATTGTACTATTAGTGATATACTGTTTAAGAATTACAAGTATCATCTTCCCGTGTAGGAATGGAAACAGTTCAGCTTCATTGAGTGCTTTATGCTTTTCCCATTTTACCTTTTTAGACTTCTCTTGGTTCTTAATATTGGAGATCAAATTTTGGTTTAATTATTGTCTTCTCCTTATGAAAGCTTGAAATCCTTCTATTTCATTAAACAACCATTTTGTCCCTTGAAATGTTATGTTTAATTTTGCCAGGTAGGTGATTCTTGGTGGTAGTCCAATTGTTTTGCCTTTCAGAATATCATGTTCCATAACTTCTGATCCTTTCATGCTGTAGCTGCTAATTCCTATGTAATCCTGATTGTGGCTCCCTGATATTTGTATTTGTTTCTTTCTGGCCACTTGCAGTAGTTTTTTCTTGACCTGATAGTTCTGTAATTTGGCTACGATGTTCTTTGGAGTTTTTATTTTGGGTTCTCCTTCCTGAGGTGATCAGTGGATTCTTTCAATGTCATTTCAATGCCTGGAACCCTCTGGTTCCAGAATATCAGAGCAGTTTCCCTTGATAATTTCTTGAAAGATGCTGTCCAGGTCTTCCTTTCGATTATAGCTTTCAGGTAGTCAAATGATTCTGACATTGTCTCTCCTGTATCTATTATGCAGGTCAGTTGTTTTTCCAATGAAGTATTTTACGTTTTCTTCTGTTTTTTCATTCTTTCAAATTTGATGGATTCTTGATGTCTCATAGAGTCATTAGTTTCCACTTGCCCTTTTATAACTTTTAAGGAGTTTTTTTCTTCAATTAACTTCTGTACTTTCTCTTCTATTTGGCCAGTTGTATTCTTCAGTGGATTTTTGTATCTCCTTTTCCATTTGGCCAGTTCTACTTTTTAAGCAGTTGTTTTCTTTTTCCAAGTTGTTTACTTTTTTCATAATTGTCTTGCATTATTCTCATTTATTTTCCCATTTCTTTTCTTCTACATCCCTTATATGATTTTAAGCACTTTTTTGAGATCTTCCTTGAGTTCTTTTGGGGCTTGAGACCACTTCCCATTTTTCTTTGGGGTGTTGCCCATAGGGATTTTGACATTGTTGTCCACTTCTGAGTTTGTGTCTTGATCTTCCTTGTTACCATAACAACTTTCATTGGCCAGATTTTTTTTGCTCACTTTTTTGGCCTTTTTCCTTTCTTTTAAATTTGAGCTCTGTTCCTGGGGGGGGAGGGGCACTGTCTCAGACTTCTTGTGCCAGTGGCTGCAGACCTTGGCTGTTTACCTGGTGCTGCACTGATGTTGCCCTGAGGCCTACAGGGGTCCCCTGTGTCTGCTGCTTTGTGGAGGGATTGGGGTGGAGGTGGCTAGATCTGCTGGAGGGCAAAGGGGTCTGTCAGCTTACCTGGTGCTGAGCTGGGGTCCTAGTTCTGGTGTCTGGCATCTCCTGAGGCCAGTGGGGTGTTTCTGTGTTTCCAGAGAGCTACACTGAAGCAGGTCCACTGGAGGTGGCCTGTTTGCCTGTGCCTACGCTGAAGCAGATGGAAATTCTCAGAGCTGGAGACTGCCCATTTCTCTAGCTATGTTGAGGCATATCGGGGGTACTGGTGTTGGTGTTTGCCTGCTCCAATGTACCAATTGGCTGAGGTGGGGCTTCCTGCTGGCTTTCTGGGACACTTTTTGCCCTGGACTGTGCTCCCCTTTTACCTGAGTGAGCCAGACCTTACTTGTGGATCTTCCAGGTTTCTTATGCTCAAATATTCTTTCATTCTGTCCTTTTGCTGGTTCTGCTGTTCTAGTATTAGTTTGGGGTTGCTATTTTATGGTTGTTTGGAAGGGAATATTGGCCTCACTATATTTATTGCTTTATGCTGCAAGTGGCACATTGGAGAGAGTGCCGGTGCTAAAGTCAGGAGGACTTGAGTTCAAATTTGACCTCAGAGTAGCCATGTAACCCTGAGCAAATCATTTAACCCTGTTTGCCTCTCTTCCCTCATTTATAATATGAGCTGGAGAAGGAAATGGCACTCCATTGTCTCTGTCAAGAAAACCCCCAATGGAGTAACAAAGAGTTGGGCACAATTGATCTCAAACTTTCTCCTGAATCAAAAACTCATCTTTTTTTAATACAACTGGCTGGTTGTATGCTATCAACTGCACTCTCTAAAGAATAAAAATTGAGTACCATTCAAAGTCAATAAAGCAAGCTTTGGTGGATATTTGTTAACTGCCCCAAATTACAAATTGATTTTTTTTAAAAATAGTAGTAATGTAGTAATGAATGCCATCAAAATAATATAAGATCAAAATAGAAGGTGGTCATCATGCAAAAGTGAGAGAATCTACAATTTCTTTTCCATCAGGATTGTCACAAAGTTGAATGTAAGAAAAGCATATGTTTGGTGGAATTGCTATGGTGTATTTATGTGAAGAAATGATCAATAGTGGCATAAGGTAGGCCCATATAAGTTAGCCGCCATCTGTATCATTGGAGAGTACATCCACCACTGATGCATTTGATTTGATTTATGAGATTTGAGATCATTTAAGTTGTAATTTTGAAGAATATATACTGGTGGATAATTGATTTAAAAATAGAAAATAAAGAGTGAGACTAACTAGTAATTTTGTGAATTGAAATGTTTTAATGATAAAACTCCCTTGAGATTAGCATCTAAACTGGTTTGAAGCCTTAAAAAATACGAAAGATGAATTGCTCAGTGAAATTTCTAAATTTACAAATTATACCAAGTTCTTTCAAGCAATTAATGTAAAACTTACAGGGATGTTTTGTGAATGGGCCGACATGTAGCCTGGCCCATATCAATTAAAGGTCGTTGAAACTATACTTACAGAAGAGAAGGTTTAGTGCTAGCTATCACCAGCCTGGTGATGGGTGGGTGGGAGCTAGTTCATTTTTTTGTATTGTTTCTTGAATATATCCAACCACTGCGTTGATGTAGCTAGGAATGTCAACATAATGCCTGCCATAATTAGAAAAAGTTATAGGGAATGACTTATAAAATGCAATCCTAGCCTTAAAACTGTTGTGCATCTGGAACTGGAATTCATTCTTCTGTTCTCATGGCCATGCTTCTAGAAAGACAGAATGGGGCTAGGAAATCTTTCAGAAGAAAACTAAAATGATAAAGTTTAATGAACAGCTTCAGGAGTCTAGAATAAATGAATTAAGCTTTCACTTTGAGAAATCGAATACAAAATAACATTCACCTTGGATGAGTACTATTGAATTTTGTAAAATTGTTCACAGTATAAAGAAGTCAAGTGGTATAGGGAACAGCAAACTGACCTGAAAACCAGGAAGACCTAGGCTCAAATTCTACTTCTGACTAAGATTGGTTGAGTGGCCCAGAGCAAGTCAATAAACCTCTCAGTGCTCTAGACAGTTCTCTAGGCTTAGAAATTGAAGAGAAGTGGAGGATAATCATAGATGATAATTTGCTAAAGTTGACTAGAGCAGTCAAAATGGTAAGAGTAGAACCAATCACCTCTCTCTGTCTCTGTCTCTGTCCCTGTCTCTGTCTCTGTCTCTCTTTCTCTCTCTCTCTCTCTCTCTCTCTCTCTCTCTCTCTCTCTCTCACACACACACACACACACACACACACACACACACACACACACACACACACACATGCACACCTTACAGGAGGAAAGGAGGAAAAGAGTATGGAGCAGGAAAGCATTCAATACTTTTGACAACTTCAGAGAGGTCAATAAGGATGAAAACTAAGAAAGTACCATAAAATGCAGTAAGAGATCACAGATAACATTGAGGACACATTCAGTCAGTAGTAAAATGGAAACTACATTACAAAGTGTTGGCAAGTAGGTAGCACGCAAGGAAGTGGTATTTACTTGGCCTTTTCTTATAATATGGCTTTGAGAGAAAGAGGAGAGATGTAGACGTGGGGGAAAAGAATTTCTCAACATAAGCTAGGTGACAGATAAACTGATAGTCTCAGAAGAAATATAGTAGAGGACAGGGTCACTATGACAATAGTGCAAATAAATGTGAAATCAGAAAAGTCAAATGGAAGAATATTAACAAATGTCAAAGAGGCAACTTTATTTTTGCCTGGCTTTTGTTATCTTCCATTGCAGCCTGGCAGGAAGAGAGCATCATAGACCTTGGCTGAGAGGGTTTACTGATGATAGTTCAAATCAACTCAATTTAGCAAATGTCATTTACTCGTGTTATATATACAAATTAATGTGTTAAGTAAGCATTTGGCAGGGGAAAATAAAAGCTTAGCTAAGATACTGTCCCTGCTCTCATGGATGTTACAATCTAGGGGAGAGTTTATATGCTGTGGAGAATGTACAAGGGATGACAGGTCACAGAGCAAGTGGAAGAGAATAGTATGATATAAGACTGGAAGGGGTGAATAGAAACATTATGTGAGAGACTTGAACACCAAGCCAAAGCAATCCCTTGAAGATCCTTGAACAAAGGACTGTTTTTACTAGATCTGTGCATAAGGGTTCAGCTTAGTTTGGCTTTCAATGAATGAAACTTTTCTAATGTACCTTTGAATTGCCAGAAACTCATGACATCCATGGGATGTTTCATACCAAATAGTTTTTGGCTTGCTTGTTTTAAAATTCCAAAGCACACTAAGTCTTTAGAAGAAATATTGCATGCCTCTGATCATTTGGTATCTCTAGACTTGTTTTCATAAATTTCTTTACCACAGGAAACATACTGTGAAGGAAACCACTGATGTAGTGAAGAGAATATGTTTTAAAAAAATAAAAGAAACAGTTGAACAAAGTACAAGAAAATTTTGATACCGCATACCGATATAGTTCATATACTGAGGCTTCTCAACACTATTGGGTCAAGTCAGTAAAACTACAGATTTAAATCCCTCTAGATTTCAAAATATTGTTTGAATGTCTCTGTCTGTCTGTCTGTCTGTCTGTCTGTCTGTCTGTCTGTCTCTCTCTCTCTCTCTCTCTCTCTCTCTCTCTCTCTCTCTCTCTTTCTCTCTCTTCTTCTCCCCTTCTTGCTGTCTCTATCTCCTCCCCACTCTACCCTGCCACTCTGCCACTGTCTTGTTACTCTTTATCCTTTTACAGCCTGGACAAAATAAATAATTAATTAAAGTTCATTTTTTTAATTAAGGAAAATGAAAGAGGAGTTGCTTCATGACATGTAATATCTAATGCCTCCATCAATCTAATGAGCTGTCATCGAAGTAGTGGAATTTTCAGATTTATTTATTCTGTTCTTAAAGACTCACCAAGCAGTCTTTTTTTTAGATTTGTATTGCAGTGTATAAACTGTATAAATTCTATGTTTTGATAAGAAGACCAAAAAAGTAGAAAGGAAAGTTGGCATTTCTATTCAGGTAAAGGTTTGACTACATGGCCTCTGAGATCATTTCCAATTTAGAAAAACTAGGATTCTACTTTGTATGTATATCTACTTTTTTTCTGAGCAAGAAAGGATGATAGAAAACATTAGATCTATTTTGCTATGATGAACTTAAATACAATAAATGATTGGTAAAAATAATAGGAACACAAAAGCAATTTTAATATAGTCTTAAAATGGTGTTTGGTTAATTATCCAGGACTAATACTCTTTTCATTTATTTTATTACCTATAAACTTTAAAGATGGTAGTTAAAAGGGATAAGATGAAAATTTGCAATACTTCCTTGCTAGGCTAGTGCCCAGATAGTTAGCATTTTTGGAGGGGGGAAGGCAGGGCAATTGGGATTGAGTTGCCCAAGGTCACACGGCTAGGAAGTGTGTCAAGTGTCTGAGGCTGGATTTGAACTCAGGTCCTCCTGATTCCAGGGTCAGTGCTCTAATACTGTGCCACCTAGCTGCCCCAGATAGTTAGCATTAAGCCACTAAAATAATACAGGGGCCCTAAGTTAATGAGTCATGTCTGTTGGTTTTGAGCCAATGAAGTAGAAACTGTGAGAACTGGAGGAAATTCCCGAATCCAGACTTCTAGTCTGCTTTATTTTGCCTTGTACTTATCTACCCAAGTTGATGAGAAGTTTAATCTTTCCAGAGGGAATGTGTCATTAAATGGAAAAAGAAAGAAGACTGATTTGTAAATTAGAAAATAACTCTTTCCAAATCTCACCACTTTATAGTGGTATGACTATGGATAAATTACTTATTGAGAATCATGTTATTCTTCTATAAAAGAGGTATGATACCACCTCTAGTACCAACTTCATAGGTTTGTTGTATCAAATAAAATGATTTATGTAAAGGGACTCACTGACATTACAGCACTATATAAATGATGATCATTATTGCTATATTGAAGGATAGGGAAAATGGTACAGTAGAATGTGCACTGAACTAAAAGTCTGGGGACCTGGTTTTAGCTCTCATGGAAAACTATCTATGTGGCTTTGGTCAAGTCATCTAATTTCTTTGAGGCATCAGTTTATTCAACCATTGTACAAAATTATCTCTGAAGTCAAATTATTTGACAATTCTGTTTCATTCCCTACCATTCATGAGAAAAATTCAGATAAAGCTAAACAAATAATAATATGTAATATAGCATCCTAAAGGTCAGAATGGGAACAGTGGTAGAAAATTGCAAAGGATGTCGTTAAAAGTTGAGATCATCCATTCACTTTGTTTCTTTTCCAGTCTTCTCTCCTCTCTTCTTCTCTTCTTTTCCCTTATCTTTCATTTCCTTCTCTCTTTTCTTCCCTTCCCTCCTCTTCTCTTCTTTTTCATCATTTTTCTTTCCTTTTCTTTCCTTGACTAGATTTCCCTGTTCACCTGGGCTCTGAGAAACGCTGTAGCCAACTTACACTAGCTCACTGGAGGCAGTTGTTAAATTTTCAATGGGAGCATTTGCACTTGAGAAGTAAGCAAACACTATAAATCAGGGCTCCTGATTTGTTTTGTTTATTTGTCTAGACAAGAAAGTGATGAAGAAAATGTTAGTGATATAGACTGAACTTAAACATATGTAGTGTCCTTTTGGATAACTGTTTGTTAAACATTTATCAGCACGACCATGCTTAAAGGTTGGAAATGCAGCAGTCAGTCATGAACCTAACCCCACTACAGAAGCTTTGAGCTTCTCCATTTCTAACTTAGGTTGTATCATCCTTTCTTACACTGCCCGATATCTCCCTACTCTGAGAGGCTCAGTATATTGGGGCTGGATTTAATGCAGCTATACAATCAGATTTAGTCCTATAACAACTTGGAATTCTTGAACTCAAGTGGTCCCAGATTCTCAGCTTTCCCCATCAACAGAGATTACAGATGAGTACAGATGTGTGACCCTACATTCAGTAAGTTTATTCATTTTTATATGTTTTGGTGTATATTTTCATCTATTTAACATATCTATTTGCTTGTATATATGGATTTACTCCTGATTTGGCCTTGATGATGTTCATTTCTATAATCAGCATGTAGTAAGACGTTAAGCTGGAGGTGTAAGCCTTAGGAAGAACCAGGAAAACAGCTGGACACATATAGGATTTTACTTAGAAAAACAATATTTGAGGAGGGAAGAGAATGGGGTCTGGTAACTTCCTTGAAGATAGGTGAGGAAAAGAATAAGCAACCATCATACTACTCTTGCTCCCTTTCCTTTGGAGAAGGATGGACCAAATAACTATACATGTCACCTACAGGTAGAAATCCCATGTAGATCTTACATGGACACAAATAATTTATGTAAGGAAAATCTTCCAACAACTAGAGGTATCCAAATTGAACCTGTCTCAGAAGCTACTTATTTTCCTTTCGCTGAGAACCTTTAAGCAAAGGCTCAATAACAACTTATTGGGGATACTGCAGAGGAAATTATTATGGTGGTAAGATTTTGATTAGGTAGCCTCAAAGGTCACTACCAATTCTGAGATTCTGTAATGCATTACCTGTGGAATTGCACCAGCCTTCTGTCCAAATGCCATTTTGCTGATTTACCTTGCTGGTGATAAAGTGATAGCATTCAACCTCAACTGGGCTGTCTCCAAGTCCATAAAGATTCAGATTAGTGATCCAGAAACTTGTCAAGTTAGAGAATTAATGAAATTGGACTCTGGACAGGGGTGGAAAGGGCCCCAAAAGCCTATTTTATGTGCCTCTATATATAAAATTCAGAGATTGAACTTAAATATAGTAAAACATATTATGTGACCTAAGATATGAATCAAGATAGATAAGAAATTAACTCAAATTTAGTAGGTGGGTTAGTCAGGAGAGCCCATGGAGTCTTTTAAGCCAATTTTTTTAATGAAAATATAGAATATATGGGGCAGGTAGTAGAGATAATGAGCAATTTAGGTTTTATCCCTTTAAGACTTGAAAAGTCATATTTGTATTTAATTGCCGCTGAGTCCCCCTCCTGGATCACTGCCTTTTCAATGACAGAGGGGCTTGTGTAGTACAATGAAACTATGAGCTATGCCATGCAGGACTACCCAAGATAGACAAGTCATAGTAAAGAGCTCTGACAAAAGGTGATCCACTGGAAAAGGAAATGGCAAACAAATACCTTTGCCAAGAAAACTACATAGACAGTATTAAAACAATTAAAGATATGACACCAGAAGATGAGCCCATCTAGTCAGAACATGTCCAATACACTACTGGGGAAAAACAGAGGACAGCTTCAAGTAGCTCCAGTATTCAGTAAGCAACTGGGCCAAAGCTAAAAGGAAGCTCAGCTACAAATGTATCTGGTGATGAAAGGGAAATGGGAAATACAAGAGATCTCTTTAAGAAAATTAGAATTATCAACAGAATGTTTCATGCAAGAATGGGCATGACAAAAGACAAAAATGGTAGTAAAAGTAGAAGAGATTAAGAAGTGGCAAGAATATACAGAACTATGTAAGAAAGATCTTACAATCCCTAATAACCACGATGGAGTGGTTACTGATCTAGAGATAGACATTCTGGACGATAAAGTCAAGTGAGCCTTGGGAAGCATTGCTAACAAGAAGGTTAGTAGAGGTGATGGATTTCCAGCTGAGCTATTCATTCATTCATTCATTCATTTATAATTTATTTAGTTTGTTTTTCATAAAAGATGATGCCATTAAAGTGTTACACTCAGTATCCCAGCAAATTTGGAAAACTCAGTAGTGGCCACTGAATTGGAAAAAGGTCCATTTATACCCTAATCCTAAAGAAGGGTAATGCCAAAGAATGCTCAAATTTCTGAAAAAAATGTGCTCATTTTACATGTTGGCAAGTTTATACTTAAAATTCTGAAAGTTAGATTTCAGCAATATATGAACTAAGAATTATCAGAAGTGCAGACTGGTTTTCGAAGAGGCAGAGGAACTACAGACCAAACTGCCAAAATTTGATATATTATGAAGAAAACAAGGGAGATCTAGAAAAACATCAACTTCTGCTTCATTGACTACACTAAAGACTTTGTATGGATCAAAGTCCTCAAAGAAATGAGAGTACCAGATAATTGTACTTGTCTCCTAAGGAACAGATATGCAGGCTAAGAAGCAACAAAACTAAGCATGGGACAACTGATTGGTTTAAGACGGGAAGAGGAATACAACAAGGCTATATATTGTAAACTTATTGATTTAATTAATATGCATAGTACATCATGCTAAATGCCAGGCTGGACAAATCAAAAGCTGGAAGTAAGGGTGCCAAGAGAAATATCAACAATCTCAGATATGCAGATAATATCACTCTGATGGCAGAAAGTGAATAAGAATTAAGAAGCCTCTTGATGAGAGTGAAAGAAGAGAGTGTAAAAGCTACCTTGAAGAATAATGTAAAATAATAATAATAATAATAATAATAATAATAATAATAATAATAATAATAATAATAATAATAATAATAATATCTTGGAAACTGTTTCCATCACTTCCTGGCAAACAGAGGGAGAAGAAATGGAAGCAGTGTCAGATTCTATATTTTGGGGCTTAAAGATCTCTGTAGATAGTGACTTCGGCCATGAAATTAAAAGACACTGGCTTTTTGGAAGGAAAGCCATGTCAAATCTGGACAGCATACTAAAAAGCAGAGACATCACCTTGCCCACAAAGATAGGGTTCTCCCAATAGCAATATGTGGCTATAAGAGTTGGACTATAAGGAAAGCTCCATGCTGCAGAATCAGTGCTTTCAAACTCTGGTGCTGGAGAAGACTTTTGAGTCTCTTGTACAGCAAGGAGATCAAATCAGTTAATATTTAAAGAAATTAATTCAGGCCATTCACTAGAAAGTCAAATATTGAAGCTAATTTGTATTCCTAGCACTTAGCACAATGCTTGGCACATAGTAGATGATTAAGAAATGTATGTAGATTGGTTGTGATAATCAAGAAGGGGAAAGCACAAGCATTACGTGGTATTGGGAAAGGCTTCTTGTAGAAGCCAAAATTTGCATTGGGAAATGCAAGAAGTTAGGGAAGCCAGGGGGCCAGAGAGGAGGAGGGAGGTCATTCCAGGCATCAGAGACAGGCAATGAAAGTTCTTGAGTTGGGAGATGGAGTGCCTTGTTTGTGGAACAGGAAGGAGGCTGGTATCAAAAGATTACAGAGCACATGGGTATAAAAAGACTGGGAAGGTAGGAGGAATATGATCACTAGGGGCTTTGAGCGGCTGTATATTCTGACCTCTTTTTTATTAACATAATACCAAAAAAAGATGATTGTACATGAAACTGCACATCTACTATGCACAACTTGCTATTCCTTTCAAATATATAACAAAAATATCATGTAAATTTCTTTTTTTCTCCCCCCCACCCTAGAGATTGCTGCCATTAGACACAAATAGGTATATATATATACACACATACATATATGCATATGTATATATATATATATGCACGTATATATTTGTGTGTGTATGTATATATGTATGTATGTATGTAAAATTATTCTATACATACTTGTATTTTTGGATCTTTCTCTGGATGCAGATAGCATCTTTCTTAATATGTACTTTATAGTTAATTTGGCTATTGACTGCTCCAAATAAAACCTTTGAGAGTTGAAGGGAGGACAGATTGGAGTAGGGAGAGACTCATGGCAGGGCAAACCAACTAGGTGTTGCTGTTCAATTGATCAACCATGTCTGATTCTTTGTGACTATGTGGACCATAGCAGGGCAATATTGTGCATGGTGGTTTCTTGGCAAAGCTATTGCAGTTATTTGTCATTTCTTTCTTTAGTGGACTAAGGCAAACAGAAGTTAAGTGATTTGCCTAGGATTACACAGCTAATAAGTTTCTGAGGACAAATTTGAACTTCCAGATTCTATAGCCCATCACTCTATCCACTGAGCCACATAACCACTTACTAGCAGTAGGTTGTCCCAATAGTTCAGGAATGAGTTGATGAAGTCTTTCACTAGGGTGGTGACAGTGTTGGATGGGAGATGGAGAGGGGATATATGAGATATTTTATAAAGATAAAATTGAAAGGACTTGGCAACAGACTGGATATGGGGGTTGAAAGACAGTGGGAGTAAAGGATGACAAATAGGTTGTGAGTCTGAGTGCCTGAGAAAATGATATTACCCTTCAAAGTAATAAAGACGTTTGGAAGGGGAAGGGTTATAGGGAAAAAAATGAGTTCAGTTGGGGACTTAATGAATTTAAAATGTTTGTGAGGGCATATAGTTCAAAATGCTCAATAGGTAGTTGGAGATATGAGATTAAGTAATATAAAATTTTAATGGCTTCACTCACCATAGTTTTGTGATTATCTCTACCTTCTTTCAGAAGCATGTAAGTAGGAATAATGACAGCAGATGGTAGCAGTGATCCAAGGATGAGTCTTGACAGGGTAAGCTTTATGATAAAAAAGGTGGTAAGGGATTCTATAAGGGCTGATTGACTGGTAAAAACTGAGTAGTGAAAGGCTTGAAGAACAGGATTTGGGGTTTCAAGGCAGAAGCATAGGTGGAATGACATTAGATTGTGATCATATAAAGGAATGTTGGAATTTGTGAACATGAAAGCAGTGTGTATGACTGAGGTGGTAGGAATAGGTCATGTGAAATGAAAAAGTTGAAGAAGTAGGTGATTAGTCTTTTTGAGAGAGAATCACTATATATGTTGAAATCCTCTAGTATGAGGGCAAGAGTTGGGGGGAGGAGAGAAAAACCAAGAGCCAAGGACAGAACTTACTGAGGAAAGGAGGGGGAGTGTTCTGGAGGTTGATAAATAGCAGCTAAAGAATTTTGATTGGATGGTAGAAATAGAAACCAAGAAGAGAGTCAACTATGGAGTTAATTCACGACTCTTAAGGTGAAACATTGTTCATCTCTTTCATTCTCTTTTCTCACTCTTCCTGAGTGTATTAATAGAGTAGGGAATTAATTTCTCCTTGTTCTCTTCCAATCAGGCTCTTATCCAGTAGGAGACACCACACTCAACAGAGAGCAAGCTAGGTAGTTCTGCTATTGACTTGAGCTGAGCTTCTAAGAAGATCACGCCCTGGAATGTTAGGGGAGAAACCCTTCAAATATAGATACTGTACCCAAGGGAAGCAGCAAAAAAACACCATAGAAAAATAAAAGATATCACTGTAAGACTGTGCCCCAGATTTGAGTTGCCTTAGGAGTGTTCATATTCTAAGTGTGTGACTGTAAGTTTGCTTTTGTGTATGCCTACTCTTCCTATTGATACTACATGGACTTGTAAAAGCATGCCCCAGGTCTATAGGCGGGATATGCCCCATTAGTAAGTGCCTCTATTCTGAGCTACTTGTGTTTTCTGATTGATTGTTGAATGTAAACATAAGAACAGAGGTGTTTGAGCTATTGTCTGGGATTGTGGACCAGACCTACAGAGTAACTTTAATTTGGTGTCATCATCTCCCTAGGCATCTATGCTATAAATGTAATTTAGTGGAGGAAGCCCAGAAAAGGGGTGCTACATAGAAAAAAAGATTACTCATAATAGAAATTTTTTAAAAAGGAAGATAGCATATACCTGACTAGGAAAACTCCATAATGCTGTCAAAAAGATAAAAGAAGTTGAAGGATTTTATTAATATAAGGATATACAACGTGTTGCTGAAGAAAACAGTAGAAACCATGCAAAAATAAAGGCAGCATGGTCAACCCCCCATTAATCATTTTTATTCATTCTTTCCTAATAGAAAGATAATTTTCTTTGTCAGAGAAAACAAAAGCAAAAGTACTAGGTATTCAATTAGACATTCTACTTGTCATCTATTATCTTCATCTTATAGACCTCTGGCAGCTATACTATGCTTGTTTTGAACCTCTTATCTTTTCTAATGGAGCTATAAGTTATCCTTAACTTTTCTTATCAACTACAATTCATTTTTTTAAAAAATTATTTATTCTTAGTTTTCAGCATTCAGTTGCACGAGATTATGAGTTCCAAATTTTCTCACCATCTCTCCCCTCTCCCACCCAAAGATGGCATGTAATTTGATATAGGCTCTACATATATATTCATTTGAACCCTTTTTCACATTGGTCATGTTCTAAGGAATAATTAAAACCAATAAGAAAAACTATGAGAAAGAAGAAACAAACAGAAAAAGAAAAAAAGAGAGCAAATAATATATTTTAATCTTCATTCAGACTCCAAAGTTCTTTTTTTTTCTCAATGAGGACAGCATTTTCCATCAGAAGTCCTTTGGAGTTGTCTTAGATCCTTGATTGCTAAGAAGAGACAAGTCTATCAAAATTATTCATCACAGATTGTGACTGTTACTGTGTACAATGTCTTCTTGGTTCTGCTCACTTCACTAAGCATCAGTTCATTCAAGTCTTTCTTGACTTGAATTCTGCTCCACTAATTCAGCATCAGATCATGTAGGTCTTTCCAAGTTATTATGAAGTTCATATCTTTCCTATTTCTTATAGCACAATAGCATTCCATTACATTCATATACCACAACTCGTTTAGCCATTCCCCAATTGATGGGCATCCCCTTGATTTCCAATTCTTTGCTACCACAAAAAGAGCTGCTATAAATATTTTTGTACACACAGGTCCCTTTCCCACTTGTATGATCTCTTTGGGATAGAGCCCTAGAAGTGGTATTGTTGGGTCAAAGGGTATGCACATTTTTATAGCCCTTTGGGAATAGTTCCAAATTGCTCTCCAGAAAGGCTGGTTCAGTTCACAACTCGACCAACAATGTAACAGTTTTCCAATGTTCCCACATCTCCAGCATTTACCATTTCCTGTTTTGTCATCTTAGCCAATCTCACAGGAGAGATGGGGTACCTAAGAATTGTTTTGATTTGCATTTCTCTAATCAGTAGTAATTTAGAGCATTTTTTCATATGCCTATAGATATCTTTAATTTCTTCCTCTGGAAACTGACCGTTCATGTCCTTTGACCATTTCTCGATTGGGGAATGGCTTGTAGTCCTATTAATTTGGCTCAGTTCCCTGTATATTTTAGATTTGAGGCCTTTCTCAGAGACACTGGTTGTAAAGATTTTTCCCCAATTTTCTGCTTTCCTCCTAATCTTCGTTGCATTGGCTTTTTTTATACAAAACTTTTCAATTTAACATAATCAAAATTATCCATTTTGCATTTTGTAATGCTCTCTATGTCTTGTTGCATCATAAATTCTTCCCTTTCCCATAAATCTGACATGTAAACTATTCCTTGCTCAACCAAATTGCTTATAATATCAGCCTTTATTCTTAAATCATGAACCCATTTTGACTTTATTTTGGTGTACGGTGTAACATATTGGCCTATGCCCAATTTCTGCCATACTGTTTTCTAATTTTCCCATCAGTTTTTGTGAAATACTGAATTCTTAGCCCAGAAGCTGGATTCTTTGGACTTATCAAAGAGTAGATTGCTATAGTCGTTAGCTACTGCATGTTGTGCATCTACCCTATTCCACTAATCCACCACTTTGTTTCTTAGCCAGTACCGAATTTTAATGACTGCTGTTTTATGCTAAAATTTAATATCTGGAATGGCTAGGCCACCTTCCCTAGCATTTCTTTTCATTAATTCCCTTGATATTCTGGACCTTTTGCTCTTCTGAATGAATTTTATTATTATTTTATCCAGCTCTGTAAAATAATTTTTGGTAGTTCAATTGGTATGGCACTGAATAAATAAATTAATTTAGGTAAAATTGTCATATTTATTATATTAGCTTGGCCTAAACATGAGCAACTGATGTTTTTTTCCATTTATTTAGATCAGACTTTATTTTATGAATAGTGTTTCATAATTATGTTCATATAGGCCCCGGGTTTGTCTTCATTAGGTAGACTCCCAAATATTTTATAGTGTCTACAGTGTCTTGAAATGGAATTTCTCTTTCTATCTCATTCTGTTGGGTTTGTTAGTAATATATAGGAATACCAAAGACTTATGTGGATTTATTTCATATCATACAACTTTGCTAAAGTATTTTTTATTATTTCCAGTTTTTTTTTACTGGATTCTCTAAGTAATTCATCATATCATCTGCAAAGAGTGATAGTTTCTTCTTTGCCTATTCTAATTCTTTCAAATTCTTTTTCTTCTCTTATTGGTATAGCCTATTCTAATTCTTTCAAATTCTTTTTCTTCTCTTATTGCTAAAGCTAACATTTCTAGCAGCAAATTGAATAGTAAGGGTGATAGTGGATATCCTTGTTTTACCCCTGATGTTATTAAGAATGCATCTAGCTTATCTCCATTACATGTAATGCTTGATGATGGTTTTAGGTAGATGCTACTTATAATTTTGGGGAAGACTCCATTTATTCCTATGCTTTCTTGTGTTTTTAATAGGAATGGGTGTTGTATATTGTTAAAAGATTTTTCTGCATCTATTGAGATAATCATATGGTTTCTGTTAGTTTTGTTGTTGATATGATCAAGGATGCTGATAGTTTTCTAATACTGATCCAACCTCGCATCCCTGGAATAAATCCTACTTGGTCATACTGTATTATTCTTGTGATAAGTTGCTGTAATCTTTTTGCTAATATTTTATTAAAAATTTTGGAATCAATATTCATTAGGGAAATTGGTCTATAATTTTCTTTCTCTGTTTTGACTCCTTCCTGGTTTAGATATTAGTGCCATATTTGTGTCATAAAGAGAATTAGGTAGGACTTCTTCCTCTATTTTCCCAAATAGTCTATATAGTATGGGAATTAATTGTTTTTTCAAGTGTTTGAGAGAATTGACATGAAAAACCATCTGGCCTTGCAGTTTTTTTATTTTCCCCTAGGGATATCATTGATGGCTTGTTCAATTTCTTTTTCTAAGATGTTGTTATGTAGGCATTTTACTTCTCTCTTGTTAACCTGGACAACTTATATTTTTGTAAATATTCATCCATCTCCCTCAGGTTGTCGAATTTATGGGCATACAATTGGGCAAAATAATTCCTAATTATTGTTTTAATTTCCTCTTCTTTGGAGGTGAATTCACCCTTTTCATTTTTGATATTAGTAATTAGGTTTTCTTCTTTCTTTAATGAAATTAACCAAAAGTTTATCACCAGTTCTTAGTTTTATTTGTTAGTTAATAGTTTTCTTGATTTCAATTTTTTTAATATCTACTTTGGCTTTTAGTATTTCTAATTTGGTATTTAATTGAGGATTTTCAATTTGTTCTTTTTCTAGCCTTTTCTAGCTTTGCATGCCCAATTCATTGATCTCCTTTTTCTCTATTTTAATCATGTAAGCATTTAGAGATATAAACCTTCCCCTAAGAACTGTTTTTGCTGCATCTCATAAGTTTTGGTATGTTGTCTCATTATTGTCATTGTCTTAAATGAAATTATTGATTGTTTCTATGATTTGTTATTTGACCCATTCATTCTTTAGGATTAGATTATTTAGTTTCCAATTAATTTTTAGTTTATCTTTCCATGCTCCTTTATTACAAATAAATTTAATTGCATTGTGATCTGAAAAGGATGCATTGATTATTTCTGCCTTTCTGCACTGGATTGTGAGGATTTTATGGCCTACTACATGGTCAAATTTTGAGTATGTGCCATGTACCACTGAGAAAATAGATATATTCCTTTTTATCCCACTCAGTTTTATCCAGACATCTACCATATCTAACTTTTCTCAAATTCTGTTCACCTCCTTAACTTCTTTCTTGTTTATTTTGAGGTTGTATTTATTATGTTCAGAGAGAAGGAGGTTGAGGTCCCCCACTAGTATAGTTTTGCTGTCTATTTCTTCCTGTAACTTCTCCTCTAAGAATGTGTATGCTATACCACTTGATGCATATATGTTAAGTAATGATCTTGCTTCATTGTTTATGGTGTATTTTAGCAGGATATAGTGTCCTTCCTTATCACTTTTAATTAGATATATCTTTGCTTCTGCTTTATCTGAGATTATTATTGCTACCCTGCATTTTTATTTACTTTAGTTGAAGTATAATATATTCTACTCCAGCCTTTTACCTTTGCTGTGTGTGTATCCCTGTTTCAAATGTGTTTCTTGTAAACAACATATTGTAGTATTATGGTTTTGAATATATTCTGCTGTCTGCCTCTATTTTATGGGAGAGTTCATACCATTCACATTCACAGTTATGAGTACTATCTGTGTCTTTTTCTCCATCCTATGTCCTCCCACTGATCACTTTATTTTTCCTTTCTACCTTCCACTCCTCAAAAGAGTTTTTCTTTTGACCACCTCCTTCCTCAATTTTCCCTCCCTAATGACACCCCTTCTTTATATTATCCTTTTCCCCTTGCTACTTCTTCCCTCCCTTCTATCCACCCTCCCTTTTATTTCCCCTTCCCCCTTCTCCTGTCTGTAGGACAAATTTGATTTCTATATTTATCAGAGTATGTTATTCTATCCTTGAACCAAATCTGATGAGAGTAAAACTCAAACACTGCTTTTCTCCCTCCCTTCTTTCCTTCTCTGTTTTTGTGCCTCTTCATGTGACATAATTTACCATTTTCTACCTCCTCCTTACCTCTTCTCCCAGAACAATCCATTTGTACCCCTTAATTATGTTTTTTTTATCATCACATTAGTTACTTTATACTGACACCCTCAGTCTATGTATAACCCTTTCAATTGTCCCATTAACTGTACCATTCTCAAGAGGTGCTCAGAAGCATAACATTTTTGAGAGACAGCATGAAAGGAAACAGAGGGGGAAGAGAGAGACAGAGACAGAGAGACAGGGAGACAGAGACAGAGAAAGAAAGAGATAAAGAGACAAAGAACAAGCAAGACAGAGAAAGAGAGACACAGAGACAGAGAGAAACACAGAGTGACAGAGAGGGAGAGAAGGAGAGAGAGAGAGAGAGAGAGAGAGAGAGAGAGAGAGAGAGAGAAGGAAGGATGGGGGGGGAAATAAGATGGAGGGAAATATACAGTTAGTAATCATAACTGTGTATATGAGTGCTATGAACTGACTCATAAAACAGAAACAGATTGCGAAGTGCATTAAAAACCAGAATCCTACAATATATTGTTTACAACAAACATACTTGAAGCATAAAGAAACACACACAGTAAAGGTAATGGGATGGAGCAGAACCAGTTATGCTTGAGCTGAAGCAATAAAAGCAGGGGAAGTAATCATGATCTCAGACAAAGGAAAAACAAACAAATAGATCTTATTAAAAAGACAAGCAAGGAAACTACATTTTGCTGAAAGGCACCACTGGCAATGAAGTAGTATCAATGCTAGCCATATATGCACCAAATAATATACCATCCAAACCAATAAAGGAAAAGTTAAATGAGGAACAGGAAGAAAGAGGTAGTATAAATATACTCATAGAGGACCACAACTTTCCCCTCCTGGAAGTAGATAAATCTAAAAGAAACAAGTAAAAAATTAAGGAGATGAATGGAATTTTAGAAAATTTAGATGTAGACTTCTAGAGAAAATTGAATAGGATAGAAAGAATATACTTTTTGATCAATGGTACTTAGAATCTGCACAAAAACCAACTATGTGCTAGGGCAGAGAAACCTCAAGACCAAATGCAGACAAGCAGAAATATTAAACATATCCTTTTTGGATCATAATGTAATAAAAATTCATTCATTAAAATGCCATGGAAAGATAGGCTGAAAATTAATTGGAATAATCTAATTCTAAAGAATGGATGGGTCCAAGAACTAATCATAGAAACAATCAATAATTTCATTAAACAATTAAAAACATACTAAAATTTATGGAATGCAGCTGAATCAGTACTTAAGGAAAAATTTATATATCAAAATGCTTACATTAAGAAAATCAAGAAAGAACAGATAAAGGAATTTGACATGCAACTAGAAAAAGAACAAATTGGAGCCAAGATGGTTGCATGAAAACAGGGATTTGCTTGAGCTCTCCCACAAATCTTTCCAAACATCTGTAAAAAGTGACTCTAAACAAATTTTAGAGCTACAGAACTCATGAAATGACAAACTGAAACAAGTCTCCAGCCCAAGATGGCCTGGATGGTCTCTGGGAAGGGTCTATCACACCATGCCGGGAACAGAACACAGCCATGTGTGGGCCATGCCATGAACCTGGCAGAGCAAGCCTCAAGGCCCTAAATCACTGAGCTGTAGCAGTTTCCAGACTTCTCAACCCACAAAAAACAAACACAACATAGCAGGTCAGGGGAAAACTGTTGGACTTGGTAGGTAAAAGGGTGTGGTTCTGCAGGGGCAGAGGTGGCTGCAGTGTACAAGCAGCAGCAGCTGTTTCAGGAGCTCCAGGCCCACAGACAGTGAGGGGAATCAAGTGGCTAATCAGAGCAGCAGTGCAGGGATAGCTTTGCTGGCACTCAGACATGGTTCTCTTACTTTGTCCTGCTTTTATTTGGGTTACAGTCCTGCTTGGCAGTCCTTGGGAGAATTGTAGGGGTGGCAAAATTGGTGGTGGCTGTGGAGAGGGAGTCTTTCTGGTAGGTATATGGCAGAAAGGACTACTTTCACTCACAGATCAGAGCACAGGGCAGGAGAGGAGCATCGTACCTTCTCAGAATAAAAGTAACTCTGAAAACAGTTGCGCAAAACCCCTGAAGCTTAGGAAAGGGTACTCTCCACTCAGAAAGCAGTCATACCCTGACAAAGAGCTCAAAAGTGAAATAATTGGCTGGGGAAATGAACAGGCAGTGTAAAAGGACTCAGACTACAGAATCTTAATTTAGTGACAAAGAAGATCAAAACATACAGCCAGAAGAAGTCAACAAAGTCAAAGAGCCTACATCAAAAGCCTCTGAGAAAAATATGAATTGGTCTCAGGCCATGGAAAAACTCAAAAGGGATTTGGAAAATCAATTGAGAGAAGCAGAGGAAAAATTGGGAAGAAAATTGAGAGTGATGCAAGAAAATCATGAAAAACAAGTCAACAACTTGCTAAAGGAGACCCAAAAAAATGCTGAAGAAAATAACACCTTAAAAATAGACTAGCCCAAATGGCAAAAGAGGTCCAAAAAGCCAAAGAGGAAAAGAATGCTTTAAAAGGCAGAAGTAGCCAAATGGAAAAGGAGGTCCAAAAGATAACTGAAGAAAATAATGCCTTAAAAATGAGAATGAAGCAAATGGAAGCTAGTGACTTTATGAGAAATTAAGAAATTATAAAAGGGAATGAAAAGAATAAAAAAAAAGGAAGACAATGTGAAATATCTCACTGGAAAAAAAAGCAATGATTTGGAGAATAGATCCAGGAGAGATAATTTAAAAATTATTAGACTACCTGAAAGCCATGATCAAAAAAAAGAGCCTAGACATCATCTTTCAAGAAATTATCAAGGAAAACTACCTTGATATTCTAGAACCAGGGGGTAAAATAGAAATATAAACAATCCACCAATCACTTCTTGAAAAAGATCTTAAAAAGAAAACTGCTGGGAATATTGTAGCCAAATTCCAGAGTTCCCAGGTCAAGGAGAAAATATTGCAAGCAGCCACAAAGACACAGTTGGAGTACTATGGAAACACAATCAGGATAACACAAGATCTAGCAGCTTCTACACTAAGGGATCAAAGGGCTTGGAATATGGTATTGCAGAAGTTAAAGGATCTAGGATTAAAACCAAGAACGACCTACTCAGCAAAACTGGGTATAATACTTCAAGGCAAAATATGGATTTTGAATGAAATAGAGGACTTTCAAGCCTTCTTGATGAAAAGACCAAAGCTGAAAAGAAAATTTGACTTTCAAATACAAGAATGGAAAGAAGCATGAAAAGGTAAACAGGAAAGAGAAACTCCTAGGAATATTATAGCCAAATTCCAGAGTTCTCAGCACAAGGAGAAAATATTGCAAGCAGCCAGAAAGAAACAATTTGAGTATTGTAGAAAGACAATCAGGATAATACGAGATCTAGCATCTTCTACATTAAAGGATCGAAGGGCTAAGAATATGATATTCTGGACATCAAAGGAGTTAGGATTAAAACCAAGAATTGCCTACTCAGCAAAACTGGGTATAATACTTCAGGGCAAAATATGGATTTTGAATGAAATAGAGGACTTTCAAGCCTTGATGAAAAGACCAGAGCTGAATAGAAAATTTGACTTTGAAATACAAGAATCAAGAGAAATATGAAAAAGTAAACAGGAAAGAGAAATCATAAGGGACTTACTGGGGTGGAACTGCTTTGTTTACATTCCTACATGGAAAGATGATATTTGTAACTCATAAAACTTTTCTATGTATTAGGATAGTTGAAGGGAATATACATATATATATATATATACACATATATACATATATGTATATATGGAGAGAGAGAGGGAGAGAGAGAGAGAGAGAGAGAGACAGAGAGAGAGAGAGAGAGAGAGAGAGAGAGGCACAGGGTGAGTTGAATATGAAGGGATCATATCTAAAAATAAATGACTACAACTAAGGGGTGAGAGAGAAATGTATTGGGAGAAGCAGAAAAGGAGAGATAGAATGGGGTAAATTATCTCACATAAAAGTGGCAAGAAAAAGGAAGGGAAGACTGGGCAGGTGAAAAGGAATGACTGAGTCTTGTTCTCATCAGATTTGACTTATGGAGGGAATAACATACACACTCAGTTGGGTATCTTACCCTACAGGAAAGTAGAGGGGAAGGGGAGATCAGAGGGGAGGTTTCATAAAAGGGAGTGCAGATTGGTGGAGGCGGTAGTCAAAAGCAAACACTTTTGAAAAGGCACGGGGTCAAAGGAGAAAATTGGATACAGGAGGACAGGATAGGATGGGGGGAAATAGAGTTAGTCTTTCATAACATGACTATTATGGAAGTGTTTTGTATAACAATACATGTATAATCTACATTGAATTGTTTGCCTTCTCAAGTAGGGTGTGTGGGGTGGGAAGAAGGAAGAGAATTTGGAACTCAAAGTTCTAAAAACAAATGTTAAAAAATGTTTTTACATGCAACTGTGGAATATGATGTACAGGCAATGAGGTATAAAAATTTATCTTGCCCTACAAGAAAGTAAGGGAAAAGGGGATTGGTGGGGGGGGCAGTGGGGTGTTAGAAGGGAGGACAGACTGGGGAAAGGGACAATCAGAATGTATGGCATCTGGGGATGGGGGGAGAGTAGAGAAGGGCAGAAAATTTGTAACTCAAAATTTTGTTGAAACGAATGTTGAAAACTAAAAATATATTAAAAAAGAAGAAGAAGAAACTAAAAATCTTTAATTCAACATCAAATTGAAAATCAAAGGAGAGATTAAATTGAAAGTATGAAAACCATTGAACTAATAAACAAAACTAGGACTGGCTTTTATTTTAAAAAAATAAAGTGGGTAAACTATTGGTTAATTTGATTTTAAAAAAAGAAAGTTAGCAATATGAAAAAAGAAAAAGATGAATTCTCCACCAATGAAGATGACGTTAAAACAATCATTAAAAACTAATATGCTCAATTACGTGCCAATAAATTGAACAATCTAAGTGAAATAAATATTTACAAAAATACAAATTGCTGGGACAGCTAGGTGGTGCAGTGAGTAGAGCACTGGCCCTAGAGTCAGGAGGACCTGAGCTCAAATGCAGCCTCAGACACTTGACACACTTGCTAGCTGTGTGACCTTGGGCAAGTCACTT
Source organism: Phalanger gymnotis (assembly GCA_028646595.1). NCBI lineage: Eukaryota > Metazoa > Chordata > Mammalia > Diprotodontia > Phalangeridae > Phalanger > Phalanger gymnotis. The sequence continues at coordinate 164,889,821 of CM053627.1, forward strand.
AACACCAATTGCCTTGCTTTATCTTCTCAACAAAAGATAAAATTACAAATTGCCCAGATCAACAGGAAATAGAATGCTTAAATAATCCCATTTTAGAAAAATAAACAACCGTCAAGGAATTCCATAAGGAAGCAATATTTGACCAAATGGATTGTTAATTCTACCAAACATTTAAAGAAAGTTAATTCCAATATTATACTAACTATTTGTAAAAATAGGCAAAGGAGTCCTACCAAGTTCCTTTTATGACACAGATATAGTATTGATACCCAAACCAGAAAGAAGAAAAACAGAGAAAGAAGACTTTAAACTTATTTCCTTGGTGAATATTGATGCAAAAAGTTAAATAAAATAAGAGGAAAGAGATTAGGGCAATATATCACAAACACCATACACTATGACCAGGTAGGATTTATACCATTAAGGCAGGGTTGGTTCAATATTAAGAAAACTATCAGCATAATTCATCATATCAATAGCTAAAACAACAGAAATCATATGCATATCTCAATAGATGCAAAAAAGTGCCTTTGACAAAATACAACACCCAGTCCCATTACGAATATTATAAAACACAGGTTAAATGGAGCTTTACTTATATGATAAGTGGTATATATGCAAAAGCATCAGCAAGCTTTATTTGTAATGAAGATAAGCTAGAAGCCTTCCCAATAAGATCAAGGTTGAAGCAATCATGTCTAGTATTCAATATTTTACTGTAAATATTAGCTTTAGCAATGGGAGAAGAAGAAAAATTGGAGGAGTTAGAATAGGTGATAAGGAAATACAACTACCACTCTGCAGATAATGTGATTATATACTTAGAGAATCCTAGAGAATCAACTAAAAAACTACTTGAAATAGTTAACAACTTTAATAAATTTTCAGGATACAAAATAAATCCACATAAGTCATTAGCATTTCTGTATATTACCAACAAAATACAGAAGCTAGAAATAGTAAGAGAAATTCTATTTAAAATAACTGCAGACAATATATGATACTTATAAGTCTCCTTTCTAAGACAAACCTAACATCTATATGAACAAAAGCAAAAACAAAGAAACACTTTTCACACAAATAAAGTCAGATCTAAACAATTGGGAAAACATCAGTTGTCATGAGCAGGTATAACAACAATGCTACTTGCCTCTACTGTGGCTCTGTAAGGCCAATAATGCCAACACACAGGAGAACTGCTAGCACAGATTCTTTGATCTTCTTTTCTAAGGAAAGCAACTTGAAGGGATTTACAATCTCAGTTTAATTAAACATACATATATTATTCACTTAGTTCAGGGGAAAAAGGTCAGCACCCTGAACTTCAGAGCAAATACAAACAAAAATTAAAAACAGAGACAATATAAACAGATCAACAGACAGGTTTCTGTCTGACTATAGCAATGCATTCATAATTACCAGAGAGGGAAGCACCAACATCTGGGTTTTCAAAGGCAGGGGGTCCCTTAATGGCTACCCAGAGTCTCCACACCAATACTCTTCCAATGAGTGATCCCCAAACAAAATGCTAACCTCAGAGTATATATGCACTTCTTCAGGGGCAGAGTGCTTCAAATCTCTCAAGGGGTTCACAGATCTTGAGGATTTCATACCTCTCATGACCTAACTGACAAAAGGGTATGGGCCTTCCTTCAAACAAAGCCAAGACTCAATCAAATGCTTTTGATTGTCCTAGTGCTGTGAAGCACTCGAAAACAAAAGACAACAAAAGGTCCCACTTTGTTTGCCCTTACAGTAGACCAAGCAAATATAATAAAAATGACAATTCTACCTAAATTAATTTATCTATTCAGTACCATAGTAATTAATTTTATAGAGCTAGACAAAATAATCACATAATTCATCTGGAAGAACAAAAGGTCAACAATATCAAGGGAATCAATGAAAACAGAATATGAAGGATGGTGGCCTAGCTGTGCCAGATCTCAAACTGTATTATGAATCATCGAAAAGAAATTTGTGCCATCTAAGAAATATAGTGGTGGATTGGCAAAATTGATTAGGTACATAATACATAGTAGTAAATAACCATAGTAATCTAGTGTTTGATAAATGTGAAGATCCAAGCTTGGGAGACACAAACTCACTGACAAAAACTGCCGGGAAAACCGAAAAGCAGTTTGGCAGAAACTATGTATAGAATGACATCTCATACTACATAACAATATAAGGCCAAAATGGGTACATAAATTAGTCATAAAGAGTTATACCATAAGTAAAATAGGAGAGCATGGAATAGTTTACTTGACAGATTTATGGACAAGGAAAGAATTTATGACTAGACTATAGATAGTGACAATTGTGGCATGTAAAATGAATAATTTTGAGTACATTAAAACAGTTTTGCACAAATACAATGAATACTCTTAAGATTAGAAGAAAAGCAGAAAACGAGGTGGGGGAAGGATTTTACAGCAAGTTTCACTGATCAAAGTCTCATTTCTCAACATATAGTGAACTGGACCAAATTTATAAGAATATTAGTCATTCCCCAAATGAAAACTTGTCAAAAATATGAGCAGGCAGTTTTCAGACAAAGAAATCAAAGCTATCTGTAGTCATACAAAAAAAAAAGATTCTAAATCACTACTGATTACAGAAAGGCAAATTTAAACAACTCTGAGGTGCCACCTCACACCTATCAGACTGGCTAACATAGCAGAAAATAAAAATTACAAATTTTGGAGTAGAAGTGGGAAATTTGGGACAGAATGAAGTGTTGGTAATGTTGTAAATTTATTCAGCCATTCTGGAGAATATTTTGTAATTATAGCCAGAGGTTTATAAAACTCTGCATGACCTTTGACCCAGCAATACTACAATGTATGTATCCAAACAATTTTTTTTTTAAAAGTAAAAGTACCCATATGTAAAAAAAAATTTGTAGTAGCTCTTCTTGTGATGGCAAAAAATTGAAAACGGGAGAATGGTAGGCAAATTGTGGTATACGAATGTAATGAAATACTGTTGTTCCATAAATGATGAGCAGGTGGACTCCAGAAAATCTGTGGAAGTGCAAGGACTAGAATAGTGTGTTCTTGGCATATGCTTCCCCTCCACAGACTTACCTCTTGGACTAAAGAGAATTTTGGTGGTAATTCTTCTCTGGCAACTTATATCTGTTAAAGTGAGAACAGATTGAACAGAATGACTGAGCCACTTCATAGTGGGAGAAGGTGTATACCTATCCATATGTTTCCACATTGAGGGCCAAATTAAGCACCACTCTGGACATCGGTTCCATGTTAGAGGTGTCTAGCACTACATGAATGATATACTTGGGTATGGGGATGACTCTTCCTATGTGGTTTATTTTCTCACTCTTATAATTTGTGGAGGTTTTGTAGGCTGAGAAGTTTAGAGAACTCTTTGTGTATGTGTGTGTGGGGGGGGGGTGCCTTTTGCAATAACAGGATCCCACTGGAAAGATTTTTTTTTTCAACCAGAATGTATTGGATACTTTAGTATGAGAGGATCCATGATGGAGGAAAAAAGTATAGTCATTTAGAAAATAGTTTTCTATGTGTGTCCTTTTATTAGTTAAACCATCTTATGTATCATTGTTATTTAAAATATCTATTATTTATGATACCTCCAAAAAGGGGTGTCCCAAAAGGCTTAGTGAAGTTTTAAACTATTAAAACTTATATTTAAGCATGGAAGTTAAGGTAATTAATTCACATATAACTTTTTTTAGAATGCTGGTACTTGTCAATATAGGTAGAACCACACAGGATGTTATTAAAGGGATATTTTTATAAGATATTTTTGGAAGAATAGGAAAATGTAAAGTATTAACTAAGAAGCAATGAGAGAAAATAAAACTAAATAATTTTCCCTAAATTACCGGATAATATATAGTTTTCTTTTGTTCAGCATATTATAGAGATTAGTGTAAGTGATTAGAATTTGATTGTTAAAAACCCTCTCATAGAGAATACTTATTAGAGTTAAAATCATGATAATTAACGTGAGATGTATCTGCAGAAAAATTATTAGAATTAAGTTGTAATAAAAAGCCATTAAAATACTAGAAATAGCCACAGATGTAAATATCTTAGAGTATAATATTATATCACAATATAACTATAAATTTAAATTATTATTTTTCTCAGGGAAGCTACCATGTCTTTCCGGGGAGGAAACATAATACGTTTGGGTTGGAAATGTAAATGAAATTTTACTATGGTGAAAAGTAACTGAAGTGAAGAAAAGAGGTAGGTTATTAGAAAATCTTAAAGGTACTGCTTTTAGAATTCTGCAAAAATATTTTTAAAAATCCTGAGGTAATCTGGAATAACTTGCCAATAATATTTTAAATGACTAGAAAGATAATGTCATGCTAGTGGGACAATTCAAAAAGTATATGCAGTTTATCTAATATATTCACTATCCCAGGGGAAAAAAAGACAATTTGAGGTGGTGGTGGCCAGGGTAGTGGTGGTGATTGTTATTTAATAGAAAGGATAGTCAACTTCCAAGATAAATTTTCAGAAGGGTAAGAAAACCTAAACAGATTGCATTTGAATGGAGCAAGTACCTTGGAGCGTGATTTTTTTTCAAAAGTTAAAGGCACAAGGATGATTGACAAAACATGCCAAATATTAGTGAGTTTTTTTAAATACCCAAATATTTTGAATGTTATACTCAATCACATTGAATAAACATATGAAAATTTAAGTCAATATAGCTTCAAAATATCAGTTCATATGTGCAATATAAGAATCAAGCAGGAGATACCTCCTGATTGTTGAGAGTTGGGAGAAACAATTTATCAATAAATCTTATCAAAGTGTTTGACTTGAACTTGGAATTCAAGCATGCATAGAATTTAGATAACGCATTGGAGGGAAGGCTTCTGGCAGAATTGTGGATCTACTTACTAGGACTCTAGAGAAAGGAATGAAATGGGTATTCTGATATTTCCTTGGAAGAGTAAATAACTGTGAATAATCTGGTATGGTAATGTTTGTGTAAGAGGGGACTAGGAAATATGCTTTGAAAAGTAAATTGAGGCAAGGCTCTTGATAGTCTTAAATACCAGGCAAAGGAGTTTGGAGGAAACATGATTAAGTGGGGAAAGCTTTGACTTTGAAATCACAGGACCTGAGTTCAAATTCCCACTTAACCTCTTACTACTATATCACCTTGGAAAAGTCACTTTACCAGTTCTGGTCTGTTTCCTCACCTGAAAAAATGAAGATTTTAGAATAGGTGACCTTTAAGTTACCTCCAAACAATAAATCTAGAATGGGAAACTTTTATCCTGTTAGCAACTGTGAGTCATTGAAGTTATTTGTGAAAGTTGTTGTGAAAGGAGAGAGATTCAGATGTTTATATGAGGGAGAGATACTAGAGTCAGTAAGACTGGTCATGTGGGGTGATTAAGGCATTGACTAAGATTGTAATGATCATTATATACAGGAGAGGGAAGATGAAAAAGACAATAGCAAAAATCAGGTGACAGGATTTATTGAGTGGATATGAGAAGGGCAATAGGAATGCCAAAAAAGGAAATTGGTATTGGCGTGAAAATTATTATTTCATTTTCATCCATTGGATTAGAAGTGATGGAGAAACATAGAGGTAGAAATTTCTGATAAATGACTGAAAATGTATGAGAGAAAGAAGTTGGGGCCAGATGTGTAAACTATAACATGATTCACCATATGAGCTTACCATGTCATTTAAAAAAAATTATTGCATCACATTGGGATTCCAAAATCATCCAAAATGAGAGAGAGTGTCTTTGATGTCAGTCTCTTTGTTGGGATACAGGTTGCATGAACTTGGACTTTCACTAAGAAGGAGATAGAACTTCTTTCTTCTATTCCCAGAAGCTACAGTGTGTACATGCGTAAGGCAGCATGAACATGTGCTTATCTAGATGAGCATTAAATTGGACCTCATATCACTGGCTGACTCCTCTACCTTGTGTTTCATTCCTTGAGCAAAGATAACCAAACAGCAATCCTAATATTAATGCCTTCTTTAAAAGGCACGTGTATGCCACATCCCTTCTTATTACACTCACGATTAATAAAAACACACTTGACCACGATAGCCAGCAGCTAGGGTTTTCAAAAACTAGACATGACTTAAAGAGAATCTCAGAATCTTTGTCAAAACCTTTTTTGTCCTGCTTCTTTGTGGTCAAAGGAGAGTACCTATAGTATATTAAGAAACTGAAAAAAAAAACTCACAGAAGATCATGGCTTTAGACTTTACATGCCATCTTGGCCAACTATATCAATTCAAAGATGATGTATCCGAGGCATAAAATGGTCAAGTAACTTACACAGGGTCACACAAGCAGTAATTATTAAGAATGGAATTCAGGTCACCAAATCACAAATCTAGATCTCCTTCCACTGAAACATACTGACTCCTTAATTTTTTAATATCACAGGACAAAAAAAAAATAGACAAAGATTGATATCGAGAGACAGAAACAAAAAAAGATTAGCTCCCACTGCCTGTGTACTAGCAATTGACCTTATCAAGTTCCAGCAAAGAGAATTCAGAAAAGTAAATCAAATTCATCTACCTACTCAAGGGTAAATTCAGAATTAGTTCCCTTGTCTTCTAGTTCCAAGTTGGGTAATGAGATTAAACCTCAAGTAAATTTCCAATAGATATAATCACTTTTACTCATATTGCCTGCACTGGAAAACTCTAATGCACACTTAAGTACCAAAATGAACAAAACAGAATTGAGTAAAATCTAAGCTGCATTTTTTGCTGTTATAGAACTTAATATCTCATCTGACCCTTTCAATTCCTTTACATTGACTGAGCATGAGGCCTAAAATGTATTCCCTAGTCATCCATCTGTAACATATCTTTGTAGTACCTGCCCAATTATATAAGATGGAGGAACCTATGTGGGAGATGAGAAGGATCTGCTTCTGGGAGAAGACATCCTGTGTTCCTCTACCATATGGGTGGGAGGAGCCTCTTTTCATCAGATGTATCATTGGAACAATGTCTTTATGTGTCTTTAAATCTAGTCTGTTCCAGTGACTGGGGCAATCTCTTTTTCCAGCAATGTCCAGGGAGTGATGGTCACCGTGCATTGAGCAGAATGAGGAAAAGGGCTACTTCCTCTTTCTCTTTTTGGCTATGCAGCTTCAAGAATAAAGTTTGGGGTTGAGGTCCATTTTTTTTTCAGTTCTAGGCACAGAAAGTGGAGTCCTCAGACTTGAGAACAGGAGTCATAGCAACTTTGGAGGCAGTGCCCCAGGACAGATGTTATTGTTAGCACAATACAGAAGACCTGAGAAATCAGGGTCCCAAAACTCAAGCCCAGAATATTTTTGTACTTGGAACTTGATAGGAATGATGCTATATAGAAAGTTAATTAAACTGTCAACTTAATCATCTCTCCTTTGCAGGGTCTGAGGTGATGTAAAGGGAGATGATGCCCTCCCCCACTGGTGTAGAAGAGTATTTGTATATTTGGTCTCACCATAGATTTGAAGTAATTATTCCTTTGTAAACTCTAACCTAACAATAAAATGGTAAAATATCTAAAATTGGAAGAACACAAATGGTGGAAATGCAGATGGTGAGCATGAGTAGTATCCAAAAACTACAGAAGAAAGAAAGAAAAAGAGAGAGAGGAAGAAAAGAAAGAAAGAAAGAAAGAAAGAAAGAAAGAAAGAAAGAAAGAAAGAAAGAAAGAAAGAAAGAAAGAAAGAAAGAAAGGAGGGAGGGAGGGAGGGAGGGAGGAAGGGAGGAAGGATGGAAGGAAGGAAGGAAGAAAAGAAAGAAAGGAGAGGGAGGGAGAGA
>CM053627.1:164898132-164916266 GCA_028646595.1 Phalanger gymnotis
CAGCTTGTAAACCCAGATGCTGAGACTTTGTTAAACTCTGGTAACTACGTATTGGGATTTGAATCAGACAAGGTCTGTCTGTTGAAGTTTGTAATTTGCTTGTATTTTGCTCTGAAGTTCAGGGTGCTGGCTTTTCCCCCTGAACTAAGTGAATGATATTTGTGTGCTGAATTAAAGTAAGCTTGCCAACCCCTTAACCTTTCTCTCCTTATTAAGGCATATCAAAAGAACCTGGGCTTTCTGGCTGTCCGGCAGCTTTCTGGGTGCTGGCTGTATGTGGATCTGGACTCCCCACAGAAGCTGCTAGCCAGATTGTTAAAACACTTGTCTGGCTTCATATATGTATGTCTGTCTGCTATACCTAAGGGAATAAAAGAATAAGTAATATAATTTTTTCTATCACCTAGCTTGTTTGCCTCCTTTAACCAAACTTCTCAGGTTAACATGGGGAAACCAATCCAAACAGGTTTTGGAATTTAACTTGGTGGCCTGTTGTAAGGAATGAAGGAAGGAAGGAAGAAAGGAAAGAAAAACCATTGAAAAGACTACTGAAAACACATGAGTAGCCCTAGAGAAATCTGTATCTCAGATGGTTGCTGAAGCTATGCCACTTTGAGCTGCATATAATCTAGCTCTGGCTCAGTATATCTGGTACACACCATCTCAGCATGGAGTAATTTTCAGTTTTGGAGTGAAGCAAAGAGTTATTTTGATGGTGGAGATGCGAAAGGATCCCATGGAGCCTCCAAGATTCAAAATTAATAAGAGAAGGAAATAAGGAAAGAAAAAAGGAATAAAAAAAGGAAGGAAGGAGGGAAGGAAGGAAGGAAGGAAGGAAGGAAGGAAGGAAGGAAGGAAGGAAGGAAGGAAGGAAGGAAGGAAGGAAGGAAAGAAGGAAGGAAGGAAGGTGAGTTGACAAACAAGCATTTAAGTGCCCAATATACGCCAGCACTATACTATACTACATGCTTTAGAGATAGTGTTTTATTATAAGAACTGCGCTAAACCATGAGACTAATCCCTCTCCCAAAACTTTAGTGGTGTAATAGAGATTAATACCCTGAGGTGTTCAGAGAAATATCTGTATGTTTATTTTTAATACCTTTGAAGTAAATTTCCCTTTGTTAAAGTTAATTCAATGTTAAGTAGCAATTTAATGGAACTGGGGTACTAGTCAAAGGACATCTAAAACAGAAGGAACACAGTTGGTGGGATCTTAAGCAAATGAGAGAAAAGAGACCTCTCAAGCCACTCAGGGTAAAACTCTCACCTTTATAAAATGAGATCAGAGCAACCTGGTTTCCTTACATTTGCATGGGGATCAAGGTGACATTGGTCTCAGTATATAGAGGGGATTGGTTGTGCTCATATTTCTTCTCTGTTTTTAATTCCACTTTTTGGATATCTCTAGTTAAGCCTGTGACCTTTCTTTCTTTTGAGTTTCCCTATAAACACAGTAAATAAAAGGACTGAATGCTTTCAGCACTGAATAGCTTCTCTAATTCCTCTATGAAGACCTTTAGTTCCAGCAACAAACTCTGATAACCACATATTCCACATGAAATGTGAGTCCTACTGTATCCAAAGGCAATACTATATAGAAAAAAAAAAACAGGAACCAGTTATTGTGTACCTTCTGTGTGGCAGGTACTATGCATCAGGGATATAAAGAAAGGTAAAAGACAATCCCTGATCTCAAAATGCTAAGTATTACACATGTATATTTATTTCGATCCTGGAAATCAGGAAGAATTAGGGGAGGATAACCATCAACAACGCTATGAACACTGAATCCTCTGTTATAAAGTGACTTTTCATAATATCATGAGGTTCAAGCAAATGATCTACTAGAGACAAACCCCTCTATTAGAACATAATCTGCTACTAGACAATCATATTAGTAGCTCACATTAATTAAATGATGTAATGTTTGTGAAGTGTTTCACATACATTATCTCATTTGGTCCACATCACAATACTGTTAGATAAATGTTATTTTTATTTCCGTTTTATAGACGCAGACATTAAGGATAAAAAAAAGGTTGAGTCAATAGATTAGGTCCATTCAACCAATAAATGTCTGAAGTAGGGTTTGAACCCAAGTAATTCTGACTCCAAGTCCAGTGGAGTTGCATGAGAGCAGTCTGTGCCTTATTTGTCTTTGTATACCATAGTGCCTAGAAGATGCTCTGAACATGGTAAGTACTTGAAAAGTATTTGTTGAATTCATGACAATTATGCTTTAAGATTTGAAAAACATTTTTCTCACTACAGCCTCTTGAAATAGGTACCACAGCAATTATTCGTCTCATTTTACTGACAAGGAAACTGACTCCGAGTGGTTAAGTGATTTTCCTACAATCCACATGAGCTAGTAAGTGTCTAAGATGGGATCAGAAGCTAGGCCTCCTGCCTGTAAATCCAGTGCTATATTTTCTGTAAAAATTTGCTTCCTTATATGAAAGTTGTTCACAAAGCAATTTTACAAGGTGCTTTGAAGAGAGTAATTCTAAGTTGTTAAACCCAGCCCCCATAGCCACCATGATGTGAGCTCCCTGAAATTTATCCCAAGTACAGTTTTAAGGCATTCTGTGGATCAGTTCCCACTGAGAACCATAGCTCATGATCCTTTGTCAATGTATATGCTTTTACCAGTCAACTAAAGTAGAAAACTTTTAATCAAATACATTTAAATAACGCAAAAAGTTTCCCTCATCCACAGGTGGATTATTTGCCCTACTATTTACCACACTAACTAGTAGGAAAAGGCACATATACTCAGAACATGTGTTGCCAGAAAATACATATAGTGTACACACATAGAGAACACATTTGACTAGAAAGCATGCATGGAGGGGCGTATAACTGAATAACATTCATGTCAGAATACATGGGACTCATACATTGCCATTTCAAGTGTCACATTCAGCACTTAATAACAGCTGCCATCATTCTCTGGTGATGTCACCATTCTACTTTTTTTTCTACAAAGCTTTGCATTGTATTTTCTGAACACTGGATTTCTGCTTTCTATTAAATTGTCTCCACTGGGTAGTTCTACTGATCTCATTGTCAGAAAGTTATGCTGTGCTATCATATTCTTGGATACAGTTATTCAACCTCATAAGGGTTACTTGCTGCTGAGTTACGTAGAAGGGGATAGAGAGTCTAAGAATTAGATGATACAAATGACATAACAATTGACGCTCTAAATATCTGATCATTGTCTTACAGTCAACAAGCTCATATGTTCTTGGAGAAAATAAGTATATCCATATTGTCATTCTTGTAATAAATTAAATCGGAAGATAAAAGAAGTTTGTTATAAGATTAGGCCTGTGAGAAAGAAATTTCATTGTTCTGCTTCCACAGCACTATAAAGGGAAACACAGGGACCCTTGAGCTTCCCCTTATTCAATTTGTGGTTATGGTACATTCTATCTGATGTAGGGAGTAGAGGCTGGGACGTGACAGACTCTCAAAACCTGAGAGGTCAAACAAAGTTCTCTTGCATCTGCACATTCCTAATAACATTCATACGTATTACCTTATACACCCATGCATAGATTATACTTCCATTTTTTGAACATGCAACCCATGTTTAGGGGGAGGAGTCATGCTAAGGCTTAGTGTGTGATGGGTGGGCTAAAAAGATTATAACTCAGAAGAATTGAGACCAATGCCAGCTCTGAAGGGATGGAGCAGGAATAATTAAGCCTACATAAGGCTCAGTTTGACTTCTGTACTGTGTGTATACGCCCTTTTTGGGGTATCATTTGCTCAATTCTTGCAAGAATTGTAAATAAACACTTCTTTCACTCACTTCATTTTGTTTTTTTCTTAAGGGAGTAACCGAACCCCATTTCTAATAAGCCTTATGGTCTTAAGACCACCATGACGATTTCCCCTTAAGAGAACCTATAATGTATGGAATCAAGGCATGGAAAAATACTGGCCATATTTTAAGGTTAGTACAGCTGAATGCCCCAAAATAAAATCTTTCCAACAGTTAGCTTGTTTTTCTGCCTGTGTACCCTGCAAAAATCCCCTGAGTGCCCTGAATCCTGACATGCAAGGGAGCCAACTCTGGGCAGCCACTAAAATCAAGGTATAAATATCCCAGCATCAATTTTAATGGATGTTCCCTTGTAGCAGAAGCCCACCTTCCCAATTGGGTGGTCCCATGTCTGTGGGTTCCCCAATGGGGCACCATCCTTATGTCAGTTGTACTCTGTGTTAGTTTGTCTGAGTTGTATATTGGGGCCCTTTCTTCCTTTTCCCTTCTTGATCTCCTCTTCTCCTTTTCTCCTCTCCCACTTCTTTCTATCAATTAACAGTAAGGCTTAGCATTGAACTTATCCACCTTGTTTTACATATTATTATTGGCATCTAAACTCATTAAGTGGCTATTTTCCCTGGCATCTCTGGCTGGGCCACTGGCCTTTCCTTAGATATAAATTTGGTCCTTGGACAAGAAGTTAACCTATTAACAGCTGCACCTATGTGGGTGGAGGCACTGTAAGCCTATTGGCAGAAGCTAGGGCCAATGGTAGAACCCTATGTGCTGTCAAGAGGAGTCCTCTCTAACGCCACAGGACTGTGAAAACAATAAAGTTGCAACTAGCTTTCAACTACCTCTTTCTGGATGAGTGGCTTATAGAAGATCATAAGCTTATTTTTTAATTAGGATGTGGTGTCTTTTTTAGGTTATAGTCAGGCGTTATGCACTATGTTTTCTTGCTTCCAAACCTAGACCTCTATCTTCTATACAATGCCACCTCTCTTTGCAGACTATAAACCACTGTATGAATATCAGTTATTATTTTTATTCTAATTTCTCTCTTTAATCTTCCATTTAGCTACAATTTCTTTTGTCTTGTGATTTAATTTATTGCAAGAATAGTAATACAGATATGCTTTAGTTTTTCTCCAGAAGCATGTGAACTTGTTGGTTGTAAGACAAAGATATCATATTTAGAGTATTAATTATTATGTTATTTGTAGCATCTGCTTCTTAGACTTTTTGTCTTCTATTTCACTCTGCTATCTCTGTAGAATTGAAGAAGGGGGGGCACACAATAGAGCTGCTTCCCCACAGCTTGTCAGTTGTTGGCTTGCCTTTTATTGAGAACTAAGAATTTAGTACATGTGGTGCTCACACAGCAGACAAAATCTTGTCCCTGGGCCTATGCTCAAAGACTTTCCAACTACACAAAATGTCAAAGCTTGTGCCCTGCTGTCAAAGCCTTTTTCAGAAGCAGGGTTAATTCCACGTCTTTATGAAGAAGGATGTCTGGGGAGCACTACCCAGACAAACACACAAACAAAGACACACACACATGTGCATATATAATTACATGCTAACTTTGTAGTCACATATTTTCTTTAACAATTAGATTTGAAGAAATATAATAGATTATACTTTTAATTGTACTTGAAAGTTATGTGCAAAATTTAACTATCTTCTTATAGTCTAACTTTTAGGCAGTCTCTTACAGGTTTTGGCAAACTTCCTTTATGTTGCTTTATTGCTTGGTCATCATAAAATTCAAAGTTATGATAAAGAATCAAGATAAATTTGGAAAGAGAGAGAGAGGAAAGTTGAAATAGAGAAAAGGAAAGGGAGAGAGAAAAAAGGAAGGGAGAAAGAGGAAAGGAGGTGGGGGGAATTGATGAGCCATTCCTTTATTTTATTTTATGGGCTACATTTTTCTTTATGAGTTTTTTCCTTTAATAGCATTTGTCTCCTTATTCACAAAGAAGATAAACATTTCAGTGAGACAGTAGAAAAAGCACTTCACCTTCTTAGAAATATATGATGATTTAAAATTACTCTTCACGTTCACTTCTGTAGAAGTCAAGATGAAAACTGCTTTGTGATTTTGAACTATACATGTCAATGGAGTGGCTTAAATTTCAATTGCAGCATTATTACCTCAGTAATTTAAAAAAAAAAGGAAAAAAAAGTCCTGGGAATTGTTCCATTTTGAAAGGCAAATATAAGCCCATCTATAGTTAATTCCCATATGATTTTCCTATTTTGGGAGATCTAATTCTTTGGAATAGGACTAATAGACTATGCTTTAATAGTCTTACTAACAAAACAAGCTTTGATAAAGAAAACCACTGTGAATTATGGGAAGGTTAGAAACCAGAGATGTCCATATCTACAACCACTAGTAAATTTCAAAAAATTCAAATGGAAAGAAGGAGAGAAGGAAGGAATCAGAGAAGGAAGAAGGAGAGAAGGATGGAGGGAGGAGAAAAGGAAAGAAGGAAGGGGAAAGGAAGAAAAGAAAGGAAAAAAGAGAAAGAAAGAGGGAATGAAAGAGGAAAGGAAGGAGGAAAAGAGGGAAGGAAGGAAAGAAGGAAGGAATCAGGGGAGGAAAGAAGGAAGAAAGAAATAAAGGAAGGAAGGAACAAAGGAAATAAGGAATAAAGGAATAAAAGAAGGAAGGAAAGAAAAAAGAAGAAGCAAAGGAAGGGAGGAAATCTGCTATAAATCCCTGTCAGCTAGGTGGTATAGCAGATAGAGTGCTTTGTCTGGAGTCAGGAAGACCTGAGTTGAAATCCATCCTCAGACATTTACTAGCTATGTGACCCTGGATAAATCACTTAACCTCTGCTTCCCTAAGATTCTTGAATTATAAAATGGGGATAATATTAGCACTTACTTCCCAGGATTGTTTTGAGCATCAAATGAAATAAAATTAAAAAAAAAAACACTTAGCACGATGCCTGTGTATCAGTAAAGCAATAAACACAACATCAACAAAAGTCTGAATATGCCTGTGTAGTTCTATATCACAAAGTATGAGAGACTCTCCATAAAAGAAGTATAACATTTATTCAGACACCAGAGAGCCATATCCCATAACTAAATGTTTAGCTCTCACAGACAGTTAGCCAACTTCATCATAACAGCAAGAAACTTAAAACACCATATCACAGCATGGAGCCTTGCCATCCCAAAACCTCTCCAACCTCCCACTGGGTTGTTCCCAAAGAAACACTCACAGTACAGCTAAATCAGACTATTCAGTTCTAACAATGACGTGGGTGGCCATTAGCAGCCATAACTGCTCTCTCTTTTTTTCTGCATTTCCTATGATATAACTTCCTTTTCCTGTCAGGAAGCTCCTCCCACCACATGTGACTTAGGCTTCCTGTGACATAAGCATATTACATGACCTATTAACAGGTGGGAAAGATCTTCAAATCTAAATTACTACTACAGACTGGAACATAGTAGTCACTTAATAAATGTTTATTCTTGGCCTCCCTCCACCCAATCCAGAACTACACAATAAATAAATAAATAAAAGAATAAATAAAAATGAACAGCCAGAATTCCTCAGAAACATAGAATAGAGATAAGCTAGAATAAGTGGAAGACACAGTGAAAAACAGCCATGAGATTTTTGGAGAAAGCCAGGAAATGAAACTAGACAAGAGGCAGCCCCAGAATACTATGGCAGCAGAGGAAATGAAAAAGGAGGGCTTGAATAGAGCCCAGCTCAGAGGCATAAAGAAATTCTCAGTAATAGGTCAGCCCAGTAGTCTTGATCACAGGGAAGAAAAATGAAAATCTAACATACTAGAATCCTGGTCCTGAACCACAGTAAAAGACAAAGGCAAATAATTCCTTCAAAGGGTGGGACCTAGTCTTAGACACCATACTCAAGATCAAGCAGAGCCTGCTCATGTCTTCCAGCACTACGGAAGTATTGTTTGACCTAAGCATAGGACCTTACCTGAAACACTTTGATGATATGAGAAAAACAAAAAAAAAATATCAAATACTATAATGAAAAACTGTGGCATGAGAGTGTCCTAGGGTATAAACCTCAAAGAATATAATTTCACAAGAAATCCAAGCAGAATTCAGAGAAAAACAATGTCCTGGTCACTAGGATTACAAGAGTTCCTGAATAAAAAGAAAGAAGTAATGCAAAATGGAATAGCTTATGAAGAATGATAAAAAAACTAATACATTAGAACAAAGGTGGCAAATCTGTAAGGCCATATGTGGCCCTCTAGGTCCTCAAGTACAGCCCTTTGACTAACTCCAAATGTCAATGAACAAATCCCTTTAATAAAAGAATTTGATCTATAAAACTTGGACTCAGTCACATCCAAGGACTATATGTGGCCTCAAGACTGCAGGTTCCCCAACTCTGCCTTAGAAGATGTGGTGGTAAAACTTACCTAAGAATTCAACAACCTGAGAATCAGAACAGCACAAATAGAAAGAACAGAAAAAGAAAATGGATTAGAAAGAGAAGACTGAATTTCTCAACTGCTATCTTTTTCAAAAAAATAATATGACCATAAATTTTAAAGGATATAACAAAAATCTTAGACCAGGGTCTTGAAGAGAAGCATGAGAAGCACCCAACAGCCTCAGTGTGTTCATGTTGCCTATACCACTGTGTGGAAATAAGTGTAATTAAGCTTTGTATTAATTTTTTACATTTTTTCTTCTTTTCTTTCTTCTAGTTTTGGTTTGGTGGAGAGAGGGGTTGGTAATGGTAATGGTAAAAAAAAGGTAGGCAATTAAAATGTTTTTTAAAAAATACATAAAAGATAAGAGTGACTAAGTTCAAAAGGAGGCATAGATGGAAAAGTCAGTTTGGGGAAAATGGCATTGACTTTTTGAAAGAAACAGGTATCATGATTTGGACATCTGGGATTTTCTGTAAATCATCTTTTTATGTTCTGATATGGATATGCATTTTTGGTGTTCAAGTTTTCAGTTCATTTCAATAAGCTTCTATCAAGCACCTACTCCATGTTAGGAACTATGCTAAGCTCTTGGAACAGGAGGACAGACAGAAGAAATTCCTTGCTCTCAAGGAACTTACAATGCAATGGGAGAGATAATATTTATCACTAGGACATTTTTTTCTTCTCTGAGTTCTACTTAGACTTCTTACAAAATAATACTCTTTTTTTGAGGTTTACCCTTTAGGACAGAGTTATTCTGAAGGATTTCTTTGTAGTATTAGATATTTTCTTTACTTTGCTTATATCACTAGCTTCAGTGTCTCGGTTAGGGTCTTATGCTTGGGTCTAACTATATTCCTGTATTCCTGAAATTTAATGTATGTTTGTTGTTGTTTGGTAATTTCAGACATATTCGACTCTTCACGACCTCATTTGGGGTTTTCTTGCTAAATATGCTATTTTTTTTCTGCAGTTCATTTTATAGATGAAGAAAATGTGGCAAAGAGAGTTAAGTGACTTGCCCAGGATCACACAGCTAGTAAACATCTGAGACTAGATGAACTCATGAAGTTGAATCTCCCTGATTCTAAGCCCTGTGCTCTATCTCCCATGCCACCACCAGCACCAGCATCTTCTCTATCTTAGGAACTGTGCTAAGCTCTGGGAATATAAGGAATGACAAAGCATGCTTTGCTCTCAAGGAATTCACAGTCTAATGGGGGAGATAATATTTAAACAACTATGTATAATTAAGATATACACAGAATAAGTTGCAAATAATCATTAGAGGTAAGGCACTAACAATAAGTTGAATCAGAAATGTTTCTTTTTTGTTGTTGTTTTCTAGAAGACTGAACATTTGCTGGGAAATGAAGGAAGCCAAGAGGCAGATGTGAGAAGGGAGAATATTTCAGACCTGGGGATCAACCAGTAAAAATACCTGGAGTTCAGAGATGAATGCCTTGTTTGAGGAACAGCAAGGAGTCCTGGGACACTGAATTTAAGTATGTGAAGGAGGAGAGGAGTAAGATATAAGAAGAGTGGAAGGGTCGGAGAGGCCCAAGTTATAAAGAGCTTGGAAAGTGAAATGAACTACATTTCAGTATAGTAAAATTAAGCTATGATTAAGTGATTAGTTGGTATTAAGCTATGATCGTGGAGCCATTGTTTATTCTATGACACATTTGTGACTTATGAATATTAAGAAAGGGTAATCACTAAGAGCCAGAATGGAAGCATTAAGAACAAATCAAGCTAACAATCAATTAACAAGCTCCTAAAGATACCAAAGATATAAAGATAAAAATGATATAATCCTTGTTCTCAAGGTGCTTACAGATTAACTTTTGCACATTCATATCCCATGCTGAGTCTACATGTACCACTGTCCCCAAATCCTCTTACTTTCCATATGAAGAATACTATGAAACTCAAATTTTCCATTCAAATATAGAAAGCTTGATTTGGCTATTCTTATTATGACTTTTAAAACCCTGGTAGGAATATGTTGGGCAAACACTAGAGCTCAAAACATAGCCCAAACCCCTGATACATATACTGATTCTCACATCAAATCCTGGAGCATTAATTGGGGTTGCTAATCTCCATCTTCACATACATTGATTTTTCTCACTCGACATATACTATTTCAGTCTCCACATACAAAAAATAGAATTTTCTCCAACTCCTCCATATACAGACTTCTTCTTCTTCTTCTTCTTCTTCTTCTTCTTCTTCTTTTGTTCTTCTTCTTCATCTTCTCCTCCTCCTCTTCCTCCTTTCTTTCTCTCTCTCCTCCCTTTCTCTCTCCCCATCTGTGCCGATCCTCATCTTTCTTTTCTTTCTGATTTATAGAACCATTTCTACAACTTCATTTTCACAAGCTCTTTTCTGTACTAAGTCACTCTTCTTGACAACACATACTGTTTTGCAAAGCTCCTTCCATATACCCAGAGGCAAGTTTCTACTAAGATGCTTGTAAAACCAGTGATGAACATATGTCTTGCAATGCCTTAAATGTGCTCTGGACATAACTGGTAAATGGAAGTAGCTCTAACCCCCCATAGCCTCAGGCACAAAAGTATGGCCCATTTGTCCACATCTCTTGACTCTGACATGTGTCTGACTAACCTCACTTTTCCCCCCAGATTTCTAGACAAGTACCTAAGCAGAAGGTCTGAGACACTTATGGTGCATCTGGATTTTATCAAGGTACTTGACAAATTGCCTCACAGTATATTTGTCAACAACTTGAAGAGATTTTTTTGACTTATTACAGTTAGGTGGGTTCAAAACTCTTTAACTTACCTGCTGCAACTACCCCTGCTGTCTGCACAGTTCCACAGTATAAGTATGCTGCAGGTGTTTGCAATCCTCAATAGCATCTTAATGCACAGCCACAGTTTACCATGAAGCAGCCTGTTATTCATGTGCAAGGTCAGGAACCTCTGACTGCTTCCATGTTGGCATCTGCCCCTCCTCAAGAGCAAAAGCAGATGTTGTGTGAAAGGCTGTTTCCACTCATCTAGGCCATGTACCCTACCCTGACCGGTAACACCACTAGCATGTTGCTGGGAATTGACAACTCTGAGCTTCTTCATATGTTTGAGTCACTTGAATCTCTTTGCTCTAAAGTTGATGGAGCCGTAGCTGCACTGCAAGCTCACCAAGCTAAAGAAGCTGCCCAGAAAGCAGTTAACAGTGCCACTGGTGTTTCAACTGGTTAAAAGAAAAGATCAGAGACCATGAAATGGAACCTCTGCTTCACCGAAGAAAAATATCTAAACATGAAAAACTTAAATATTGTGAGAAAACATTGCAAAATATAAAATAAAGAAAGCAAAGGGACCTGAACCTGATGTACCAAGCAAATGCCAGGTCTAGCAAACTTAATGCCAGTCCTAGATTACTTATTGATTTAAAAACAAAAACGCAAGAAAAAACAAAAAAAAAACCCGAAATAGTAAAATACATAAAAACAAGTTGATGTTTTATAGACCCACAGGGTAAAGAATTTTCAGCAAAGTACAAAAATTTAAAGCATTTGTTTCTTTAATTTTGTAATTCTTTACTGTGGAAAAGCTCAGAATATCACCACTGTTTTAGATAACTGAATTGATAGGTGAGCAAGGAAACATAATTAGGATTATAAAATTCCTGCTTTAATAAAAATTCATTAAACAATGAAAAAAACTTTTTAACTCACTAAACAAAAAGAATAGTAATTAATAAGTAGATATCTATCTATAGGGAAGTCTCTACTATCTGTCCTCGATTTGTTTCAGTTCAGTATCTTTACCAGTGATTTATATGAAGGCATACCCGTCAAACTGGTAGATAGCATGAAGCCATGAACGATAACATAAACTGGATGACAGAATAAGCATCTAAAAATATCTTGTCACACTGGAATGGTAGGATGAAGTGAAAGAGAAATCACATAATCCATTTTGGCTTGAGAGAATGACTGCACCCAAACAGGATGGGAAGAAGGCGTTATGAGAGAAGTTTACGTGAATAATATCTGTGAGTTTTAGTGAATTGTAAACTTAGTTTGAGTCAGTAGTGTAATGTAGTTGTCAGAAAAGTTAAGTCAATCTTAGGAAGAATTCATAAAAGTAAAGTATCTGGAATTAAAGAAAATGGAGGTAATCTTGCTTTACCCTGTCCTATATTCAAAGTTTTGTGTCCAAGTCCGTGTACCACAGGTGACTAAGGTGGTAGGAGGAACTAATTAAAAAAATCCATAAGAAGATCCATTATAATAGAAGGACCAGAATTTAAAAATACCTCAAAGAACCAAGCGTAGTTGCATTAGTAATTCTACAAAAGAAAGCTCATTGACAAGGCAGGATAGGGCAGAAGGAGGATGTCATGATAACTGTTAGCAAATGTTTAAAAGGTTGTGTATAGAAGAAATATTAGTTGGAGGGGGCGTGTATTACTAATGTATTGTTAATGCAAACAGGAGATCTTTCCATTCATTAATAGGCCCATGTGACCTGCCTGAGTCACATGAGCCTGTGGTAGGAGGTGCTTGCTGAATTGGTGGAGCAGGAAAGGACGAAGCAGGAAATAAGACAGAGCCATCAGAGCTTGGAGAGAGACACAGAGCAGATAGCATGAGTGAAAGAGGGGGTGATTTTGCTTAAGGGAGCTTGTGTTGTGGGGAGGCCTGATATAGGGAAGGCTTGAGGATGGTGGTGCTCCCTGCATTGATGATGTGTATAGATTTCTCTGTTGCTGTGATGGATTTGGCTTTCTGGTGTTGGAATAAATGTTTTGGTTCTATCTTCCATGAAGATAGTCTGTTATGTTTTCTGATTCAGAACTACGCCGACACAATCATAGCAGCCACAGATGCTGTGGGTATCATGTTGGAGCGAGAGGGGGGAAGTTGTTTTTATTTTTTTAGTGACTCAGGCTAAGCTTGTAGTTAACTATTAACTTCCCTCCTCCATCTAGTTCTAGGTCTTATTGATAGGCAGTGATTTCTTTAATCTAAATGCAGAGCTTACTAAATGCTATTATTAAATGCATTTTTGTTAGATTTGGCCCATTGTTACACCTGATTGAGACCATTGACAATCCTGAATCTGCCACTCAATATATAAAACATCCCTTTCAAATATTGTGTCATTTGCAAATTTGATCGACATGTCTTCTGCTTTCATTCAAATCATAGCAATATTGAGTACAAGATAAGGATGGACATCTGGGAAGATTTTCCTCTACATTTATATTCATTCATTAATCAACACTTTTGACACTAGTATTTAACCAGTTATGAAGCCCTGTTACTCATCTAGCTACAGTGGAAATAACACTCATTGGCTCTGAAGTCAGTTCAAATTAAACCTCTCATATTTACTATTCGTGTGACCTTGGATAAGTTACTCAAACTGCCTTGGTGCTAGTTTCCTCATCTGTAAAATGATGGAGTTGAACCAGATGGCCAATGAAAACCCATCTAACTCTAGATTATTACTTATAGAATCATATGTTTCTACAAAGATAACAGGAGAGCAGTAAAATGTTATACCAAAATCCAGATAGTACCTATGATCTCTAATTTTATCTAAAAACCCTAACAAAAAATGAATAATCAGACTTCCTTTTTATATCAATTTTATGTTTCTCTCATTTGATATTCACAACAACCTTAGGAGACAGGTTGTGAAACCATTATTGTTTTGCTATACCTGAAGCTTGGAGAACTTAAGTGGTTTGCCCGAGGCCACATAGTCAATTGCTGGCAGATTGAGTCCTAAAACCCAGATATTTGGATTGTCAGGGATATACTCTTCTCAAAATACCATAATGTTTCCCTAGTGAATAATAAGTCACCTGCCCTAGTGATCTCTTCAAATATCTGACAGCACACCAGGACCCAGATTGTCTACCAAGTAGTTTTCATTCTAAACATAAAGTCTTATCAGAAAAGGAAGCCAGCACCATCATTCATATTAAAAAAATAAACCAATGTAAAGTATCTATCTGCAAAGAAATAACTGCCAAAAATATGCATGAGATAGCCATCTTTGGAAAGAAAAAGACAAATATCAGCTAGACAAAGGTAATGAAATAGCAAGTAAGATTGATTATAAAACTCATGTTTCCCTGGATATTGGATACTACTGACTTCTTGGGAAGATTGGAATGGAGCCATTGGATTGATTAACACAAGCATTTAACAGTTGCTTTGCCAGCTAACAAAAAGTATTTGTGTTCAGATATGAAATATCTATCCACTTATCTATCACAAGTCACACAGCTTTAAAGAGGTGTGGACAATGATACTATAGCATTACAAATGACTGCTCAAAACTTGATCTCATATATACCATTCCACTCAGCAGCAACCTTTTCTTTGTCATCTCTGCCTAGCCTAAATTGTATTTGTTTGATGGGTACGTGTGTGTGTGCGTGTGTGTGTGCGCATATGCATGTATGTATGTGAGCGCATATGCATATATTTGTATATTTGCATATACACAAATATATACACATTATATAAATATAAATGGATCAAAAATATTTGATGTTTTTCAGTCATTTTGGTAGTGTCCCACTCTTCATGACCCCATTTTGTGTTTTCACAGCAATGATACTGGAGTGGTTTGCCATTTCCTCCTTATATTGCCAATGCTATGCCCACAACAGCTGCTATGAATATGCAGGCATATTTCCAGGTTTGACTCACAAAACATAACAGACTCAAAGACAAAGCCAAGATATTTATACATATACCAGAAAGCCAAATCCACCATAGCAACAAAGTGTGTACACATTACCAATGGAAGGGGCACCTCCATCTCCAAGCCTTCCCTTCCTCAGGCCTCCCCACAAACAAGTTCCCTTAAGCAAAATCACTCCCTCTCTCACTCACAGTAGCTGCTCTGCCTGTTTTCTCTCCCAGCTCGACCTCACTCTCACTTCCTGCTCCACTCCTTCTTGCTCAACCCGTTCAGCAAGCTCCTCCCACCATGGGCTCCATGTGATTCAGTCTCCTGTGACTCACACTCAAAGCAGGTCACATAGGGCTATTAATGGACTGGATTAATGGAATGGATTAATACACTCCTCCAGCTCATTTTACATTTGAGGAAACTGAGGCAAACAGGATTAAGTGACTTGACCAGGGTCACACAGCTAGTAAATGTCTGAGGCCAGATTTGAATTCAGGAAGATGAGCCTTCCTGACTTTAGACCTGGCCCTCAATCTACTGAACTACCTAGCTGCCCTATTGTAAAATATACACATACCTAAAATATTAATATATATTTGTGTAAATATACATTTATATACACAAACATATATACATATGCATGAAACCCCAAAATATTAGTGTAGCTTTAAGTTTTAATAGTTTAAAGCTGCACTAAGACTTCTGGTGGACCCTCTTTAGTTTGGCAAACTCTACTTACATTATTTCAGTTCAGCCTCACAAAAACAACACAAGGAAAAGGGATAATATGGATGACTGCGACAAGAGCATTCTCTAAATTGCCTAATTAGGAATAAGTAATAAGAGCAAAGAAACAAACCTAATTGTTTGTCAGGAAACAAACTAATAGTGCCCCAAGGAAATGGAAGGAATCAATGACTTGTCTCCTGGTTTATCATCCTTAGCATACATTCATCCTGGGGGGCTGCAACTATACCATACCAGCCAAACTGGTTTTCACTGGCTCATATGAGACATATAGCACAGTACCATGAACTCAGTAGCTCAATAATTATCTATTGGTTTGATTCAATAAGTACTAAAAGAGAAAACAATAAAAGAAAAGTCCCACCTTAAATACTGATACATGTATGTACAAATAACCTTTTAGGGCCTTAATAAGGTGGCTGGACAAGATGACCTCTATAGTCTCTTTCAATCAATCAATCAACAGTCCTTTAGTAAAAAAAAAATTATATGAAGGACATTTTGCTAAGCACTGGGAATAGAAAGAATGTCAAAACTGCCCCTGTATTCAAAGAGCTCACCTTCTAATGGAGGAAGCAACATGCAAGTATGTTTGTGTGTATACATACCCACATATGTGTACATGTATATATGTGCACTTATATGTACATATATAGTGTGTTTATGTATGTCTCTATATACATGCTTATATATAGATGCACATATGTTTTTATATATACGTACTTTGGGCTTTAAAGATGTAAACCCACTTGGTCAGGTTACACAGAAAAAATAGAATATTTTGAGCCGCATTTTAAAGAAAAGTTGAAACAGCATGATGTACTAGTTGGAAGACATAGGTCCAAATCCCAAGTCCAATGTGTAATATAAATATAAATATGAACATAGATAGATAGATACATAGGTAGATAGATAGCTAGGTGGACGGATGGACAGATGGATGTATGGATAGATAGATATAGATCTAGATCCTTACCCATGTATCATTTATTCCTCATTACACAATTTAGACAATATCCTCATCTTATTTATTTGTATTATCTCTTTGTCTTATGATGGGGCAGTCTCCTTTTGGTGTCACATCTACTCCTTGTCTAAAATTCTTTGTTATTTTGAGTCCTTAGTGATTCTAGGCCTCTAAACTCATTGTGTGTGAGTGTGTGTATGTGTGTATGTGTATGTGTGTGTAAATATAAAGTAGATATAAGGCAACTTTAGAGATTATGGCACTACTGGCTTGTGCTAATTTGGAAAGGGTTCCTGGGGATGCTTGATCTGAGTCTTAAAGAATGGCAGAGAATATAAGAATCAAAGGTTTGGAAAGGGACAACACTACAAGAAGAAGGTGTACTTTGCATGAGATACAGTAAGTTCACTAGTATGCCTAGACAACAGGGTACATAGAGGAGAACAAAATATTTTAAAATACTGAAAGATGAAAAAGAATAAATAAAAGAGTCATGTTATTAAGAGTTTTAATTGCCAGATAGAGGGCTTTATATTCGATCTTGTGGGTACTGGGATCGTTGCAGTTTACTGAATAGGGAGGGAGGTGTCATTATTAGACTTGCACTTTAGGACAATTACTTTAACAACAATGTGAAAGATTGGCTATAATGGAGAAAGACTTGAGTTGGGGAGAATAATTGAAAAGTTGTTGCAGTATTCATCTGGGAGGTAAGAGGGGCTTAAGCTAGAGCGGGGACTGTGTGAGTGAGAGATGGGAGAATAAGGGAGAAGTGTAAGGGACTTAGAAATGTGAAGATTGGCAACTGATTGCATATATGACATTAGTCAGAGTGAGGAGTCAGAATGAGGTTGTAAACCTAGTTGTCACTAAAAAGATAGTGTTGTCCTTGACAGTAATAGGAATAGCAGCAGCTCCAATAGTTAAAGGCAAAAAGACCTGGGTTCAAATCCTAGCTCAGACATCTACAAGCAGTGAGACTATGGAAAGTTATTTAACTTCTGTGAGCATCTGTTCTCTCCCCTGTGGAATAGGCATAATAATGACACCTACCTCACAGAGTTAGTATGAGAATCAAATGAGGTAATGTATCTAAAAAATGCTCTGAAAACTTTAAAGTATTATGTTAATTTGAGCTCTCAGGAAGGGGACACTGAACTTCAGATATGTACCCAAATTTGTAGAACATACATATTTTTAAAAGTTAATAGAAAGTATAGGCTTGACCATAGAGTTGAAGAGTATGAAAGAGAAAGCATGTGTTGGAAATTTTTAAAAAATGAAATTCTAACTACCACTGTGAAAAATGACAATGAGAAAGAAAAGAAAGAGAAATATGGAAAAAAACATTATAGCCATTCTTGGAGATGTCTGATGAGCTCAGATTTTTAGGAAGATAGGAAGAAAAGATGAAAGAAGGGTCACATGGAGGATGAATATGAATGACTAATACAAAACTATACAAATGATGCCAGGAAGTCCATTTGTCACAAAATAAACTGAGG
>CM053627.1:164916366-164941462 GCA_028646595.1 Phalanger gymnotis
TATGTATTGTTATGGACAGTTAGAAGCCCTGTCTGCTGATTTGTGCTATTTGCTCTGTTACATAATTTCTGCTTGTAATTTCTGTTTGTGTTTTCCCTGAAGTTTAGGGTGCTGATGTTTTCCCCTGAACTAAGTGAATGAGATATGTATGTTTAATTAAAGTACTATTGTAAGCCCCTTAATGTTGCTTTCCTTAGAAAAGGAGATCAAAGAACCAATACTAGAAGCCCTCTTGCATACTGATGTTGTTGGTTTTACACCACCACCACAGCTGCTATTAGCATTGTTGTTACAGAATAATAAAAAGATAATCCCTCTGCTAGAGGAAAATGATACGTGATTTTAACATATGGGTGAGACAAAACAGAAATATTCATCTGTTTTTTCTATCTTCTCCAGTACATCAGTTAATCCATCAATCAATAATTTAGTAATTTATGTGCTTACTGTATTCCAGGCACTATGCTAGATATTGTGGATGCAAAGACAAAAATGAAATTGTCCCTCAATGAGTGTTTCAGTCAACACAGACTTATTAATATTATGTAACTAGCACTGCTTTAAACTCTAGTGATATAATATTTTTT
Organism: Phalanger gymnotis; assembly: GCA_028646595.1. Classification (NCBI taxonomy): domain Eukaryota; kingdom Metazoa; phylum Chordata; class Mammalia; order Diprotodontia; family Phalangeridae; genus Phalanger; species Phalanger gymnotis. The sequence goes on from CM053627.1 coordinate 164,916,954, forward strand.
AAAAAAATGTATCTCTGCCCTCAAAGCAAAATGAATGGAATGAAAGGAATGAAATTATTATTTATATAATGTTTACCATGTGCCAGGCACTGTGCTAAATGCTTTACAATTATTATCCCATTTGAGACTCATGATAACTCTGAGAGTTATTATTATTTCCATTATTATTTTCATTATTATTTCCTATTATTATTTCCATTTTAAGGTTGAGGGAACTGAGGCAAAGCCAAGTGATTTGCTCAGGATCACGTAGCTAGGAAATGTCTGAAGCCAGATAATCACTATCAGTGCAAAGGAAGGACTCTAGTATGTATCATGCCATAAGCTTTCTTCTTGCCTCTGTACTACTATTATGTTGATGAATATCTTGTGCAAATGGAAGTTGCCATGTGTCAGATGTCATAGCACCACCCAAAAAGACTAAGAGAGAGTAAATTGTGGAGAAATTGAGTGATGGGACAAGATTAAATACAAGGATTTGGGGAAAACATGAATAGGTAGATTAATGTTGTACCATTAGAAAGAGAAAGGAAGAAAATCAATATTTATGTAGCATCCACTATGTGCCAGACACTGTGCTAAATGTTTTTGATTATGGGTCTATGAGTACTTCTCTCTTCTCTCTGCCTAGGGTAAGTCTAAACAACTAAAAAGATTAGGAGAAAAGAAACTAAGATGACCATTTCAGTAATTTTTAGCATATACAAATGATTTTAGGATTTAGAGACCTTTAAGATCGCTTAGTTTAATTCTCCCCTACACCTGCCCAGATTACAGATGAGGAAACCAAGAAAGAGAAGAAAAAGTGGGGTGCTTGCTGGTTACATATTGGTGGGTTTGTCTCACCTGTAACAAAGATAAGGTGTGGTAAAGTCAGCTTTAACTGGCTCATGAGACTCAATTGTTAAATAATCAGTATGACCATTTATTTATATCTTAGAATTTGGCTAAAACTATAAACCTGATTTATAGTTTTGATTCATTGTTTTGATAATTGTCTAGTCCTAAGAAAAAATAAAGAAAATGTTAATAATAAAGGGTAGAGTTTAAACTGTATCATATGCACATTTTTTCTTTCTGAGAGCTAATTGTTAAACATTTACCAACAAATATCTCTATGTATATAGGCAGCTAGATAGATCAGTAGATAGAGAGCTGGGGCTAGAGTCAGGAAAACTTGGGTTCAAATGTGGTCTCAGACACTGTGTAATCTTGAGCAAGTCACATAACTTCTGTTTGCCATAATCCACAGGGGAAGGAAATGGCAAAACACTCTAGTGTGTTTGCCAGAAAAAAACTTATGGATAACCTTTTCCATAGTGATGAGTTTCAGGGGTGCTCAAGACCCCAAAATACTGACACCTTGGGTCCTGCTCAAATGAATTCAACTCAAGACTACTTACAGCCAAAGAAAAACGAAATTTATTAAAGATTCACCATATTGGGTAGAGTCTTAAGAAATCTCACCATTTGTGCCACTTGTCTGACAAGAGGGTGTAATGTCAAGCAAAGTGGGACTTTTTTGCTATTTTTTTTGGAGTGCTTCTCAGCACTAAGACAATCATGTACCTTTGAGTGAGTCTTGCCTTTGTTTGCATCAGGAGTCTCTGATTGAATCAAAAATCCTTGATTTTGCTTTGGGGCTTACTCATTGGAAGATTGTTAGTGTGATTGGGCCAGACGAGACTCTGGGTAGCCATTAAGGAACCCCTGGCTTTGAAAACCCAGATGTTGGTGCTTATCTCTCTCTGGTAGCTGTATGTATTGCTATAGTCAGACAGTTAGAAGCCTGTCTGTTGAGTTGTGTTATTTTTTCTGTTTGTAATTTCTGTTTGTGTTTGCTCTGAAATTCAGGATACTGCCTTTTTCCCCTGAACTAAGTGAATGACATATGTATGTTTAATTAAAGTTAGATTGTTGACCCCTGAAACAGATATCTTTCCTTAGTACAGCAGATCTAAGAACCTGCACTAGCAGCCATCCTGGGTATGCCAGTGGGGTTGCCTTTACAGTGGGCAAGATTCAAGTGAATCTGGGTGCCTTCGTGGAGGCAAGATTGATCTTACATACAGAAAGATTGTGTGAGGGATCTAGGATGGTCAAGTAATCTGGAGTGATGGGATGAGGGCTTTAGGGTGACCGGGGTGAGGTCAGACCCCAGGATGAGAAATAGCTGAAGGCTACCTGGAGATGACAGACAATAGAGGGCTAGGGTAACAGAGCTGGGGCAAAGATATTTTGACAGGCTCAAGAGTGGGAACTGGCCAGAAGATAACCAGACAAAGGAAGGCTAGGCTAGGCTATTTGGGCATGAAAAGCCAGACCAAGTGGGAAGATTCAGGGTAGGGTTCAAGTGGTTTCCCGCAGTCTAAACCCCAACAATAAGGTTACAAAAAGTTGGATGCAATTGAATGACTGAATAAACAACAAAAAAATTGAATTATCACACTAACAATAGTGTCAGCAGTGAAAAAAAGGACAAGATTTTTATAACATAAAGTAGCAAAATATGTGACTTGTCAGAACCCTGCCCATGGTCAAGTGACTTCCCTCTTTTAAACCCTGGATTCTTCATCCTGAGATGCAACCAACTACAGTAGAAAGAATCCTGATGTTAGAATCAGAAGACTTACATTCAAATCCTGAATCTGTTATTTATCCTGTAACTTAAGTCTTAAACGTTCTCTATGTCAGCTTCATTATCTGTAACATAGGGAGCTTAGACAAGACAAAGGACTATGCAGGCTATGATATTTTATAAAAAAAGGTTTGTTGAATGAATGGATGAACTTTAGTTTTGAATCATAAGATATTAATGATTCCTACAACATTCTTGATGGTTGCTCCCTAAGGCTCTGTTCTGACCCCTCTCTTCTGCCTACACTCATGCTTTTGATGATCACATCAGTTCCTAGGGCCTAGGTTTAACTGTCATTTATTTTCAGATAACTTAGCCCCCATCTCTCCCAGTCACATACCTCATTACCATTTCAAACTAGATGTCTCAGAGATATTTCAAAATCAACATATCCAAAACTGAATTCATTATCTCTTCCTCAAAAACCTGACCCTCTTTCAAGCTTCCTCATTGCTATTGAAAGCACGTTCATTTTTCCACTCCCCCATTTCATACCCTCAGAGTTATCCCCAATTCCTCACTCTGTATTGATTTTGGCATTTCTACATCCACATCTTTTGTATTACTTCTTTCTTATAATTATAAAGCCACCATAAATGGAGGGCCTCATCAGCTCTCACTTAGATTATTGGAATGGTCTCCTAGTTGGTTTCTGTCTTGAATCTTTCTCATGCCAATCAATCATTTGTATAGCTTCCAAAGTCATTCATCTTAAGCATAGATCTGATCATGTCACTCGCCTATGCCAAATAAACAAACAAACAAAAAAAGCAAATTAAAAAGTCCAACAAAATTGGCCTCCAATTTCCTCTAGTACCAAATACAAATGCTGGCTTTAAAGCTTTTCACAGCTAGGATCCAACCTGTCTTTCAGTCTTCATTAAACATTACTCCCTTCTACACACCGTAAGGTTCAGCCAAATTCAACTTCTATTTGTTTCTCACATATAACACCCTATTTTCCATATTCAATCCTTAATACAGGTGGTCTCCAATAGCTGAATGCAATTTCTCCTCATTTCTGCTTCATTAAACCTCACACACCTTTTAAAGTCTTTCCTGATCCCAGCAACTGCTAGTGCCCTCCCTCCTTTTGTTGCTATTTTTGTTTTTGCCTTTCATTGTATCATGGAGCAAGTTTTGATAAAACTCATTGGTATTCAAATCAAGCTACTTGCCCATGCCTTAAGCCCACAGCACTCTGGCTCTCCCTGATTGGCCAAAACAGGTCTCAGTCCAAGCCTGACTTAGTCTTTGCTTGGGCTTTGATGCCTCTAAGCAATTGTTTCTCTTCTGGATAGAAACCCTGAGGGTCTTCCCTTCCCAGATCATTTTGGGTTCTTTTAGATTACGTTAAAAAAAAGGCCATTCCCCGCTCATTTCTTATCTCACTTTAATCTTTGAATGGGGATTGCCTTAGACAAACCTGGAAAAGACCTTGGCTTAAAAAGGTCATAGTCTCCCACTACATCCTCCAGTGGTCCTGATCTATATCCTGCCACTGGATCCAGATGCCTCTGGAGGAGAGTGAGGTTGCTGACTTTTTATGGCCCTTACTTACTTAAATCCAATTCACTTGCAAGTCAGGGCACCTTTCTGATGTCATTGGTCTTCTTCAAGAAGGAAGGTCAAACAACAACAACAATAGAGCCTAAGCTCTATCGTAATGCCTAGAACATAGTAGGCACTTAGCGCCTTAAGAAGTGACTCTCAAACTACCTTGTATTTAATTACATTGTATTTATTTGTCTTTTTTCTGTATATACTTATTATATATTAGATTATTTGTGTACTTTTTGCCACTCTAAATATAATACAAGCTGTTGGAAAATAGGAAATTTTTCAGTCTTTGAACTTGTATCTGAGGTACCCAACAGAGCATCTAGTACATAGGAGGTACATAATAAATGCTTCCTTTTTTAATCTTTTAGTGATTTTTCTGTAATAATTCATGAAATTTCATTTGGTAAAAGAAATTCAGCAGCTCAAAAAACCAATACAATTAGGATCTAAGTGAAGAGAAAGATATGATATGAGGTATTCAATTGATCAATAAAGATTTATTAAGGACCTACTATCTGCCAGCCACTGTGCTAAGTGCTGTGGATACAAAAAGAAAAAGACAGTCCCTGCCCTCAAGGAATTTACAGTCTAATGGGGGAGACAACATAAAAACACAAAACAAACTACATACAGAATAAATAGAAAATAATTAACTGAAGTAAGACATTAGAATTAAGAAGGAATGAGGAAAGTTTCCAGCATAAGAAGAGATTTCAGTTGTGACTTAAAGGAAGCTAGGGAAGCAGTAGGCAGAGCTGAGGAAGGATAATGTTCCAGGCATGGTAGACAGCTAGAGAAAATGCCCAGAGCAGAGAGATGGAATGTTTTGTTTGTGTAATAGCCAGAGGCCAATGTCACTGGATCAATGAGTGTATGTTGGGAAAAAAAGATGTAAAAAGACTTGAAAAGTAGGAAAGGTCTAGGTTGTGAAGGGCATCGAATGCCAAACAGAGAATTTTATATTTGATACTAAAGGCAATAGGGAACCACTGGAGTTTATCAAGTTGGGGAGGGGAGAGAATAAAAGGACCTCTACTTTAGGAAAATCATTTCAGTGGCTGAATGGAGCATAGATTGAAGCAGAGAAAGACGTGACCTAGGCCAATCCACCAGCAGACTATTGAAATAATCCAGGTATGAAGTGATGAGGACCTGCAATAGAGCGATACACTACAGCCTCCAAAGAGAGAAGGAACATATTTGAAAGATGTTGCAGAGGTGAAATCAACAGGTCTTAAAGATCGGATGGGCGGGCAGGGAACCTATTGAGGAGTCCAGGATGATTTCTAGGTGAGGAGCTTGGGAGACTGAGAAGATGGTGTTGTTCTTCATAGTAACATGGAAGTTGTGAGTCGGAGTGAATTTAGGGGGAAAGATAATGAATTCTGTTTTAGACATATTGAGTTTAAGATGTCTACTTGTTTTCCAGTTGGAGATGTCTAAAAGTCAGCTGAAGATGTGAGCCTTGAGGTAAGCAGAGTATTTGCCTTAGGATAAATAGATTTGATAATCATTAGCATAGAGATGGCAATTAAATCCAAGGGAACTGTTGAGATCACCAAGTAAAGTACTAGAGAGGGGGAAGAGAAAAGGAACCAGGACAGAACCCTGAGGGATACCTATGGTTAGAGGACATGATCTGGGAGAGGATCCAACAAATGAAACAGAGAATGAATGGTCAGAAAAGAAGCAGAAAAGAGTAGTATCCTAAAAATCTGGAGACCCTCAAGAAGAAAATGATAAACATTGTCAAAGGCCGCAGAGAGGTCAAGGAGAATGAAAAAAGAGAAAAGACTAATGGATTTGACAACTAAGTTATCACTGGTAACTTTGGAACAAGCAGTTTCAGTGGAATGATAGGTTCAGAACCCAGATTGTAAGGAATTATGAAGAAACTAAAAGGAAAGAAGGCACATTATGGATGGCCTTTTGGAGGAGTTTAACTACAAAGGGCAGAAGATCTATAAGATGATAATAGGGATAAAAGGATCAAGTAAGGGTATTTTCTGGATGGAGGAGATAAGGTCATGACTGTAGATGGTAGGGAATACGCCAATAGAGGGGAGAGATTGAAAATAAGTGAAAGAGTAAGGAAGGCAAAGGGAATAAGCTGTTGGAGGAGATAGGATTTAATGGTATCACTTAAACAAGTAGAAGAGCTAGTCTTTATCAGGACTAAGGACACTTCACTTATGAGATGCGGTACAGAAGGACATAGTGAAAGAAGACATATGAATGTTGCCTGAGGAGATATGGAAGAGGGAAATAGACAGATTCATGGCATATAGCTATATTTTTTACTGTAAAATATGAGGAAAGGTTGCCTAAGGAGATACAGAAGAGGAAAGGCTCCCAGGTTCTTAGATGAGAAGGTACAAGGATAGGAAACCATGGGAAGTTTGAAGGAGGGATGAAGAGGTTTGAGCCACTGTAGAGAGTGGTAAGGGAGGTATAGTAGGATTGCTTAGCATTGGTGAGGACTCTATTCATGTCCCCACATTAACCCTATGGGAAATGTTGATACAGTTTGGGGACAGGTTTACTTCAATACATTCTGTTCAGAGATGAATATCATTGTGGTATCATTAGGATCATAAGTGTATAACTGGAAAGGACCGCTCTAGTTCAGACTCTTCATTTTGCAGATGAAGAAACTGAGGTCTAGAGACATTAAATGACTTGCCCAAGGTCACATAGATAAAGTCACCGAGACAGGATATGGACTTAGATCCTTTAATTTCAAAAGCAGGGCTCCTTCTACTCATTTTATCACACATAAACAGGAAATATTCTGTTATTAGTGATCCTAAATGAGTCATTCTTCTGTAGGGCTAATTATTAATGCTTTGAAAATTGTTAAATAGTGAGATGTATTAATAGAAGGTCATAGCCCTGAGACTCTGGCCTTGCTTGATTATCTAAGTTCACAAATCCATCACTGCTCATTACTAATAATGCCTTCTCCTTCTGTCAGGATCAGTTCTGATACACACTCAGATTTTCTTTCCTCTGGAGTTAGTGATTCCATGTATAACAGACCAAAAGAGGATGTGATGTAGTGGAAAGATCACTAGCTTTGTAATCAAAAGAAGTTTGGCTCTGCTGCTTATCAACTGTATGACCTTGGGCAGACAAGTCACTTCAATTCCCTGGGCCTTAGTTTTCTCATCTGTAAAATGAGATAATCTCTAAGTTCTCTTCAAGCTTTAGTATGAATGAATGAATGAGTGAATTAAACATTTAAATACTTAATGGTGCAAAACACTATATGACTTTGTCCAGGGGATTCAAACAGAAAAAAAATAAAATAGTCCTTGCCCTCAAGAAGTTTATATTCTAATGAAGGAAACAACATGGAAAGAACACATATGAAAGATTTCAGCTGCAAATCAGATGGAAAAATCCCATGCTCTTTAGGGTTAAGCAGCAAAGCAGATGTTAATGCCCTTTTTTAATGTCATTTTCACTAATAAAACCATGTCAGTTTCTTGTGCTTAACAGTAACAAAGACTCTTGTGGAAAGAACTATCTTTTCTGGGTCTCCAGTAGCTATGGCTGTAGCACCTGTGGAAGAAATTGTCAAGTGGCAATCCGGAGCCTATGATTCTCAGATTTTAGAATTTGTATAAAAACATCATTTTCCAAGGATACAGTGTCCATTAATTCCATCAACATAAACCATATGCTTTCCCATTTAATTTTATGATTCTGGCAAATTAAAATGCTTCCCACACATCTTCCCTAAATCAGTTAGACAGTGTCAGGACAATGTGTCACAATGGAGACAGCACTGACTCTCAAGGCAAAGGACCTGAGTTAAAAATGCTTCTTCTGACATATTACTGCCTAAGTGACCTTGGGCAAGTCAGTCAAATTCCTCAGGCCTCATTTTTCTTAATTGTAAAATAGAGGGATTAGACTAGATGGTCCCTGACATGTCTTCCAAGTCTAGGTCTATAATCCTAAAAGTATTTAAAAAGAACTTTAGCTAAAGATTTTTCATCAACATTGTTAAAGGTATATCATACATTTCTTTGGAACTCTGTGGCTGAATTCCCCCAACAAACCTGTCAAATGCTGATACTCTATTTATCTTGGGACTTTTTGTAGTAATAGAAAATAAGACACTTGGTAGAGAGGACCCCTACCAAATAAGTGAATAATTTTACTTGAGGGAAAGATCATTGAATGGCTAACAAGCATAGAGATTTTCAAGATTTCTATCTCTATAAGAATTATATAAATTCATCAAAACCATTTCTATAAGTTAAAATAGAAATCTAACCAATAGCCCTAACGATAAAAGAGCTATATAAATATCTATTATAAATATGATATATTTCATCACAGGATGAAGATCTAGAGTCAGAAGAAAACTCAGAGGTCATATAATCCAATGCCATTTTATAGGTGGGGAAATTGAGGTCCAGAAAAGTTAAGAAAATTTCCCAAGGTCACACACACACTAGTCTTCTAACTCTAGAGGCATCCACTGAATTCAGAGAATTAAATTCTTTCCTAAACACATTTCAAAGTATCTCAACAGGAGGATGCAACAATTTTTCAAATAGAAATAGAAACATGCAAAGAGAAACATGCAAAGAGAACAGGAAGCAGCCAGAAAGAGAGAAACAAGCAATGAAGTCTACTCATCTCCTTATCATTTTTACAGCAAAGTCAATAACAGCTCTTCTTGTTTCTTGGTTGCCAAGAAATACTCCTGTCCATCCTTTTCTTCACCACCATCACCTCCAACTCTGTGATATGTACATAAGATAAAGAGAAGCATTGCTCTCTGCTGCCTTCCCCTATAGAAGAAACTAGGAAACAAAGAGGATCTTCACAAAATCTCTGTGTAGTTAAGTCTTTGTAATGGCAAGCTCTTACCTGACTGAAGCTAAGCTTGCTTCTCAGTTCTAAAAGGAACAAGAGACTTTTATATCTTTGAAATTCCAAGATCTATGCCAAATCTGAGAACTAATGTGTCTCTTCCTTCCTAAGAAACCCATCAGTCTTGAATCAACTAGGGCCTGCTCTGCTATGAACAGAAAACTCCAATTTCATTCCAGACACAAAAGGGGGCATTTTCTTGAGACCTATTGTTCTGCCAGTATCTGAATAGAGAAAACATAAGTTATTATACCTTTTCCCTCTAAAAATCTGAAGGTTTGGTTAATCAGGATAGGCTTCTAACAGGAAAGGCACAATAATAGTTGAATATTGAATCTTAAAACTTAATTGTTGTTAATATCTATGCCCTGGCGGTCAATGTGTATAGCAGTAAAAGATAGCTTGGAAATAATATACCTGATTCTGCAACATAGGCAATGTGGCACAATGGAAAGAACACTAGAATATGCATGAGGAGCTAGGTTCAAATCCCAGCAATTAGAAACATGCAAAGAAAATACGAGGCAGCCAGAAAGAGAGAAACAAGCTGTGAAGTGTACACATCTCCTTATCAGGAAAGGTTTACAGCAAAGTCAAGAAAGGAGGAGAAAGTCAAGATGGAGGAGCTAGGTTCAAATCCTAGATTTCTATTTCAAGTTATATATCTCTGGACAAATCTATATCTATATATAGTTATATATATACATATATATTTAGAGAGATACACACATATAATATACACATGTATTACACATATATATTATATACACTGGGTATGTTACATGTGTGATCTAGGCCTCAGATTTTTTTAATTTATTGAATTTTAATTGAATCACAGCACTATATTTTCCTTCTCAGCCAAGGAAATATCAGGATATTTCTTTAGCCAGTTTTTCAAGTACATTTCTATAATTAATAAATTTTGGTTTATTGCCCTTTGGCTGGTCTTGTCTTTAAATTATTTTTGCATTTGCAAAATGTGATTTAATAGCCTTTTTAATTGTCTGTTTTTTCATGAATTTGGGAAGGTTCATTCATGACAAATTATTTGTATAGAGAGGACATTGGGAAGAAAAGGAGTTGCAATCACTCCACAGATGGAGAGGAGATACACGAGAAGTAGATTGCACAGCAGGAAATTTTTAAAAGGCAGTAAAATGAAGCCTACTGTTTAATTTTATAGTTGCTGATGTCTATGCACTGGCAGTCACTCAATGTGTATAGCAGTAAAAGATGCTGTAAAAAGTATGTCTGATTCTCCAATATAGGCGATGTAGCACATTGGGAAGAATATTGGGATATGAGTGAGTTAGAGGATTTAGGTTCAAATCTCAGAATTTTTATATGTTAGATATGAAATCTTGGTCAAGTCACTTATTTCATGGTGATCTGTGCCTTAGTTTGTTGTTGGGTTGTTTGTTTGTTTCACTTTGTAAAATGAGAAAGTTTAACTAAACAGCCCAAGAAGTCCCTCCCAAGTCTATATTGACACTTTTATGAATATTGATATACATGTGACATTGGACAAGTCACTTGACCTCTTTGGAACCCAATGGCGTCATCTTTAAAATGACAGATGTCCTTCTCTTCTTGATCTGATTTCTATGAGCATGTAATCAAGAAGTTAGAGATATCTGACCAATGGAATCCATGTTCAATTTGGGTAGCCAATCCTGGTTACACATACAAAGGAAATTCATGCTGGAGGCAACACTCTTTAAAATAATACACATAGGAATTGAGTTCCAAGATATCTCATAAAGGAAAACATTCCAAAAGAATGGGAGAAATAATCAGATAGTATTAATACATATCTAAAATGTAACAAAAAAGATATACTATATGCTTATTTCTCATCCTCATAGAGATATTTCTCATCCTTATGAGACTGGCTGGTATTTGTTTTGAGGGTAATTCTAGATGAAAATATGAAAATTGACAAGCTAGGCTTTTCACATAATATCTGTCAGCATACTTGATCTTCGAAATCACAAACTTTACTTAGTGGTAATGAGATACCGTTGTTTTTATTTTCTACCATTTAATCTCTACCACCACCTCACCCCCACCAGAAAAGCATCGGAAAACTTGGAACAAAATACAAGCACACAGGTTCACTTTCAATACATGTTAAAATCATATAAGACTCCTTGACAAAAGCGACCACTTTAGTGGTTGTGATCACTTTACTTGATTATCTTCATTTATCATTTTCACATAAAATAAAAAACAGACAAGCAAACATGGAGACACATACCTGGCTGTGGAGGATTTATATATGTGTATGTATGCACACAGACACACACATATGTATGTGTGTATACACATGCCATTCTATATGTTTTACATATTCAGTTATCTTGATATGTAAATATATACCTACATGTTTAAATGTAAATATATTCACATATGCTTATATGTAAAAATAAATTATATAGCTCTCCATATGCATATCTCTCTACATATATTATATACAATTTGTATATATAATATGATTTGTATAATTATATAACATTTGTATAATTTCAATTTGTGTAATAATATAAATTGTATAAGGTATATACAGATACAGATATATATTAGTAGGTGGAAATGTGGAGAGAGGGGGAGAAAGAAAGGGAGGCAGACAGAGAGACAGAAGTCATAGTAACTCCCTTTGAGGTCTACTTAGTGAGTCACTCTTTCTTAGAAGCCAATCTTCTTTGTTGCCCTTCAACTGTCAAAGGGAGACCAAGGGAATACAAAAGGTTTTCTATATTATACAAAAGCAATTAGTTCTTCAGCACTAATCCATATGTTTCACTAAAAGTGTCCAGGGTTCAAACTCAGCATTCCACAGAGCATGCTCTAGCCAGAGCAAATAAGGAACCCTGATGTTTGCCTTTCATTACATTAGTGAATAAGCCTCTTCCAGAGGTAATAAGTTCCCCCTCGTTGGACATCTATACACAAAGTTTAAATGCTCACTTTCGAGGTATGTTACAAAAGAGATTCATTTTGATTTATGCATTAGACAAGGTGGCTTCTGAGGTCCCTAAAATTCTCAACTACTTCTCTCAGTAAATCACTGAAGTTAGTGGGCAGCCTGATGATCAGTTTGGGGGGAGAGTGAAAAGTATTAGCTCAAACATGTAGACTGGTATGTCTAGAATGAAAAGTAGGAATCCAAGTGAAATCAGGGAAGCCAATCACAGAAAAGAAAATTAAACCTCTTGCAATATTAATTAAGGTGGGACCTTTTTGCTGTTTCTCTTTTAGCACTTATTTAACCAAGTGCTCTTGATGAGTCTGGCCCTTGTTTCTTTAATTAAATCAGGAGTCTTTGATGACCTTCTTGCCTCAAGGGAAAGCCTAGACCATATGGGTTTAAGGCACATGTTTGTGACCATTTTAGGTCATGTGGGTGAGTCACATGTGCGACTCACCTTCGGCCCTGAAAAGATATATAAACCCAGAAGTTGGTGTTCTCCCTTAGGGCTCTCACTCACTGGAAGAGTGGTGTGTGACTCTGGGCAAGCTGTTGCTAAGAGCTCCCTGGCTCGTGAACCCAGATGTTGATGGTTTCTTGGTAACTATGAATTGTGATCTGGTCTGTTTATATTGTGTATGTTTCTAATTTTTTTGTATTTGCTCGGAAGTTCAGGTTGCTGGCTTTTCCTTCTGACCTAAGTGAATGATATTTGTATGTTGGGTTGAAATAAAATTGTTAACCTCTTAAAGTTACTTTCCTTAGTAAAGCAAATCAAAAGAACTTGTGCTGGCAGCATTCTTGTTGTTGGGCTGTGTTGGTCTTTCACCCCCACAACAGCTGCTAGCCAAATGTTGCTACATCTCCTCACAGAAGTGTTACTTCACTAGGATGGGATACTGGTTGTCTGAGAGAAAGCATATTATAGTTGCTAGACAGCCAGTTTCTAAGTTGAGAAGACCTAGGTTCAAGTTGATGTGGTTTGAGGGGTGTTCAGGGACCCCTCAAGGAGTGAGGTACAGGAGAGGGTCATCTGGAAACAATTCATGGACTGGAGCTTTCTTTAAATCAAGTTGGCAAAGGTTTATTTTTATGTTTTTCAGTGGGCAGAAGTTCTTAAGGAACCTGTGAACTTAGAGAGGTAGAGTTAAAGTTTATGTAGGATAAACTACATTAAAACATGTGCCAAATATGCTAACTAAGTGATGTGGGGCAGGATTAAGGAAGGGTTAAGGAGTGGTCAGTTCTTAAAGGAACATGCATTTTTTGTATCTATTGCACAGGCATTTTACCCAGAGTTTACCAGGAAAAGCCCAAGGGAGGTGTATTTTTTAGATCTGCTATGTCACTAAGTTAACTAGCTGGCAGGGTTGACTGAGGATTGCCCAGTCTGCCACCAACGTCTTGTTTGACAAGATAGAAGTAGGGAGTACATATGTGTCTTAAGTCTAGGACACACATAATGAGGAGTCAAGGATGCATATAATGAGGTAGGGAGTTGGTATAGACAGTTCAGTAGATACAGAATATTTTTATGAGCTAATATGAAGCCAGTTCAAGCTAATAATTCCTACAGGTGTAGTGTGTTACTATTACTATACCAGGGAGAGAGATAAGTGTTTTGCTACGGCTGACTCATGAGTAATTGCTAGGCATAATGTCCTTAGGTTGGGGAGAAAGTGCCAGGGATTGTGTTTTGAGTCTGGAAAGAAATGTGATCTTGGAATTGAGGTCCAAGCGCAGGTACTCAAGCACCTCATCAAAGTCATGCCTTTGATTGACAGATGCTAGTTCTGGGTCCCTGGCCAGTTCCCCTAACATTTCATTATCCTAGGCAGCTTTCTAAGATAACATAGTAAATTATAGAGCAAGTATCTCTCTCCATCAATGCAGAGAGCTTTTTTTTTCCCTTGGGAGTATTCTATATTGATGAAATCAGATCAGTTTTCCTCTTTGCACATACACACATATGCACAAACACACACAGATTTGAGATGACAGTCATCTACGTAACTATTCTTTTTCTTGTCTATGCAGTCAAATAATTGTTTTTGTTGGTAGTTGATAAGTTTATTAATAGGAAAAATAATTACATTGAAGTAAAAAAGCATTCTCTTTCATCATTGTGTGGCATTATTACTGGGTCCAAAGAAAAACCGTGGCATTTATATTACATAATCTGCTCTTGGTAGTGACAAGGACCACAAGAAAGAGTGGGAATGCAAGGGTGATGTTTAAAAAAATAGCTGAGTCCACAAAAAACAAAGTTCTTCTTATTTTATCCTTCATATTTAGAATCCCCATTGCTCTTTAACTAATCAAATCCTTAACATGTTGCTTTTCAAACCACTGAGACTTTGCCTTTGTTGGCTTACGGAAAGGAAAGACTGGACCAAATTCTCGACTAATTAAGGTTGCCAAGTTTTCCAAGGTCCCAAAGGCAGGAGTAATTGGTGTATTTCTCTAAGTCTAGCAAATATAGCTCTGGGAAATAAACATTTCTCCTTTTTAAGATAAAAGGGTTTGTTGTTATATAATTTCTTTAGTAGATAAAAAGAGGATTAAAGATCCAAAACTGTAAAATTGTACATGATTCATCAGCTCTCATGGAGGGGGTAGGGACATCAGGACAAAAGCCTTAACCACAGACTCAATCAGGTTAAATTCTCTGTATGACCAAAAGGTTTCCAGGCTAGAGGGGGTACTTAACAGAATACCAACAAGACCTTAAAATTATAATCTAACATAGAATTGTAGGCAGTCCCTTTGGAGAATCTTTTGTGTGTTTGTTAAGATTGTAAATAATTCGAAAGGGAAAAAAAGACAAAGAATAAACATAATAACAAAATAATTAAATTAATTTTGAACTTGAAGTGATATTTTTAGCTTCTTTCCTTAAGTAGAGTTCAAGAGCATGGACAATGAATCTGTGCTGTTCAGGCATAAAACCAGCTAGTATAAAGAGAAGAGACTGTGATTATATGTTGCTATTGTTCTCTGTAATCACTATACCTTTAGAGCCGTATGTTGTTTGTTAGAGCAAACACACCAAAAATCCTCTGGAATCAATAGTCCTGAGCAAGCATTTGTCAAAACATGGATAGCATAGATTTAGGGCAATAGGCATCCTAAAAGCAAGGGTATTCATCAAGAAAAAAAATAGATTCAAACAGAAGGCTGGGAAGTCATTTAGCAACATGAAAACATTATGCAATCTCTTTGAAAAATGGTTATGGTCAACATCTGCTGCTATTAATTTAGAAGAGAGAAAGAAGTATAGAATAAACTCATCATAACAAGAAAGGACCTTCTCAGTTGTCCAAAAGAAATATCTCTACATTGCCAGATATTTAACACTTCAAACTTTTCTCTTATTGTCCTCTTTGGTAGCTTTGGCATTCTGGCTGGCAGCCCAGAAAGCTAAGTTGGAGTGCCTAAGATGGTTAGAACATAATGAGCAGCCCTTTAACCAAGCTTTTTTTGCTTAGTAGAAGGCTTCCAAGAAATCTCAGTTTCATAACTCCCCAGTAATTTCTAAAGTGTCAGAAGTGAAGGAATCTTTATAACAGTTCCTCCAATAAAGGTCTGATAGATAAGATATACATGGAGCTGATTCAAATATAGATAATGATATGCATTCCCCAAAAGATAAATGGTCAAAGGATATGATTAGACAGTTCTGAAAGGAAGAAATATAATTGATCAACAGTCATATGAAAAAAATCATTACAGTAACTCTGATGTTTCACCTCACTACTGGAAGATTGGCTAAAATGATTTAAAAAAAAGGAAACAGATAATTGTTGGAGGGACTATAGGAATACAGTCACACATGTACTTGTGGAGCTGTGAATTGGTCCAGCCCTTCTGGAAAATAATTGGGAACTATTCCTCTGGAATCACTAAACTGTTCATATACTACTTAGTGATGCCATTCCTAGACCTTTGCCCTAAAGAATCAAAGAAAGAAGAAACAAAATCCACATGTGCAAAAATATTCATTGCAACTCTTTTCATAGTAGTAAAGAATTGGAAACAGAGGAGTACCACTCAAATCTACACTAAGCACTGATTGGTGACATTTCACCTTACCTAGTACTGTTCTCAGGTGCTCCAGGGTCCTTTCCAGTCATCTTCATGCCATAATATAGTAATCATACTTGCCTGTCTCTCCAGTTTTGAATTCTATCTATATGCATTCTCTTTCCCATTAGAATATAGGCTCTTTGAGGGCAAGGAAAATCAATAAGCATTCTTTAAGATCCTACAATGTCCCTAAGCACTATGCTAAACAGAGTTGTCCTCTAACAACAGGCTTTGACTTGGGATATAAAGGAAGCCAGTAGAGTATGGTTGAGAATGGAAAGCATTTTGGGCATGGGACACTGCCAGAGAAAATGCCCAGAACCAAGAGATGGATTATCTTTTGTAAGCAACAGTCAGGACTTGATAGAAGGGAAGCACTTAGTAAATGTATTGTATTCTTTCATTCTGAAACTTACTGTTATAATGACCCTCTGAAGGACAGCAATGCAGGAGGTACTAAACAGATGATCAGAAAGGGAGAGCCATATATGTTAGTTGCCAAACATCAGGAATGGTACAATTCAGGAATTCATGGGGATTAGCCACAGGTTATACAGCTGACAGATGAGGTATCTGGGTAGACAAAAGGTCTGAAAAACAAAATAACAGTTATGATGGAACAAGGAATAACCACTAGAATTTTGTGATATGATTGTCATTGTATAGTAAGTTCTGTCTTAACCATAATATCCTCAAGCACCAGAAAAGTAGGCCAGATGAGTGGTGCAATTGATAGGGTGCAGGGCCTGGAATGAAAACGACTCCTCTTCATGAGTTTAAATCTGGCTTCAGATGCTTACTAACTGTGCAACCCTGGTCGTGTCACTTAACCCTTCTGTGCCTCAGTTTCTCAACTATGAAATGAAGATAATAAAAGCACCTACCTCTCTCAGAGGTTTTTTTTAAAATCAAGTGAGATATTTATAAAAAAGCATTTATCACATAGTAAGGGCTACATAAATGCTTATTCTCTTCCTTTTCAATCTCTCCAGTAGCAGAGATTACCATAATGATGAATATCACCATGCCCAGTTTATGAAGACAATCAAAAATTTAAATAGTCAATTTGCAGAATTCAATTATAAAAATTAAATCACAAAAAGCTTTGTAAATTTCACTTAGACACCTGGCCTACTTAAGAATGCTTTCTGCTTCCCAGCAGTTTCCTGATTTATTTTTTAACAAATTAAACTCTAGTAATGGTAAACAGATTTTTGGGTGACTGCTTCCCTGTTACATTCTCCTTGATGTGTTTAAGAGATAAAAGGCATTTAATTAATTGGCTAATTACTGAATTAATTCTCCATGGAAATGGTTCTACAATTTTTTTTTAATTTGACATGGGTTCATATAATTTTCTAAAAGAAAGCCACTTTAGTAATAATCTGTTTTATTAGCTCAACTCTAATTTCTCTTGTTCTCGATTTTAATGATAAATTGGGAGCAGATTGTTTTTTCTGTCAGTTAACTTTCTGCCCTTGTGACCATGTCTGTATTATAACTTTTACTTCAATACTCCTCTTTGGTGCCATCAAGTAGAAGATGTGCCTCTATATGGTAAAGCTTGAAAATTCCTTCTTAGAATAATATTTTTAAATCATAAAATAGAAATACATAGGATTACAAAGAAAACTAAATATGTTGAAAAACTGATCAAGATATTAAAAAAAACAAGTTGATACATTGACTCCCTTATGCATGTTGTTTTCCTGTATTAGAATGTGAGCTGTTTGAGGGCAGGGACTGTCCTACTTTGTATTTGCATCCCAAATGCCTAGTAGTATCCATACCTGGAAAATTTTAGGGGCTTAATAAATGTTTTATTGGGGCTCCACAGTTTCAGGGTGCTAATGGGAGTTGGGGGGAGGACACCATTTTATTATTCAAGTTGGCTTTTTTGTGAACCAGGCAAATGCCAGTCATCTATCATGCAAATCACCATACATTATTTAGCAACTGTTGTGTGACAGGCACTGTAGTAGGTGCTAAAAATACAAAGGAGGAAAACGATAATACAATTCCTGCCTTCAAGGAGCTTACACTCTATTTGTAGATCATATATATATATATACATATGTATATATACATATATGTATATTAGTATATACAGAATAAATACAAATATATGAATAACAGATAGTTTGGTGGTGGAGGACACTAGCAGTGGGAAATATGAGGAAAGGCTTCATATTGAAAAATTATGCATGAGAATTTCCATTTTATCCTAGAAATAATAGGGAGTTTTGGATTTATTGAGCAGGGCAGTGAGATGGTCTGACCTGAACTTAAGGAAAATTACCTTTTGGTGTATGTATTATAGAGAAGCAATTAGAGTGGAGACTGACTAAACAGGGAGATTAAACAGGACAGCCACAGCAACAGTATAGACAAGAGCTGTTATTGTTGCAGAAATATTTGAAGCCCAGAGAAGAAATCTTTAGAATACAAATATGGAAGGGTATTTGATCCTCCAAGGAGAAAGGGGAAAACACAAAAATTCTATAACTCCATGGCCAGGGAGGCAGGAAATAAAAAAGAGGATTACAAATTCATTACAAGTTTGAAATTCTGGGGAAAGTTTGTTTTTCAGGTCAAAGAAAGAAATATCTGTTGTCTTTTTACTGGCAAAGAATTGGAAATCGAGTAAATAACTATTGATTAAGAATGGCTAAAATCAATGTAGTACATGAGTATAATGAGTATCACATGTAAGCTAATGTGAAGTTAATTAAGCAGAATCAGAATATGGAATACATAATGACTACACAGTATATAAGGGAAAATAATAAAAAAAGAAACTGAAAGAAGCAAAATTTTAATGATGAAGCTTAACTACAGGGAAGAAACATTAGAAAGCGTCTAGTGATTTACAGAAGTAGGGGGTTAGGAGTATGAAATATCACATATAATACCTTTTTTTAACATCTTGATAAGTTTTACTGAACTTTCTCCTTTCCTTTTTATTCTTTGTTATAAAGGACAACTCTTTGGGAGAAGGAAAAGAGATGTATATATTGGGAAACATAAGTGATAGAAAAACAAAATAGATCAATAAAAATTATTATAAAGATCTGAGAATGTAATTTTCTCCCTTTATCCCAGATTTTGGGGTTATGGACATGGAAAATGCCATATGAAGACACAGAATTGATATGTTGTTTAGTTTTGCTAAGTGGTGTTTTCTTTTTTCTTCATTGTTATAAAGGATAACTTTCTGGCTGAGAGGGATATGCTGGAGTATGTGTGTGTGCATGTGACTAATGCATACACATATAAATTGTTACTGATAATGTATGTGTAGACCTGCATATGTATGTACACACACCTATTATCAGTAACAATTTTTGAAGTACCTGCTGAAAGCTTAGGTTTCCTAACAACTGGATCTCAATTAGAGAAATTGATTGTAGAAGGTCAAGACACCTTGGGGATTATCCAGACTAAATTCACTTTAAGTAGACCTCCAAAACTTTACTTACATCCAGCTCAGACAGAACTAGAAAGGAAGTCCAGATATGGAAGAAGGGATTCAATGAGACAAAAGGCAGTAGAATTATTAAGAAAGATTTAGACCTACTGCCCATAGAGTTTTTTAGATTTCTACAAATTTATGCTGCTCAACCCTGATTCACTAACTTAAAAGATCATGGGAATAACATCAAGCCTAAGCATTCTAGTTATTTGAATAAGCCACCTCTAAGCTTGTAGATCAAGGGTTGCATAAGGGTCTGATGGTACTAGACATTGAGAATCGTTAATGCTGTGCACTCTTAAGGTTCTCCCCACTTAGTCTCCCCTGATAACTAGAAGCAAACACAACAAATAAGGCAATGAAGAAAATTCAAGGACTTTCTAAGGCATAGGAAAACTCAAAAGAAAGCAATAGAGGCTATGGAGACTGGAGAAGTGTATTTTGACATAGATGGTTCACCCAAGAGAATAGCCAAGAGCTTGCCAGAGAAAGGAAAATGGAGGCATGGCAAGAAAAATATAATGAGGAGTTTTATATCATCACCATGAGACTGTATCTGGCTGTGCTTGTCCTTCATTTTTGAAGAGGACCGTGACATCAGGGAAATGATGACATGACTTGCAGTTGACTATGATTTGTGTGAGGAAGGGCTGTGTAAGGACACCAGCCTCACTTTTGTCTCCAGAGCCATCTGGGTCCAGTGGTCTGATATTCACCAGGATGACTGGAGATGGCCCAGGATGCAATGGCTAAGGCTAAGCTTGGTTAAGCCCTCACCTCACCCATCTAAAGTAAAGCAACTAACAACATGCTACTCTGTTATCTTATGAGGTGAAACACCTTTACTGGGTGCAAAAGGATATGGAATTGGATAGTACCTACTAATTAATGTGTCACAGATTCATAATTCACTAATTAATGTGATACAGGTTTTGTAAATTAGTTATCTTTTTTCCTCATTCCATTTACGTTGGTTTTGGTTTGGTAGTTGTCCTTTGTCTTGAGGAGGATCAAAATGATATCACTATGCTAGAGTCAAGTTACAATGTGACTGACTGTGGCTGATCAGACCAATATGAGCTCAGAATGCTCTATCACAGGTTGGGCACAAATAGGCTAAACATTTGGGGTGGTTTCTCTAAATTTGTGCATCTCATCTTTCTTTTAAGCTACTTCAGTTCTGCTTCATTCAGAGAGCACAGCACCTTCTCTGATGAGGCCATTCCATGATGAACAGTCCTGTGTCAGTGTCTCCCATGTCAGGCACTCAATTCCAAAGTTCTTCAGAGAGATGTTGAGAGTGTCCTTGTATCGCTTCTTCTGACTACCGTGTGAGCACTTGCCTTGTGTGAGTTCTCCATAAAATGGTTTTTTAGGCAAGCAAATATTTGGCATTTAAACAATGTGACCAGCCCATGAGAGTTTCACTCTCCGCAACAGAGTTCGAATGCTCTGCAGTTCAGCCTGAGAAAGGACCACAGTGTCTGGTATTTTATCCTGTCAGGTGATCTTCAGAATCTTCCTCAAATGGAAAAGATTCATTTTCCTGCCATGATGTTAGTATACTGTCCAGGTTTCACAGGAATATTACAATGAAGTCAGCAAAATAGCTCTGTAGGTCTTCAGTTTGGTAATCAGTCTAATACCTTTTCTCTCTCACACTTTCCTTCATTGCCTCCCTGACACTGAGCTGGCTCTGGCAATGCATGCGTCAACCTCATTATCAGTGTGTACCTCCCTGGGAATTATACTGCCAAGGTAGGTGGACTTATCCACAGTATTCAAAACTTCTCCATTTGCTGTAACTGGTGTTTCCATGTATGAATGGTGTTATACTGGCTGGTGGAGAACCTGTTTTCTTAGTGTTTGTTGTTAGGCCAAAATTAGCACAAGCAGCAGGAAATTGAACCATCCTTTGTTGCATCTCTGCTTCAGAGGCTAAATTAAGTGCACAATCATCTGTAAACAGAAAATAATGTACCGACTCTCCTTTCAGTTTAGCTTTGTCTCATAGCCTTTTCAAATAAGTAATTAAGCATCAGTGCAGTAGCTGACTTTGATGCCGTTTGTCCTCATCGAAGGTGTCTGACAATATGCAATTCAGCAATGTGCTGAAAATTTCATTCTAGAAAGCATGAGAGCAAGCACACAGCCTCGTTTCACTCCACCGGTGACTGGAAAAGCTCAAGAGCATTGTCTATTATCCAGAATCTGGGCCAGCACTCCATCATGAAATTGTCGTACAACACTGATGAACTTCTCTGAGTAATCCAATTTTGACATAATTTTCCACAAGCCCTTATAACGCACAGTATCAAAGGCTTTGATCAGATCAACTAATGTTGTATCCAGACCTCTGTTCTGCTCTTTGCATTTCTTCTGCAGTTTGGCAGTAAACACCGTAGCGACTGTTCCTTGGACCTTTCTGAAGCCACACTGACTCTCAGGTAGATAACCACCTTCTAAGTAAAAGATCAGCCTATAAAGGAGGAATCCAGCAAGAATCTTACCAGAAATGACTAAGAGAGAGACACCCCACCCCTGTAATTGTCACAGGACAATCTATTTCATTTTACTTTATAGACAATGGAGGCATCCTTGAACTACTAGGGGATAGTATCCTCTTGCCATTTAACCCAGAAAATTTCAGTCAGCCTTTCTATGAGCAATGGAAACCCCAGCCCCCACCCCAACCTTGTAAATCTCAGCTGGAATAGAATCAGGACCAGGCACTTTGCCACAGGAGAGGAGCCTCATGGCATTCAAAACCTCTTCTTCAGGTGGAAAGTTGTCTGGAAAGGGATTGACTTCAACCTGAGGTAAATGATCAGTGGCTTCAGCATTGATGGATGACAGTCTGCTGAGAACACCATGGAAGTGTTCAACCCATCTCTCCAGGATCATGTCCTTATCACTAATCAATGCAGCTCCATCAGTGCTGAGTAGTTGAGATGCATCATTTATCTTTCACCCATAAATAGCCTTCAGGGTATTATAAAAGCACTTTGGATTGTTACTACCTACATAAAACTGAATTTCATCTGCCTTCTTACTGAGCCCAGAATCCTGTATCTCTCTAAGCTTTGCTTGTACTTTACTTTTGATGGAATTAAATGCTGCCTTCTTAGAGATGGATGAACTATCCTGCTGATAAAACCTGTGGAGTTTTTGTTTTTCATTTAGCAGCTTCTGAAGTTCCCCATCATTTTCATCAAACCAGTCTTGACGTTTGCAAGTGTTCTGATCCAGGTAAGTAAATGTAGTGCTGTACACCAAATTTCTGAAAGCTGCCCACTCCTTTTCTGCTTCATTGTTGCCATTTGTGTGTTGGTTCAATTTTCCCTCCAAGTTAGTTATGAACTGTTTCTGCTTAGAGATGTGATCTAATCCATTGACATTGTCTTTTGGTAGTCATCTTGCCTTAAGTATGCCACTTTTGATGAATGGGAATATTTAGCTTGGAAAGGACAAAAGTCAGTGTTCAGTCCAGCACTCTGCTCCATGTATTGCCTTTGTCACTCTCACATCCTGCCTGTCTCTTCTCCTTACAATGACATAGTCTATTAAATGCCAGTGTTTTTTTGCAAGGGTACATGCATGAAATTTTATTGTGTTTAGGTAAATAGAAAACAATGTTGGTGATGAGGTCATAAGATGCACAAATCTTCAGTAGTAAGTGACCGTTACTGTCACCCTTTCCAACTCCATTCTTCTCGAGGACTCGTTACCATGTCTGATAATCTGTGTCTACTCTAGCGTTAAAGTCACCCAGAATTATAAGCCTGTCGTCTTTTGGCACATTGATGATGAGGGTCTTTAGTTCTTCATGAAATTTTTCTTTGACCTCATCAGGGTTTGTTATAGTGGGACAATAGATATTAATGATGGTAGTGTGGCACTTTGTTGCAAGTGGCAATCATATTTTCACAAGCCTGTCATTCACTCCTTTTGGTAGGCATACAAGCTTGTTGGCTATATTAGTTGTTTTTTTTAACATGAATTATTTTTTATTCTACCCTCATTTAGAGAAGGTGCCTCTAGGTGATCTCCCATCGATGGGAGCAGCAAATTAAACTCAACTTCTCCGATAGTTGACTTCATGCTGTAGGAATCTGGTGGCGGAGACATTAGAGGGACATGTTTTTCACCTTATCTGATTCAACTCCTTCCTTCTATGTACACACATAAAAAGACACAAACCAGCAGGCATTAATTCTTGTTAAGAACAGCGTAGGCTTGTGACATATTCTGAGATCTTCTTTTTAATCATTACTTATTTAATATTTTTAATTTTCAGCATTAATATTCACAACAGTTTGAATCACAAATTTTCTCCCCATTTCTACCCTCACCGCACTCCAAGATGGCATGTATTCTGATTGCCCCGTTCCTCGGTCAGCCCTCCCTTCTGTCACCCCATTCCCCCCCAAACCCCTTTTCCCTTACTTTCTTGTAGGGTAAGATAGATGTTTATGTCCCATTGCCTGTATATCTTATTGCCTAGTTGCATACAAAAACTTTTTCTTGAACATCTTCTTTTAAAACTTTGATTTCCAAATTCTCTCCCCTCTTCCCTTCCCACCTACCCTCCTGAGAAGGCAAGCAATTCAATATAGGCCACACACATGTCATTATGCAAAACCATTCTACAATACTCATGTTGTGAAAGACTAACTATATTTTGGTCCTTCCTATCCTATCCCCCTTTATCCAATTTTCTCCCTTGACTCTGTCCCTTTTCAAAAGTGTTTGCTTTTGATTACCTCCTCCCCCTATCTCTCCTCCCTTCTATCATCTGCCCTTTTCTAATCTCCTTCCTCCTTCTTTCCTGTGGGGTAAGATACCCAATTGACTGTGTATGTTATTCCCTCCTCAGGTCAAATCTTTTGAGA
>CM053627.1:164941962-164957013 GCA_028646595.1 Phalanger gymnotis
TTAGATATCATCCCTTCATATTCAACTCACCCTGTGCCCTCTGTCTATACATATACATACATACATTTATGCACATATACTGAGGTCTCATGAATTATACACATCATCTTTCCATGTAGGAATGTAAACAAAACAGTTCAACTTTAGTAAGTCCCTTGTGATTTCTCTTTCTTGTTTGCCTTTTCATGCTTCTCTTGATTCTTGTGTTTGAAAGTCAAATTTTCTATTCAGTTCTGGTCTTTTCACTGAGAGAACTTGAAAGTCTTCTATTTTGTTGAAAATCCATGTTTTGCCTTGGAGCATGATACTCAGTTTTGCTGGGTAGGTGATTCTTGGTTTTAATCCTAGCTCCATTGACTTCTGGAAAATCATATTCCAAGCCCTTTGATCCCTTAATGTAGAAGCTGCTAGATCTTAGGTTATTCTGATTGTGTTCCCACAATACTAAAATTGTATCTTTCTGGCTGCTTGGAGTATTTTCTCTTTGCCCTGGGAACTCTGGAATTTGGTGACAATATTCCTAGGAGTTTTCTTTTTGGGATCTTTCTCAGAAGGCGATCGATGGATTCTTTCAATTTCTATTTTATCCTCTGGCTTTAGAATATCAAGGCAGTTATCCTTGATAATTTCTTGAAAGAAGATGTCTAGGCTTTTTTTTTGATCATGGCTTTCAGATAGTCCAATAATTTTTAAATTATCTCTCCTGGATCTATTTTCCAGGTCACCAGTTTTTCCAATGAGATATTTGACGTTGTCTTCCACTTTTTCATTCCTTTGCTTCTGTTTGATAATATCTTGATTTCTCATCAAGTCACTAGCTTCCACTTGCTCCAATCTAATTTTTAAGGTCATGTTTTCTTCAGTGGTCTTTTGGACCTCCTTTTCCATTTGGCTAATTCTGCCTTTCAAGGCATTCTTCTCCTCATTGGCTTTTTGAGCTCTTTTGCCATTAGAGTTAGTCTATTTTTTAAGGTTTTGTTTTCTTCAGTATTTTGGGGTGTCCTTTAGCAAGTCATTGACTTGTTTTTCATGGTTTTCTTGCATCATTCTCATTTCTCTTCCCAATTTTTCCTGTACTTGTCTAACTTGCTTTTCAAAATCCTTTTTGAGCTCTTCCATGGCCTGAGACTAGTTCATGTTTTTCTCAAAGGCTTTTGATGTAGTCTCTTTGACTTTGTTGACTTCTTCTGGCTGTATGTTTTGGTCTTCTTTGTCACCAAAGAAAGATTCCAAGTCTGAGTCTGAATCTGTGTCTGTTTTTGCTGCCTGGCCATGTTCCCAGGCAACTACTTGACCCTTGAGTTTTTCATTGGGAAATGACTGCTTGTAGAGTAGAGAGTACTTTGTTCCAAGCTTGAGGGCATGAGCTGTTGTTTTCAGAGCCATTTCTATACAGCAAGTGCTGCCACACCAGTGCTGCTCCTCCTCCAAGAACCCCCAACCTGGACTGGACTCAGATCTTAAGCAGGCTCCACGCTCCCGCTCTGATATGCCACTTAATTCCTCCCACTAGTTGGGCCTGGGGCCAGAAGAAACTGCAGCTGTAGTTCTATAGCTGCACCATCCCTGCTGCCTCCAGGGTGGTGTTCGAACCTCGAACTCCTTCCCTCTGTCCCCTCAGCTTTTCCCACTAACCTTCTCTGTTGTCTTCTGTGTTTGTGGGTTGAGAAGTCTGGTAACTGCCATAGCTCACTGATTCAGGGAACTTGTGCCTCTTCTGCCTGGCTCCCGGTCTGGTTGGTCTGGTCGCAGCCCACACTGGGCTCTGCTCATTTCTGCTCCCAGCTCCATGCATGATAGATCTTACCCAGTGACCAACCAAGCTGTCCTGGGCTGGAGCTCTGCTTCCCTCTGGTATTTCATTAGTTCTGAAGTTCTAGAATTTGTTCAGAGCCATTTTGTAGGGTTTTGGAGAGACCTGGTAGGGAGCTCACGCAAGTCCCTGCTTTCCCACCGCCATCTTGGCTCCACCACCAACTATATTAGTTTTGATGTCAAAACGTATGCCACTCTTTGGTGCTCCCCTTGACTGGGGCCATTCTAGATAAACATATATCCAGTTCCAACTTTGTAAGTTGGCCTTCATTTGCCAGCCTTGTTTCACTTAGAGCTACTACTTAGATGTGATACCTTCTATTTGCCTTTCAGGTCTACTGGATTTTCTACTATCTGTAAGTGTATGCACATTCCACATACTGATGGTGAGTGGAATTGTCTTTGCAGAAATTTTTGTACCTTTTTTGCGTGTGTTTTGACCATAGGGTGAGATTCCCTACTGGCTGCAGTAAATAGGCCAGGGTTGGTTAAGCAGACAATTTTTAGGGCACCTTTTCTAGCCCCTTCCTCATACCAGGAGGTAAGTAGTCTTGTCCTTAAAAGGCTGCTCAGACACTCAGAGGGCTGCCAAATCCCACTACTGCTTCCAGTGAGAAGACAATCCTATGGCCTGGGCCACCTGTGTGCAGTGTTGTAACGAGCTCCAAATATATTCCCTTTGCTGCTTCCCTGTCACCACAAGATTTTCATAAAATGGTATGGGTGATATATTTTGATTTGTGCATCAATTAAATTTCAGTGAGGCAGAGTTGCATGAAATAGGTGGCGTCACTCTCTCTTCCAGAGCCATCAAAGTCCAGTGGCAGGACACAAACAAGATGACTGGTGATGACTTAAGATGCAGTGGATGACCTTGGCATGTTGGATGTTGAACCAAGCTCTAAGATCTTCACAACACCTGCTTCAGCTACCTTTATGGCTGTTGGAACTAATTGTTCTCATATGCCCATTCAACCAGGAGAAGTCTTCATAAGTTTGAGGTTGACACCCCCGGCCCCCAACTCACTGGCAGGTTTGAAACCTCTTGGTTACTCTCCATCTGTTTTAACCTGGCTGCCAAAAAGGCTTACCAGGGTGTAGCCACCACACATGTTATAGCTTCTTGGAACCACAGGTGAGAGTTAGATGGATCAGTTAGACACTAAAGATGGTAAGCAGCCTTGAAAAGGGCTCAGCATTCCTCACACCAGAAGTACTAGTCTTCCCTGAACACACTCTATACCCCTTGTATATACCAATTTATCTTGTACATGGTCTCCCCCATTGTAAACCCATTGAGGGCAGTGACTATTTTTGCTTTTTCTTTGCATCCCAAGTGCTTAGCGTAAAGTGAACACCAGCCCATATTAATCTAGCACTAGAATATATTTGAGGGTTTAATGAATTTTTTCTAATTATTCATATAAAGTCAGCATTGAAAATCAGCCTAGAGTGGGAGATAGAACACAGGTCCCAGGGTCATGAAGACCTAATTTCCAGTCCTATCTCTGATTGTTATGTTTGTCTTTCCTTTTCAAAGAGGACCATGACATCAGGGGCATGATGACATGACTTGCAGTTGACTTTGATTTGAATGAGGGAAGGCTGTGTAAGGTCACCAGCCTCACTTTCTCCTCCAGAGCTATCTGGGTCCCATGGCCTGATATTCACCAGGATGATTGGAGATGGCCCAGGATGCATTGGGAGACCCTGGCCCTTTCAGGCTAAAGTCCTTTCCCCTGTTTCTGATGACTCCTGGCTGAATGATCCTAGGACAAGTCATTTAAATTCTTGGTACTCCAGACTATTTTCTGAGATCAAAAATAAAAGGTGACTTTAATGACAAGACTCTAAAACTATAAACTACAGAACAATTGTAAGATCTCCTTCATTAGAAAGAATTTTCTTACTAGAAGTCCCTTTTACAAGTAAAATCAGAAGTCTAGGCAAAAATAAGATGTATATTTGCAAGAAAGGAGTTCATGCCATCCCATTAAGCTATCTAGTTGTGGGGATTTTCCTACTTGCTAGCTGTGCAAAAAGTGTCCCTTACAAGTGCCCCCAATGGGTGAAAATTCTCCCAGATATAACTCTAACTTTATGTTATGACCACTAAAGGTCACATTTATGTTCATTTTTCCCTTTGTTATTTGAACTCCCTCGATGTTACCCTGTAGGGCTTAGTGGTAAAAAGCAGTATAAAACTTTGTTGTCTTCCTTTTTCATGTAGCACTGTAGGAAAGAAGAATGTCTATATTTTTTGTAGCTATTGGCATAGCTAAGTGACAAGGAACTAAAGGTAAGAAGAGAGGCAGCAGGAGAATTCATTGGAGGCACCAGAGGGCTAAGTCCTAGAGTTTGTTGGTAGAAAAAAAATATGGAATGAAAAGAAAATTACGGAATGCATCATGATAACAGAGTTGAGATCACAGGCTTTGAAGTCAATGGATGTGGGTTCAAATTCTACCTCCACCTTGCAATGTGGAAGCTAGACTTCATAGCCTCCAAGGACCTTTTTTCTCTCTGTCACTCTGTCATCGTAGTAGTAGCAATAGTAGAAGTAGTAGTAGTAGTAATAGTAGTAGTAGTATTGAAAGGAAATGCAAAATATTACCACCATGTCCCATTTCTAATATACTACATATAATTCTATCTTACCACTGTAATATATGTTAATTGCAAAAGATTCTATAGATATATTTTATTAATAATTAAGATTTAAAGGAGGACCTTAGTTATGGATAGCATTGTAAAATTAAAAGAGTGCTAGATTTGGAGTCATTAGACTCTTAAGATTGAGTTTTCAAATTCTCTTAAAACCTGTTGGACCTTTTGGAGCCAGAGGACTTGAGCCTAAATATAGCCCCTGGCTCTTACTACCTGTCACCCTGAGCAAGTTGCTAATTCTCCCTGTGCCTCAAGTTTCTCATTCATAAAGGAGGTAGACTACGTGGCTTCCGAGGTTGCTTCCAGCCTTATGCTCTTGCCACTTGACCCTTCTAAACCTCTGTTTTCCTCACCTCTAAAATGCAGTGAATGGAAGAAGAAAAAAATAACATGTTTTAAGTACTTACTATATGGTAAACACTTCACTAAGTGCTGAAAATACAAAAAGGAAAGAAGACTCCTCTTTTCTAAGGACCTCACATTCTAAATGGAGGAAACAACACATATCTAGGAAGGTTCAACATCTTTTATGAGCCAGGCACTGTACTGAGTACTTTTGTAATGCAGGACATATAGAAAGGCCCAGGATTCCTTAGGGTACATATACCATCTGTTCCAGCTAAGACTGGGGCCTTACTATCACCTATTGAAGTCTCAGTGCCCTGAGTAGGGAGGGTCTGGCTGCCTGGCTTGGGCCTAGCTGCAGAGACTGGACTAGACAAACTCTAAGAAACCTCCTAGGCCTAAATCTTGATTCTATAAAGATGTTAAGCATCCTAGAGTAGGCACTTGTGATGTAATACACCATAATTCAAAGACTGGAAGCAAGGATTTCAGCATGTAGTGAAAGGTACAGAAGTCATTCTTAGAAGACACAATTTACTTGAATGTCGATTTAGCTGGGACTTGATAGCCAACAATAGTACCCCAGGGAAAACTGTTATGGGAACTTTAATAGTCCCATTCAGTCTCTAAGTGTGCAGGTATCAAAGTAAAACAGAGGACTTCGTGAAGTTAATGATTGGTTTACTGCTGGTCCTCTCCCGTTGAGGTTTATTACTGCTCATAAAGGAGGGAACAATGATCATTCTATTATAGAAGAACTCGGTGTGCCCATTGCCATGTTCTACATTCTCTATGATTTCCCTGCTTTGTCACTCATATAAATGTAAGAAACTGACAAAACACACTAGAAAAGAAACTCTGTGCCTCCACACATGTGCTTTCCTACTTTCTTTGTTTCGAGGCCAAATACATCTTGATGATTACATACAGTTTCAGCAGAAGAATATAGGTCTCTTGTTAAGAGTGAAAAATCAGAAATGATTTTATACAGAAATGAAACAATTTCAAGATCTAAAATATAATAATGACACTGAAACATTAAAGAAAGCCATTCTCCTTATCTAGTAATGTGCCTAGCTAGGTACTGCTTAACCAAGGCCATATAACTGGTAATGTGGCAATTTCAGTTCTTTACTTGTCATTATGGTTCATCCATTGTTTGGTTAAAGGCAGCTAGGTGGCACAGTGGATAGAGAGTTGGGCCTAGCATGTGGAAGACCTGAATTCAAAACCAACCTCAAAGACTGCCTATGTGATGCTGGGCAAGTCCCTTAACCTCTGTTTGCCTCAGTTTCCTCAACTATAAAGTGAGGATAATAACAGCACCTACCTCCCACAGTTGTTATGAGGAACAAATGAAATATTTGTAAGGCACTTAAGACAATGAAAGCCTGATAAACTGTAGGTCCTATATACATGCTTACTTCCTCCTCAATTCAGTTGTAGGATAAACCTGATTTCTCAGAAGGGGAAGTAGGTTCCACAAGTCTCATTTTCATTGGCTTCTTGAAGAAAGTTGTTAATTCTAATAATGTTATTTTTAGATCTAGTTTATCATTTTCTCAAGGAAAGAGGAAAATGTTTTAATTTTTTTTTACTTTTTTTATTAGATTTTTTATTTTTATTTTTTGTTTACAACACTCAGTTCTACATGTTCTTGAGTTTCAAATTTTCTTCCCTTCCTTTCTCTCCCCCCTTCCCCTAAGACATCATGTAGTCTGATATATTCTATATATACCTTCACGTTAAACTTATTTACACAACAGTCAAGTTGTAAAGAATTATGACCAATGGAATGAACCATGAGAGAGAAGAAACAAAACCAAAAAAGAAGAGAAAAAAAAGAGAGTAAATAGCTTGCCTCAATCTGCATTCAGATTCCATAGTTCTTTCTCTGGATGTAGATAGTTTTTTTCCATCATGAAAGTTTTACTTTTTAAAAAGGTATTCAATGTGTAAGTATGAATCATATATGGAACAGGCCTATTCTTATGAAGAAAATGGATTGCTAAGCATAAAAGAATCCAAGCATTCATTATATATTTAATTCATCACTACCAACCGCACAATCACTTGTGAGGATAATATTCAATCCTCATTGGGAGATTAACATTTTTTTTCAAGACTACTAATCCTCGTTTATAGCTCACCTCCAATGAACACAATGTAATTAAATACCTACCAGGACTTATTTCCTGTGGCCTCTTTTTCTGGTTTCTGATTACTTCCTCGTCACCAGCCTAGCAGTCCAACTGCTGTTGAAATTGCAAATGCTCTGGCAGACACCGCCCTTGATGCCAGCTACTGCCCTTTGTGCCAGCCTTCTCTTGTCACTGCCAACACTGCAGACCTATTAAAAGAAAGGAAGCACAAAGAAAGAGGAAAATGTATGTGGGCTCTTTCTTTCAGCTTCCACTGATTGGGTCCCCTTCTCCTTAGCTCTATGTGGGTGAAATCGCCAGGAAATAGAGATAGAAAGGAATTGTTTTTCTTCCATTCATCACATTTTGCCATCCAGAAAGATGTAGCTAAAGAAGACCACGAGCCACCATTTTTGTTTGTTTGTTTTTGTAAGGCAGTTGGGGTTAAGTGACTTGCCCAGGGTCACAGAGCTAGTAAGTGTTTGAGGTTTTGTATTTTTTGAATCAGATGCAGCATCCTATCAGTTGTGTGCTAGAACCAGCTCAAGAAAGTCAATTTTAAAAATTTCATTGTGAACATTTACAAGTTGAAAGTCAGAAAACGCTACAAATCAAGGTTTGACATGTGAGAAAGTGATAGAAAAATGATGATTTTGCAGATTCAACTTAAAAGTATGTCATGAATACGTTTTTAATGTTATTTATTAGACATTTGCCAGCATAGCTGTGCTCTAACAGAACACGGAGATTAAATGATGGTCACAATTACAGAACCAGGACTTGAATCTGAGCCTACAGCATCCAGATTATTTTTTAAGTGGCCTGGCATTCAAGAGGTACTTAATAAAAGTATTGTTTTCAATTGAGTTATGCTCCACCATGTATTTGATGCAGTTAGGAGGGGAACTACTGAAGATTTCTTATGGTTTTCCTTTTTCCTCACTTTGGGAAAGATATAACCCTGGTCTAGAAAGCATCTGTTCCTCTCCTTTCTTGTTAGGAGAAGGGAATAAACCAGTACTTCTGGCTTGAGCAAATTGTTATAGAAATATCCCTTAACATTTTGAAACTATGAATTTTATTTGCCTCAAAATATTTAGAAGACTCGGTGCTCATGAGTGACAAAAGAACTCTGACCAATGATTAGAAAGTCCAGCCATGATTCCAAATGACTAATGGTGAAACAGGCTGCCCAATCCCTCATAGAGATAGGGTGGACTCAGAGTGCATATTGAGACTTTTTTTTAAAAAAAGACCAATGAGGGGATTTATTTTGCTTTTACAATTATATGTAATTATAAAAAGGGTCTATTTTTCGGTCTTCTTGTTTTAACAATCCAGCTAGCAGCTTCTGTGGGGGTATCAGGTCCACCCACAGACAGCACCCAGAAAGCTGCCAACAGCACAGGTTCTTTTGATCTGCTTAACTAAGGAAAGCAAGGTGAAAGGGTTGACAAGCTTACTTAAATTCAGCAAATATCAAATCAAAACAAATATCATTCACTTAGTTCAGGGCAAAAAGCCAGCACCCTGAACTTCAGAGAAAATTACAAACAAATTACAAACATCAATAGACAGAGCAAATACAGATTCATAGTTACCAACATCTAGGTTCAGCCTGGGAGCTCAGAAAAAGGGCTGGCCCAGAGTCACGCTCGCTATCACTGCTGCGGCAAAGAGCTCCAAGGAACAGGAGGCCAACCCCTGGTTTTATATCTTTTTCAGCATCAGGGGTGAGTCACACATGAGACTCACCCACGTGACCTAAAATCATCACAAAGAGGTGACTTAAATCCACGTGGTCTAAGAGCCTCTGCTGTCCCAGAAATGTAAACTAGGCCCTCCCTAGAGTTAGCCCCACCTTGGGCCCCACCTTAGTTGCCAATCCATACCCACATAGGTTTTACACCTAATAGGGGTTTGGGCCTGGGGCTTAGCACTTAATAAGACTCAATGAAATACACTGAATTACTCAAAGCAAACAAAAGTCAAACTCTTCAAGGGCACTTGTTGAACTAAGTGCTAAGGAGCCCATTTTGCTTACCAACACACTTCTTCAATTGGGGGAGGGGATATGAGAGGAAGTGGAGGTCAAATGCAGAGAAGACTGAATTTTGTTGATTAAAAAAATAATTTTAATTAATAAGTGACACAAACCATGAATTTGAGAGATTTCATTCACCTTTTACTGAAATGTGACAGGTATTCAGCAAGAGAAGTGGACGTTTAAAAAAATAAACTTGGACATTTTCCATTAAATATTGTAATATCATTTCCACAGGATGGAGAGGTCCCAGTATGAAAAAAGACCATTTTGAGCTTTTCTGACCACCAGAGGTCAGGGCTCTTTCAATTTTACATCTCAGCTGAAACGTAGTAAACCTTAGGTAACCCAAGAGATGAACTAAATGCATAAATTAAAATTCTTTTGATTTATAACATTCATGAGAGGAAGAGTCCTGGTTTTATCCATTATTGTCTGTTATTTCTAAGAGAATGTTAAGGTATAAACAAGATGGGGATAGAAACAATGGCCTGAGTAAGAAAACAATGTTCCCTCAAAAATGGAACACTCGAGCTTCTTAAATGGTAGCATACACAAAATA
The DNA here is from genome assembly GCA_028646595.1 of Phalanger gymnotis. Classification (NCBI taxonomy): domain Eukaryota; kingdom Metazoa; phylum Chordata; class Mammalia; order Diprotodontia; family Phalangeridae; genus Phalanger; species Phalanger gymnotis. The sequence goes on from CM053627.1 coordinate 164,951,537, forward strand.
GGCATTGAAGCAAAGGAAAAGCTGGAGGGAAATAATTTGATTGGAACAAAAGTTCAGTCGGACTGTGTGAGCCTGTTTGAAAAAGACACAGCAAGGAGAGCAGCTGGCAGTTTGTGGGTGATTGCAAGGGAAGGGGAAGAGCTTAAGTAAATAATTGCTAGGATCCTATGAACCCAACCAAGGGCAAACAATCAGGCAATTGCAGTTCAGCATATCTAATTTGGAGAATTATTGTTTCAATCCTCTTAAAATAGTAGGATAAACAGGATGGAAAGTAATCTGTAATATGCATAGGATAACTACACTGGAAAAAGCAAGAAAAAAGAATTATTGTAGGTTCATGGTACAAAATATCTTTCTGTAATTGTGAATTTTATTTTTTTTAGTATTTCAACCTCATTCCTCTGTTCCATTGATAAGCTAACAGTTTAAAATCCTCTCCTAAGGGCCAAAGGTAAATATTACTCTCGGAAGGATGCTGGGCATAGTCCAGCATTGATATAGGTACTCCCTAAGAGAATTTGGTTTTGTTTTGTTTTTCCAAGTTTAGGTAGCTGCACACAAATATTCCTCTCATTATGGTGACCATGTGTTCTTGAGGGGTATGCCAGTAGAGTGCCATCTCTGGCAAATCCAACCACAGTAGAAAGACTTCCAGGATAGATCTGGCAATGATGCCCTAGCTAAATATAGAAAGGACCATTGTCACAAGGTTGGCCAATACTGGATGAATTTTTATGACTATGGTAACCTGCAAAAAATTTAGATGACTATGAATTTACAGTTACCTATGGGGTAATGGAAAGAACACTGGGTTAGGAGAAGCCTTGAGTTTTAATATTAGATCTTCTAAGTACTTACAAGCTGTGTGACTATGAACAGTGACTTACCTTCTCCATGTTTCATTTTCCACTGCAAAATAGAAAAAGGAAATAATGCCTGAATTATATATCTTATAGGTTTATTGTGAATGTTATATGAGGAAATATACATTAAGCATTTTTGTAAACCATAAAACATGATATTCACACCAGCTGAAACTATTAAAATTATTATTATTATTTAACAGAGTTAGGACAGAAGAAGCCATAAAATGTGAAATTAACTTCCGACTGAGCTTAGCTTACCTATTCTTTCTTGTCCCCTGTTATTTCTCTCTACTAGGACTTTGAATTAAGGAGTCATTGCAAAAAAAAAAAACACACAAACAATAAAACTCCCCTAACACAAAACATTTTTAATAGGCTTATCACAGTAACTGAAATCCCATTATTTACCACACAGTTTAATTTTAGAATCATAGGTTCTGGAGCTGAAAGTGATCCTAGAGGTTATATAGTTCAACTCCCTTGTTTTAAAAGTAATGAAACTGAGGCCCACAGAAAAGTACATGGCCTAAATATACAGGTTTAATCAGAATTTAAGTTTAGGTCATCTTTCTTCAGATCCGTTTGCTCAATATATTATGACAACCAATACTGTGATCCTGTTAAAAATGTAAATATCCTTTAGTGAGTATCACAGCAAGCTACCATTAATAACCATTAAAACTTGATCATGTAGGAGCCTATATGTTAACTCACTTATTAAAAAATGAGGGAAGATTCTCTGAGGCAAGCAAGCAAAGGAATATTAAGTTGGAATGGGAATAAGGGAAGAGATAACATTCTGTAGCATAAAGGGCTGTCTGTGGAAGGCAAATCTGAGTGGAGCATAGCACCAGGGGCCCTGGACAGCTACAGGGAAACATAAAACATTAGGTACTATAGGGAGGAACTGCTATTAGGAAGAAAAAGCTGGGGGAGCACATGAAAGACAAACTTGAGCTGCTTCACAATGACCCTAATATTAGCTACCACCCAATGATGCAGCCTTATCCCTAACTTACGTTTTTGCTGTTGTTGTTGTCATTTCAGTCGTGTTTCACCCTTCATGTCTTCATTTGGGGTTTCATAGCAAAGATAATAGAGCGGCTTGCCCTTTACTTCTCCAGCTGTTTACAGATGAGGAAACTAAGGCAAACAGGGTTAAGTAATGTGTTCAGGGTCACATAGTAAGTGTCTGAGGCCAAATTTGAACTCAGGAAGAGGAGTCTTGCTGACTCCAGGCCCAACAATTCAGTCTAGTTGTCTAATACAGCAATAGTGATAGACGATATGAATCATTGTATTGTGCAGAGTTTTTTAACTTTCAACATCAACATTTTACTCCTGTACAGGCTCTATCTAGGTTCGAGTTGTGATTCCCACAGCCTAAAAGAGGTAGACATCAATGAATTTAGAATCAGAAAACCTGGCCTTCCCTACCAGTTCTACCATTTACTAGCTATAGGACCTTGAGAAAGTCACTTGACTTTCTTCAACCTTAGCTTTGTAATAGTCATTATATTATCAATCTCTCAGGGTTGTTGTGAGGGCTCAATAAGAAGATATGGTAATAATAGTTAGCATCTTAAAATTGTCAAAGTTGTCTTAACTCTATGTATTTTCTTTGGCCATCTTGCATCCCAGGAATTTTCTTCTACCTTGTCTCTATTTCCTTGCTTCAAATATCACTTTCTACATGGAGTCTTTCCTCGTCCTCCTTAAGGAGGAGGATGTCCTCCTTTCCCTCTGAGATTATTGCCAATTCATCTTGTATGCATCTTCTTTGTGTGTTGTTGTTTATATATTGTCTCTCTCATTAGATTATGAACTCTTTGAGGGCAGGGTTTGTCTTTGCCCTTCTTTATATTCCTAGCATCTAGCACAGTGCTAGCACACAGTCAACAAGTCAAGTCACTAAGCATTTATTTATGCCAGATAGCATGCTAAATGCTGGTAATAAAAATAAAAGCAAAAAAACAAAACAAAACAAAACAAGAATTTGTTAAGCACTTACAATGTGCCAGACACTGTTCTAAATGTTTTACAAGTATTATCTCAATTTATCCTCACTACAGCCATGAAGTGTAGGTACTCTTCTTATCCCCATTTTAAAATTGAAGAAATTGAGGCTGAAAGCAGAAAAGTGACTTGTCAAGGGTCACACAGCTATTAAGTGAGAGAGACTAGATTTGAACTCAGGATGTCCTGACTCCAGGTCCAATGCTCTGTACCCTTTGCCACCCAGCTATGTATTCTCAAGGAACTTGCATTTTAATGAGGGAATACAGCAAATAAAAGAAGCTGAAAAGGGAGTGAATGTGGCAGGGGAGGGTTTTAGGAAGGATGCGATGAATGCATCCAGCCATTGTAGAGGAAATCCAGGGTCAGTAAGAGAGCTTGGAGATGAATGAAGACCTGGCTGGCCTGGGTGCCCCAATTAGAAGGAAGAACCAGATAATTAAAGGAAGAGAAGGAAGGGTAACATGATGCCCCCAAGATGAGAAATCAAGATTCGAGTGAGCTTCTGGACCCTTCCTAAAATGTCCTTCCATTGCTTTTAATGCTAGGCAAGAGTTGGGTTGAGTTCTTATATGGATTCAGTGTCTCAGGCTCTTTCTCTAAGTATCTTGCTTGACTTTTCTAAAATATCCAGATACTACTCCCTCCCAAACTGGATTTAGGCAGCTAAGCATAAGTTTGGGGAAAGCTTGGACAGGGAGTGCTGGAATAGGCTGATCGGAAACCCCAAAATCACACTCCTGGAATCACGGGTTTTGGTTTTATTCCTTTGTTTTCTATTTCAGAATTTCTATAGGAATCTGGAGAATTACTCTGTGAATTGCTGAAACTCCTCTACTAAAGAGGAGTCTCAAGGTGATTCTTTCTATGGGCCAGCAGAATAGTTTATCTCTATGCTCTATAAAATGTTTAAAGTGGAAATGGGATTCTTTTGGTCCCTAGTACTAGGAGGCTTCCATCTTCCCACAATCCCTCAGCACAGTAAATAGACTGCCAAGAATCTACTTCTCTACTCCTTAGTTCTAGAAGCCCAATGGACTGCGAAGATTAAATGAATGAACATACATGAAAGAATATTGAAAAGTATAAAACAGTGTCTACCAATGTTGAAAGAAATATCCTCTCCAACATCTAGGCTCAAATCTTAGAATATTTGATACGTTAAATCAGTTTCTGGTTGTCATCGTTCCTATCTCTACAACATCTCTTTCATTCATCCCTGAGTTCAAGTCCAGCCTCAGAAGCTTACTGGCGGTGCGACCCTGTGTAAGTCACTTAATTTTTTATTTGCCTCAGTTTCCTCATCTGTAAAATGTGAATAGTAATAGCACTTACCTCTCAGAGTTGTTGTGAGGATAAAATGACATGATATTTGCAAACTGCTTCGAAAACTATATAAATGCTAGCCGTGTGTGTGTTTGTCTTTCCTTCTCAAAGAGGACCATGACATCAGGAAGATGATGCCATGACTTGCAATGGAATTTTATTTGAGTGAGGGAGGGCTGTTGCAAAGTCACCAGCCTCACTTTCCCCTCCACAGTCACCTGGGTCCAGTGGTCAGACATAGATCAGGACAACTGGTGATGGCCCAAGAAGCAGTGGGAGACCTTGGCCTTTTTAAGCTACAGTTGAGTTTTCAGTTTGAGTGAGGCAACTTCCATTCAGTGATTAGGCCTGTTTAGAAATGAGTCAAAGGATGTCCCCTTTAATAATAATAATAAACAAATAAATTAAACTGGGAGGGGAAGACCCTCAAGGTTGCTGGCAGGAAGAGAAACAATTACTATTTGCATTCTCTCTCAGCTATCAGGGCCCAAAAATAGCCATTAAGTAAATGCTAGATTATACATCCATATTCCCAGTACCTGTCTCACATAGAGACTGCTTTTTGAATGAATGAAGAAATATTTGTTTAACATACACATGGACAAATGAAAGGGTGAGGCATTACTAGTATTATTACAAAGCTGCCTTGCATACTGAGAAGTTAACTAATTTGCACTTGCTCAGCATTACACAGAAAGAGTGTATCAAAGGTAGGACTCCAGCCTAGCTATTCGTGGCTGCCAGAGGACTCTCCAGGTGTGTTGGTAAGCAGAATGGGCTCCTTAGCACTTAGTTCAACAAGTTCCCTTGAAGAGTTTGGTTTGTTTCCTTTGAGTAATTCAGTGTATTTCATTAGGTGCTAAGCCCCAGGCCCAAACCCCTATTAGGTATAAAACCTTAGCGGGTGTGGATTGTCAACTAAGGTGGGGACCAAGGTAGGGCTAACTCCAGGGAGGGCCTAGTTTACATGTCTGAGACAGCAGAGGATCTTAGACCACATGGGTTTAAGTCACCTCTTTGTGACAATTCTAGGTCATGTGGGTGAGTCACATTTGTGACTCACCCCTGATGCTGAAAAAGATATAAAACCAGGGATTGGCCTCCTCTTCATTGGAGTTCATTCCCACAGCAGTGGTGGCGAGCGTGACTCTGGGCCAGCCCTTGTTCTGAGCTCCCAGGCTGAACCTAGGTGTTGGTAACTATGAGTCTGTATTTGCTCTGTCTGTTGATGTTTGTAATTTGTTTGTAATTTGCTCTGAAGTTCAG
>CM053627.1:164957513-164985079 GCA_028646595.1 Phalanger gymnotis
CTAATCTAATCCAACTATCAGCTAACAAAAGGTTTACTTGACCATAGAAGAGGAAAAGTATAGTTATCCAGAATAACACAGTGATTCAGTTGCATATAGCTTTTGAAAGGGAGAGGCAAAGCTTAGGATTAATGGTCTTCTCTTATAATTGGTCCCTTTTTCACAAATAAATATTTCATTTATTCCCAATTACATTTAATTTTTTTTTTTACTTTTTAAAAAAATTTTGAGTTCCAAATTCTTTCCCTCCTTCTCCTCCCCCTTCATTGAGAAAGCAAACAATTTGATATAAGACATATGTGTACTGTTATGAAAAACATTCCATGTTATTCATGTTGTGAAAGAAGACATGGAGCAAGACAAAAATTAAAAAAAAACCCTAGGAAAAGAAAAGACAAAAAAGGATGCTTCTATCTGCATTCAGACTCCATCAGTTCTTTCTCTGGAAGTGGATAGGATTTTTAATCATAACTCTTTCAGAATTGTCTTGGAGCACTGCATTGCTGATAATAGTTAAGTCGTTCACAGTTAATTATGATACAATGTTGCTATTACTGTGTACAATATTCTTCTGGTTCTGAAAGCTATAATAACTGTGAAGGTGAATGGGATGAACTCATTTATAAAATAGAAGATGATATCAGCGTGGATTAGAAAACAGAATTCAACAATATGTTGTTTATAAGACACACACTTGAAACAGAAAGATGCACACAGAGTTAAAGTAATGGACTGAAGCACAAGCCTTTCGGCTGAAGTAAGAGTCAGGATTTGCAATCACAGTGTCAGACAAAGCAAAAGGAAAATCTAATTAAAAGATGTTGAAGGAAAGTTACATTTTGCTAAAAGGTATTATGCACAATGAAATGATAACAATATTAAATATGTGTGTTATATGTATGTGTCTACATATATGCTTTTGTGTATATATACAAATGGCATAATATAAAGATTCTTAAAGGAAAGAATTGAAAGACTTAAGGAAAAAATGGATACTAAAACTATAATAGCAGAAGGCCTCAATTTACCACCACCCCCTAGTTCTAGATAAATCTAATATTTACAAAAGAAAAAATCAGCAAAGGACAGTAATAGAATTTTAGAAAAATTGGATATAATAGACCCCTGAAGAATATTGAATGTGAACATGAAGTATATCTATTTCTTAGCAGAGCATGGTGCTTTCACAAAAACTGTCCAAATATTAAGGCTTAAAATACTCACAAACGAATACAGAAAAGGATAAATATTAAATACATATTTCATAGACCATAATGTAATAAAATTATGCTCAATAGTCATTGACATAAATATTAAAATAATTATAAACCAAATAATTTAATCTTTGAAATTGGTGGCTCAAATAATAAAAAAGAGAAAGAACAAATCTTAGAAATGATCAACAATTTCATTAGAGATGATGATGATGATGAGACCATATACCAGAATTTGTGGGATACAGCAAAGGAAAATTTATATCTCTAAACATTTTGATTAATAAAAGAGAAGGGGGGAAAGATGAACAAATCGAGCATCCAACAACAACAAAAAATCAAGCTAGAAAAGCAAAAAAATAAAAAAATATATCAATTAAACACCAAAATAAAAATCCTGAAAAATCAATGAAGCAATAAACAAAATTCAAAGCTTTAAAAAAAATTGGACTAACAAATGAAGCTAGGAGTTTTTAAATAGCAAAGATTTTATTTAAAAAGAAACCAAATTGTTATTATCAAAATAAAAAAACTCAATTCACTAGCAATAAAGAAAAAAAAGCAAATATTAGGATGTGTTTTCTCCACTCTATGCCAATTAAATTGATTATCTACACGAAATGGATAAATATTTATGAAAAATATAATTTTCCCAAATTAACAAAATAGGAAGTAGAATGTATAATAACCCTTCCTTAGAAAAAGAAATTGAACAAGCCATAAGTATGCTGCCAAAAGGGGGATGGAAATCCCTAGGATAAGATGTATTTACAATTAAATTCTACTAGATATTTAAAGGAAAAATTAATTCCAATCATAAACTATTTTAAAAAAAGGCAAAGGAGAGGTCCTCCCAAGTACCTTCTATGATAGAATTATAGTCTTGATACCTAAACCAAAGAATGATAGATAGCAGAGAATTTATACTGTAGACCAACATCTCTAATAAATTTTATCAAGGATACTACAAAAATATGTCACAAAAATCATAAACTATTACCAGAACGGATTTATACTGGGAATGTAGGGCTGGTTAAAAACAGTAGAAAATCTAGGAATGAATGTTTCTTCCCTTAAAATGGCAAGTAGTATTTGTCTAAAACCAAGACCTAGCATTATATGTAATGCGGATATACTAGAAGCAAAGATGTATAATTATCACCATTACTTTTGAATATTTTACTAAAAGCGCTAGTTATAGCAATAAAACAAGAAAAAATAAATGGAAAGAATAAGCATAGGCAATGAGGAAAGAAAACTATTGCTTCTTGCAGATGATATGATGGTTTATTTAGAGAACCCTAGAGTCAACTAAAAATCTAATCAAAACAATTAACAACTTCAGCAAAGTTGCAGGACATAAACCCACAGAAATTATCAGCATTTCTGTTTATTACCAATAAAATTCAGCAGGAAAAGATAGAGAAATTCCATTTAAAACAACTCTTTTAAACCCCCAAGAATAAAACACTTAGTAGTCTACCTTCCAAGACACACACATGAACTATATGAACATAATTACAAAAAAGACAATTAGGTTGTACAGTGGATAGAGCACAGATCCTGGAGTTGGAAAGATCTGAGTTCAAAAATGACTTCAGATATTTACTAGCTATGTGACCCTGGGCAAGTCATTTTGCTTGCCTCAGGTTTCTCAACTGGAAAATATAGATAATAACAGCACCTTCCTTTCAAGATTATTGTGAGTATCAAAAAAAATTGTAAAGCACTTTGCATTGTGCCTGGCATAGAATAAGAGTTAAATAAATGTTTACTCTCTCCCACTCCACACATAAAGTCATATCTAAATAAAAAGAGGAATATTAATTGCTTATGGGTAAGCTGAGCTAATATAAATATAAAGAAAATGCAACATTACCTAAATTGATTAATTTATTCTATTCCATATCATTTGATAATATTTATTTTGTAGAGCTAGAAAAAAATTATGACTAAAGTAACATTATTACTAGAGTAACAAAAGGATAAGAATATCCAGGGGACTAATGTAAAAAAATGTGAAGGAAGGAATGAGGCCTAGCAGTACCAGAATTCTAAACTATCCTTCAAAGCTGTAATCATCAAAACATTTTGGTATGGTGTAAGAATTAGAGAGGTTGATCATTGGAACAGATTAGGTACACAATATGTAAAGGGAAATGAGCACAGTAAATTAGTGCTTCATAAACCCAATGATCCTAATTATTTGGACAAGAGCTCACTATTTAATAAAAACTGTTGGGAAAATTGGAATGTAGTCAGGCAGAAAATATGTCAAAATCAATCTCTGAAATCATATATCAAGATAAGGTCAAATTTTTTAGTAATTTGGAAAAACTCTGAATGGTGATACTGTGACTAGATCTAGACCCTAAAGAGATCAAAGAAAGAAGAAGACGTCATATATAGAAAAAAAAAATTATAGTAGCTCTTTTTGTGGTGGCAAAGAATGGGAACCCAAAGAAATATCTACCATCTGGGGAATGGTTGAACAAGTTATACAGGGTGTTCCTAAAGTCTGGACATGGGCAAAAATGCATATTTTCAAGAAATGAATGAAATTTTCAATCACATTTTATTTAATTGGAATATTAACAAATAACATCTTCAATATGATTTCCATCACTTGCGATGCAAAGGTTGATGTGCTTTGCAAGATTCACGTGAACTCGATGCATCAATTCTACGTTGTCGTCAATTTTCCTTCATGTCCAGACTTTAGGAACACCCTGTAGTATATGAATGGGATGGAATACAGTGCTATAAACAGTGCTGAAGAGGATGGTTTCAGAAAGACCTCCAAAGACTTGATTGAAATGATGCAAAATCAAGTGGGCAGAAGCAGGAGAGAAAAATATGCTACAACAACAGTATTGTAATAATGATTAACTTTGAAAGACTTTGAGATTCTGATCAATGTAATGACCAAGAACAATTCCAGAGCCTTTATGATGAAACAGACTATTCAACTTTAGATAGAACGGTTATTCTCTGAGATTACAGATTGAAGGAGGCTTTCTTCCTTTTCTTTTACTTTTTTTCTTTCCTTTTATGTTTTGGACATGGCTTATGAAAATTTGTCTTTCATGAATCTACAAGTTTTTAATAATTTTTTGTTTTTCTTGCCTTCTTAAGGAGTGAAAGAATAAGAAGGGAAAGAAAAGAATTCAAAACTGAGAAAAACTGAATTTTTAAAAATAAAGTAATTAAACCCCCCAAAAACAACAAAAAAACTGATCTCGAAAACAAATCAACTTAAGAATCGTTGGACTACCTGAACACCACGCCAAAACAATGAGTTTAGATATCATATTTCAAGAAACACAGAAGAAAACTCCTCAGATCTTGTGTAACTAGAGACAAAAGTAGAAATAGAAAAGAATCACAAGCCACTCCATGAAGGAAATCTCCAGATATAAATTCCCAGAGGGATTTTAGCCAAATTTCAGAGGTTCCAGGTGAAAGAAAAAAAAATACTTTAGACAGCCAGTAACAAAGAACTCAAGTACTAAAAAACCACGGCAGCATTAGACATGATTTAGAATCCACCACAGTATAGATGATGTCCAAGCATTCCTGATGACAAAACCAGAGATGCAAAGGAAATCCAAAGCTCAAACCCAAGAATTAAATGAAACAAAACAGTAAAGATAAATAAAAAAAAATTATAAAGAACTAAACAAGTTCAGACTGCTTACATTCAAATACAAGATGCTATAAGTGTTTCTTCTGAACCCAGTCATCATCTGGGGTCAAAGAAGAAGTCTAATTAGACCAGGCCTGTAAGTAGTCCTCTTATGTCTTAGTCTAAAGAGAAGACTAGAAAAAGATGAGAAGAGGAATATACGGGATGGTGGGAAAGAATCATTACAGAAAATTATCTCACATAATCAGGATGCACAAGTAGACACTTATACAAATAAAAAAGAGACAATGAGAGGGAATGGCTGACAACTGAATCTCACTGTCCTCTGAACTGGTCAAAAATGAAAGGGGAGCATGGAGCCAAGATGGTGGCTGGAAAGCAGGGACTTGCTTAAGCTTTCCTCCAAATCCCTCCAAACACCCATAAAAATGGCTCTGAACAAATTCAAGAGCTGCAGAAACCATGAAATAGCAGAGGAAAGCAGGTCTCCAGCCCAGGATGTCCTGGATGGTATCTGGGAAGGGCCTATTGCACAATGCTGGGAGCAGAGCACAGCCCAGTGTGGGCCATGCCAGGACAGACCAGATCAGGAGTCAACCAGAGCAGGCCTTAGGGCCATGGATCATTGAGCTGTGGCAGTTACCAGACTTCACAACTCATAAACACCAAAGACCATGGAGCAGGTTAGGAGGTAAAGTGGTAGATCGGGTTAGACAGCAGTCTGGCCACAAGCTCTGGGGTGGTAGAGGTGGTGTGGAAGTAGAGCTCCAGCATCAGCTGCTTCCTGAGTCCCTAGCTCACACAGTGGGGGGAATCAAGTGGGAGACCAGAGTGGGAGTGCAGGGGCTACTTTGCCCTGTTTGGATCTGGTTTGCAATCCTGGTTGGCAGTTCTTGGGGGAGGAGGAACACTGGTGTGGCAGAGCTTGTGGTGACAGTGGAGTAGAAGTAGCTCTGAAAACAGAAGCACAGCCCCTAAAGTTTGGGACAAAGCACTCTCTACTCTACAAGCAGTCATACCCTGACAAAAAGCTCAAAGGTCAAGTAGTTGACTGGTAACATGAACAGGCAGCAAAAAAGGATGCAGACTCAGACTCAGACTCTAAAAACTTCTTTTGGTGATGAAGAAGATCAAAAAATACAGCCAGAGACATCAACAAAGTCAAAGAGCTGACAACAAAAGCCTCCAGGAAAAATATGAACTGGTCTCAGGCCATGGAAGAGCTCAAAAAGGATTTGGGAAAGCAAGTAAGAGAAGTAGAGGAAAAATTGGGAAGAGAAATGAGAATGATGCAAGAAAACCATGAAAAACAAGTCCATGACTGGCTAAAGGAGACCCAAAAAAATACTGAAGAAAATAACACCTTAAAAATAAATTAACCCAAATGGCAAAAGAGCTCCAAAAAGCCAATGAGGAGAAGAATGCCTTGAAAGGCAGAGTTATCCAAATGGAAAAGGAGGTCCAAAACACTACTGAAGAAAATGCTACCTTAAAAATTAGATTGGAGTAAGTGGAAGCTAGTGACTTTAAGAGAAATCAAGCCATTATAAAATAGAACCAAAGGAATGAAAAAATGGAAGACAATGTGAAATATGTCATTGGAAAAACCACTGACCTGGAGAATAAAGGCAGGAGAGATAATTTTAAAATGATTGGACTACCTGAAATCCATGATCAAAAAAAAAGAAAGCCTAGACATCATCTTTCAAAAAATTATCAAGGAAAACTTCCCTGATGTTCTAGAACCAGAGGGTAAAATAGAAATTGAAAGAATCCACCAATCACCCCTAGAAAAAGAACCCAAAAAGAAAACTCCTAGGAATATTGTTGGCAAATTCCAGAGTTCCCAGGACAAGGAGATAATACAGCAAGCAGCCAGAAAGAAAGAATTTGAGTATTGTGGAAACACAATCAGGATAACACAAGATCTAGCACCTTCTATGTTAAGGGATTGAAGGACTTCAAATATGATATTCTGGAAGTCAATGGAACTAGGATTAAAACTGAGAATCACCTATTCAGCAAAAACTGAGTATACGGATTGTCAATAAAATAGAGGACTTTTAAGCTTTCTCAGTGAAAAGACCAGAGCTGAAAAGAAAATTTGACTTTCAAATACAGGAATCAAGACAAGTATGACAAGGTAAACAAGAAAGATAAATCGTAAAGGACTTACTAAAGTTGAACAGTTTTGTTTACATTCCTACACAGAAAAATGATAGGTGTACTTCATGAGACCTTTCTCAGCATTAGGGTAGTTGAAGGGAATATCCAGATAGATAGATAGATAGATAGATAGATAGATAGATAGATAGATAGATATAGATATAGATATATAGGTATATAGATATAGATATATGTATATATACACATATAGATATAGATATATAGATATTTATATAGACAGAGGGCACAGGGTGAGTTGAATATGAAGGGGTGACATCCAAAAATATAAAATAAAATTAAAGGATGAGAGAGGAATATATTGAGAGAGGGAGAAAGAGAGATATAGAATGGGGTAAATTATCTCACATAAAAGTGGCAAGAAAAAGCAGTTCTGTTGGAAGGGAAGAGGGGGCAGGTGAGGGGGAAAGAGAGAATCTTGCTCTCATCAGATTTGACCTGAAGAGGGAATAACATACACCTTCAATCGGGTATCTTACCCCACAGGAAAGTAGCGGGAAGGAGATAGAAAAGGGAAGGGGGGGCAGATAGGGGAGGAAGTAATCAAAAGCAAACATTTTTGAAAAGGGACAGGGTTAAGGGAGAAAATTGAATAAAGGGGGATGGAGGGAAATCTAGTTAGTCTTTCACAACATGAGTATTGTGGGAGTGTTTTACATAATGATGGATGTATAGCCTATGTTGAATTGCTTGCCTTCTTAGGGAGGGTGGGTGGGAGGGAAGAGGGGAGAGAATTTGGAACTCAAAGTTTTAAAAGCAGATGCTCAAAAAAAAGTTGTTTTTGCATGCTACTGAGAAGTAAGAAATATTGGGAATGAGGCATAGAAATCTATCCTACCCCACAAGATAGTAAGGAGAAAGGGATGAGATGAGTGGGGTGACTGAAGGGAGGGAATGGGGCAGTCAGAATATATGCCATCTTGGAATGGGGGGAGGGTAGAAATGGGGAGAAAATTTGTAACTCAAAATCTTGTGGAAATCAATGTTGAAAACTAAAATATTAAATAACAAAATAATTGTTAAGAGAAAAAATAAAAATTAAAATTACTCTGTAAAAAATAAATAAAAGGGAGGAACACATAACCACAGAATTAGGTATAGAAATACATTTCACCCAATAGGAAAACAGGAGGGAAACAGAAGAAGTAAGAACAGAAAATTAGAGGCAGAGGAGATTAAAGGCTGCAAAAGAAACTCTAACATAAGATTAAAAAATATTTATAGCTTTTTTCAGGATAACAAAGAATGGGTATCTGATAGAGTGCCCATCAATTGGGGAATGGCCTAACAAGTCATGGATTACTGTTGTGTTGCAAGTAATGAAGGAGATGGTTTCAGAGAAACCTTGGAAGACTTAAATGAACTGTTGCAAAGTAAAGTGAACAGGAACAGTAGAACAATTTTTTATAATATCAACAATATGAAAAGACAAATAACTTTGAAAGAATTAAGAAACCTGACCAGCATAATGAGCAAGTACAATTCTATAAGACTAATGATAAAACATGCTTCCCACACACTGATAGAGAGGTGAAGGCCTCAAAGTGAAGAATTTACTTCTTTCTTTCTTCCTTCCTTCCTTCCTTCCTTCCTTCCTTCCTTCTTTCCTTCCTTTCTTTCTTTCTTTCTTTCTTTCTTTCTTTCTTTCTTTCTTTCTTTCTTTCTTTCAGGGTCAGTGCAGAAATTCATTTTTCTTGAGTATACATATTTGTACAGTGGTTTTGTTTTTCTTCTGTTCTTAATTCAGGGAAAAGTTTGGTTAGGAGAGAAAGAAGGCAGATTTTTTTATTTGAAGAAATATGAAACTTAAAAAAGAAAGCTACTGAGAAAGCCAGGTGAGTGGATATCCCTATAATCTCTGCTATTGAGAAAACAGATGTGGGTGGATTGTTTGAGCTCAGGACACCTTAATTCCAGTAAATCTAAAACCAATTAGGTGTTCACAGTAAGTTTGACACCAATTTGATGGGTTCCAGGAAGGGGTCACTGTACTGCCTATAGATGGAGGCATGAGCCACCCCAAACTGAAAACAGAGCAGGTCAAAGCATTTGTGACTATCAGCTGGAAGGTCTAGGCCTGAGTCAACTTCTAGCCTAGGTGAATCAGAAGAACCAGCCTCAATAAGTAAACAAGCAAAAAACATATTTAAACTACCCTCAGGATGGAATTTGTTAAGGAAACCAAGGCTCAATCCATTGGCAGTGCTTCCAAGTCACCTAGGTATAAAATATCCAGGACAGAAGGGCCTGAAGCTCCTCGTTCTAGAACAACAATAGGCCTGAAATATAAACCACACTGAAAACCTGTGAACAAGTGAGTCAATGCTTTGTTTGGTATGAACATTCCTTTCCTGTTCTAAATTTCTTTACCCAGCTATGATGAGAATTTCACATGGCACACTATATCTAGACCAGTCAGGTGAACTTAATTGCTGTGGTTTAAGTGAACCTTCTTTTATTTTCTGCTAGGTAGATTACAAGTGTCTCACTTAATTTCATTTTTTGGACCCAAACTATCAGGCCTAACTGGCCTTACAACTAAATCAAGATAATGAGTAGAGCCATAGCGGAGCAAATGGGCACACTTTTCCTAGTAGTCATGACAATATGGATTTGATTATGGCTCCAGACCTGGAAAGTAGAGTTGGGGAGGAGAATATAGCAGGCAGGAAGGTGTTTTAACAGTCAATAGCTAAAACTGGCCTAGATATGATGTGCCATGTGAAGTTCTTACTAATCAGGACAATGGGACCTCTAGAGCAAGAACTCTAGAGCTGAAAGAGTTAAATCCTCCAGCTCATAGTCACTGATCTATGTCTATGAGAGGCTATATGTGCATATCTAAAGTTACACAGTGATAACAGAAAATATCACAGGACACCTAATTTCTCTCCATTTTACTTTACATTGAAATTATAGTAGAATGTTAAGTTTCAATGATACATTAATGCACATATTTCTAAATCAAAGTTAATTATACCATATTTTATCAATTTTAAAGCACGTTATACTGTCTTATAGATGAAATTACTTGAGCATTTCATCTCAGATATTTGTTTAAAATTTCATCAAAGAGCATACCTGCGAAGAAGTGTTCATTAAAGCACTGTTGGATATTCGTCTGAGGTCATGTCGAAGTTTCAGCAAACTGGAATCTCTCCTGCTGCCAGTTATTCACATTGAAAACTGAGATAGGTTATATGCCTTGTATCTTTCTTAAAGTAAT
This sequence comes from Phalanger gymnotis, assembly GCA_028646595.1. Lineage (NCBI taxonomy): Eukaryota > Metazoa > Chordata > Mammalia > Diprotodontia > Phalangeridae > Phalanger > Phalanger gymnotis. The sequence continues at coordinate 164,967,784 of CM053627.1, forward strand.
TGGCTCATTCATTCTGCATACCTGGTTGCCTCGTCAAGGTCAAAATTGAGAACAGGTATGATCTCTGAAGATATCAATCAATTTCTAAGCAGCAATTCATTCACCTGTTATTTTTTCTTTGAATAATCACATTTTTTAATACTTTATTTGGATTTTTATGAGGACAAGAAAGATCAATCATTTGTAAAATTGAGTAGCCAAGAGAAAATCTACACTGTAAAATTCTCCAGTGACCTTTGAAAAGTGACCAATAAGATATCAAAAGAAATCAATATAAGTTTTTTACCCTTTGAAGTCACTCACCAAAATTTGTTTCAAATACCTTTTACTTTTTTGAGGCCAGACTAAATAAAGACACGATTTGTCAGGTTCATTCGGTAAAATGATTACTAGACTGGACGTTATGGAATGAAATGTCTTCATGTTACCATTAAGCAAGTCTTTTTTGTGGTGAGGCAATCAGGGTTAAATGACTTGTCCAGGGTCATGCAGCTAGTGTCTGATGTCACATTTGAACTCAGGTCCTCCTGATTCCAGGGCCTGCAGTCTATCCACTGTGCCACCTACCTGCCTCTAGGGAATCCTTAGCTTAACAATTATTTACTTAACAATTTTAAAATCTGATGCTTCTTGTGTAAAATATTTCCCCTTACCTTGTAGAAGTGTTGTGAATATAACAATAAAATAACATATAATAATAATTACCAAATATATTGAGAAAGTCGAGAGAAGTTTTGGATCTGCAGGTAAATGTGTGTTCAACCTTCGCCCCTGACCTGAATATGTGCTGTTGGACAAGTCACTTAATTTCTCGGAGGTTCAGTTGCTACATCTGTAAAATGGGGATAATAATACCCATAGTAGCAACCAACAGTATTATTTTGAGAGTCAAAAGAAATAATGTATGCTGGCAAACTTGAAAGGACAATATAAATGATAGGCATGTTATTTTATCTGTCCTCTCCTTTCTACCTCCCCTCACACCATCCTGATTCATTTCTTCATTATTTTTCATCTATTAATAGCCTACTAACAGATACCCTGGCTTTCACTATTTCCCCTCCATACTCAATCCTTCATATTGCTCAAAGTAGTTCTTTTTCTTAGCCTGGCATTCAAGACTCCGTAATTTGGTTCCAATTTATGTCTTCAGTCTAACTCCATGGTAATCTCTCTTACATACATTTTGTTATTACACAATCATTTCAGTCACGTATAATTCTTTGTGACCTCATTAGTGGTTTTCTTGGCAAAGATACTGGGGTGGTTTGCCATTTCCTTCTCCAGCTCTTTTATAGATGAGGAAAATGAAACAGAGTTAAGTGACTTTTTGGAGGGTCAAAAAGCTGATAATTCTTTGAGGATGGATTCGAACTCAAGTCTTCCTGACTCCAGGCCTGGCACTCTATCACTGCACCACCTAGCTGTTCTATATACACTGTATTCCAACTAAACCATGTTAGTCGTTGATCCCAGGCCTATTATGAGCTTCATCATTTTTGGCTCAAGCTGATAATGTTCCCCATGCCTAGGATTAATTGCCCTCATCATTTACTAATGCTGAAATTTTTTTCTTCTGTCAAGAGAGGTAACATTGTGTAGTTGTATAGAGGCACAGTTTTGGAATCAAGAATACCTCAGTTTAAGTTCAAATCTTCCGACATATACTATGTGACTTTTAGCAAACTAATTAAACTCTCACTGTACCCAAGAGAACTATATATAAAATGAGAAGTAATACATTAGTCGCTAATATGCAATGGTGGGAGGGAGTTTCTTCTACGGGAGTTCCTCATGCGAATGAACTCACAGGTCCAGACACACTTTAACCCACCTTCCAAAGCCTAACTCAAAGGTCACCTCCTCCATTAAGCCTCTGTTGATTCCGCACCTGTGAGTGACTCTCTTTATAAATCTCACAGGTCACTCTGGCCACTTCTAAGTATTTAATCATTTCAGGACCTTGCAAGCCAAAGCAAACCTGCCTGCTTTTTCCAAATTTAAGTTTGGGTCCCAGGTAGAGAAAAGAAACCCAGGAAAATTATTATTTTCGGAGTTAAGCATGAATTTTCCCATGCAATTATAAATTTTCTCTGGCATATTTGGTATAAGTGAATACTTTTGAAATATCCAAAGTGAGATTTATGTCTATCCAATTAAGATGGAAAAAAATACCTTATCTACTCGGTGAGAAATTCATTTTGCTGATGAATAATAACTTGCCTTTATGTATCACCTTGCCATTTGTGAAAAGCTTCCTCACAGCAGCCCTGTTAAACAGACAGTGCAAGAATTACTATCTCTATTTTATTGATGAGGAAAGGAGGATCAGAGATTAGATGGCTTGTCCATATAACCTTATAAGTAATAAGCGTCAGAGCAAAAACCTGAAGTAGTCTTCAGATTCCAGTGCTAACTGGAACCATCCCATTCTCTGCTGGTCAAATAAGCAAAGACTTTCTCAATAATACTTTTTTGAGGGGAGGAACTCTATAGCTCACAATGCTAACTTGCCTGCAGAGATTGTGGAAGTTATGTGGAGTGTGTGTGGAGATATGTGGAGTTATGATTAGGAATCTGGACACCTGGGTCAACTGAACCGTGGGAAGTTAGGAAGAAGGCCATAGGCCCCAGGAGAAAAAAAATCTAAGAGTATATTCATGGATGAGTAGTTGGTTGTCATTTCCCATTATTTTGTTAGTCCTACTCTTTCACCCTCTCCCAGGGCTTCCTTCCACACTAAATAAACTCCATGGGGACACAGGATACCAGAGGTCCTTGAGGTGTGGGTTCATGAATAGAGACAGCAATCTCTAGAACCTGGAAGGGAAGCACACTTCCCCTCCCCACTTCACCCTCATGCCCATACCTAGGACAAAATCACAGCTACTCAACCCTAATTACATCTCTGTGTCAGCCTAAGTATATCAAGATAAAAAATCTGCCAGTGTTCTCAGGGGAAATGGTAAGCTGCCTTCTATTAAGACCATAATAGCACACAATACCCTTCTCCATAACTTTCAGGCTTAGCTACTTTCCTTTCTCTCAGGTGCAGAACAATTCTTACAACAAAGCAAAGCCATTCGCATGAATAGCTGTCACACAAACCATCCATTACAATGTCTTCAATGCCTGCTGAGTGTGCCCAAGAGAAAACCTGAAGTGCCTAAGTTAATATAAAATGCGATGATAGCACCCTGCTGGTTTAGGCAAGAGAGAAACCGATGGCTATTAAGCCATTACTGCTCACAGAAGAAGCATTGCTTTCTTTTTTATTTATTTTTCTTGGAGAGGGCAAGGAGTGGCACATATCACTCACCTTCTTCATATAGTAGAAAGAGCACTACACCGGGAATTAGGGGCCTTGGGTTCTCATTCCAGCTTTGTCAATAACTAGCTTGTGACCTAGAGAAATCCCCATAACCTCTGTGAGACTGCTTTTCTCTTTTTTCCATCTGTACAATGAGAGAGGTATCTCTAAGGTCCTTTTTGACTCTGATTTTCTGATTCTATAATCCTACGGTCTCCAGCTCTAACATTCTATGACTTATAATGAATTGTTCTCAACAAAAGATCTCATGCACCATTTCTGAACACATCTGTATTAGCAAGGCAGTAATCACAATATAGACAATGATTGTCAACATGCCTATGTAGTTCTGTATTGCAAAATATAAGAGACTCTCCATATGGAAAGTCAAAGTAAACCATATATTTGGACACCAGAGAACTAGATTTCAAAACCAGTAAGCCCAATCCATCATAGCAGCAAAGAATTCAATACACAACATCACAGCAGAGAACCACATCATCCCAAAGCCATTCACCCCACTGCTGGGGTCTTCCCATAAACACACTCACAGCACAGCTAGCTGGCCTGCATCTGCTCTCTCCTTCTGTTCTAGCTGCTCTCTGAGCATTTCCTGTGACACACTTCCTTTTTCCTTTCAGCAAGCTCCTCCCACCACATGTGACTTAGACTTCCTAAGACACAAGCTGGTCACATGGCTTATTAATGGGTGGGAAAGATCTTCAAATTTAAATTACCCTTACAACATCATGCATAGAAAGTTGAGCAAACTTCTCTCCTAGTACCTTCTCTCATGAGGGCAGTGAGGTGGCACAGGACAGAGCACCAGCCCAGGAGTCAGGAGAGATCTGATTTCAAAACCAGCCTCAGACACTTGACACTTACTAGTTATGTGACCCTGGGCAAATCACTTAACCTTGATTGCCTCACCAAAAAAAAAAAATGGTATCTTCTCCCTGGTACAAATCAAAGGCTTGAGATGCTGACCCCTTCATTTAGGTTTCAAAATTTCATATCTTTAGATTCACCACGAATTTTTTTTTTTACATCTGAGATTCTTTCAATGATGGCTAGACACTTTCTGAATGAATAAAAAGAGGACTGATTATTTTCCTCTCCCCTATTACTTGAGGGTGTAGCTTGAAGGCTCAACAATAGTCCACATAATGTATAACTTTCTTGGTTATTATCCCTGCTACAGTAGAAAGATAACTAGATTCAGAGCTGGAATATATAGATTTAAATTATAAACCTACCACACTTTGTCATGTGCGATTTTAGGCCAATCATTTCTCCTATCTGGATCTCAGTTTCTTCATCTGTAATATTTGGAAGTTTACCTGGAAGGTTGTGGTTTGTTAAAAGAGTGTTGACTTCTGAATCAGGAAGCTGAGTTCAAATCTTGCCTTTATCATTACTATCTTTATGACGGTGGGAAAATTATTAACTTCTGTGTTAGACTTTCCTCAAAAGCATTGGATGCTTTTGGGGGCATTGGATGAAATGGCCTCTAGGATTTCAACCATTTTTAAATCTATAACCAGTTGATCCTTTTTTCCAACTCTACAGTCCTATTATGGAAAAAAGAGACAGTGACTGTATCTTTCTTCTCTTGAAATAAAGGACCTTTTCTTTTAAACTAACTTCCCTTTAATTTCCATGAAAAATGAGCAGTCACCCATGTTTATATCTTTTTATTTTTTCCCGAGGTGCTAGGAATAGGCCAAAAAAAGTTACTTTGCTTTTCTGAGGTCAGCAACAGATTAGGAAAGCTCTGCCCCACCTCTGAATTGTGCTGCAGCCTAAATTTTACTGTCTTCCATTTGAATTATATATGCTATGTAATATTTTATGTATAATACCATATAGAAAATAATATATCTACACTTACATATATATATATATAAGAATGTGTACAAATTTCACTTTGGTTAGTAGAGAAAATACCATAAATTGATCTTTCACTATGATGACTGCTAATAATAATAATAACCATAACAATAATGGCAATAAAGCATTTCTACTTGACTGTTAGATCTTATATATAAACATTGGTCCATTTATCATGACATTTTAGTACTTTGCGCTGATATGAGTCACTAACTAGTTGTGTGAACTCTAGGAAAGTCACTGATGTCTTTGGGCCTTACTTTCCTCTTCTGTGATATGAGGGCATTGGTCCAGCTTGTGGATATTAGACTATCAGAGGCTCGTTTGCAAAGGGCCTGTGAATCCGTATGATGATTTCTAAATTAGCCAACACACCTTCTCTGATGAAATAATGCTTTATGTATGTATTCATTAATACTATTTTTCATAGGCTCATAATATTTCAGAGTTGGCATCTATTAAAATATTCCTCTGAAAAAAACTTCACCCTACAACATCCAACCTTTGCCTGAAGATCTCTGTAGAAGAGACACACTACCTCTCAAGGTAGCCCATGTCACTTTTGGGCAGCTCTAATGGCTAGGTATTTTCCCCCTTTAAATAAGACTTAACTTTATCACTTTGCAATTTCTACTCATTATTTCTCTGTCACCAAGTCAAACAAGTCTAATTCTTCTTCCAGATGACAGCTCTTCAAATATCTGAACAGAGCTATCATGTCTTCTATAAGGTTGTTCTTAGCTCGGCTAAATATCTCTCAGTTTTATCAATTGTTCCCACTATGGCACTAATCTGAAACTCCTCACCATCCTGGGTTCCCCTCTTGTGAATGTTTTCCAGCTTTTTGAACTGTGTGTTTACTCTCTCTCTCTCTCCCCCCACCCTTTTCTGTCTCTGCTTCTCTCTCTGTATCTCTCTCCCCTTTTCCTCCATATCTATCTCTTTCTATCTTTCCATTTCTGTTTCTGTCTGACTCTGTCTCTCTTTCTCTGCTTTCCTCCCTTTCTTTCTCTGTCTCTGCCTGTCTCTGTCTCTCTGTCTTTCTGTCTCCCCCTTTATCTCCATATCTCTCTTTCTCTTTCTATCTCTTTTTCCATCTCTCTGTTTCTGTCTGACTCTCTCTCTCTCTCTCTCTCTCTCTCTCTCTCTCTCTCTCTCTCTCCCTCTCTCCACACACACACATACACACACACACACACACACACACAGAGAGAGAGAGAGAGACAGAGAGAGAGAGACAGAGAGAGAGACAGAGAGACAGAGAGAGGCAGAGAGAGAGAGAGAGAGACAGAAACAGAGACAGAGAGACTGAAATGGTAGGAGAAGGATTAGGTTTTTATGCAGTCATGGAAGAGTTGGCCCTACCCTCCTGGCTCTTTCATAGGCTTTGGCTGGAGTGTTATACCTCTCAAAGCCATTCCATTAGATAACTTCCAAGAAGCATTACTGGAATAACCAGGGGACCTCTTTTTTGGACTCCAGTTATCTGAGAGTGGTGAGGTTGCTCAGAGATTAGAGTAATGGAGGAAAAGCCAGGGTGAGAGCAAGAACAAAGAATCAGTGTTGTGTATATAGTAGGAAAAAAGCAGAGCAAAGGGGGTGGAGGTTGGGCAAGACCCCTGGATCAACAACAATATGAGCCTAGAAACCATGTGCCCTACAGATTTAGACCAGATGGGATAAGCTATTGAGGGGTAGACTAGATTAGGCAATGGCTATCAGCTTCTGAGAAGGTCAGCCGTGGGGAATTCAGAAGGAGTGAGTCACCACATTTGCGAATGGATACAGGGGCAGAGGGGTAAGCTGATCACTATACAACAGAGCATATATTTTATTGTTCATGTGCTTTCTCCAGTTAGAAATTCAAGATTATATGCTTCCTGGAAACCATCTTCCTGGGCTTCTTTGATTTACTGCATTTGAGGGGTTAGAAAAGGAGAAATTTTGGCTTCAATTTCAATACCAGTATTTCTCTCTCTTAGTAGTAAATTTCACAGTAACTCTCCAATCAAATAACAACATAAAAAACAAAAAAAAAAAATCAGAGTCTTTAACATATAGGTTACAGGTGCCCCACCTCTGGCTAGGAAATTAGAAGATCGGCCATCCCTGGGGTAGAGGTACATTTTACTAGGCATATAACCAGAACTCCATAAAAAGTTGCTCATAGATAAATAACAACATTTTGGATAAATATGTGGCCAAGCTCCTACTTGTCAGCTAGAATGGGAGATTATAGAAGGAAATGATACAATGGAAAATGGTGGATCCAGCTATAACAATATCTGACAATGTAGAGTGCTTTAAATCTTAGAAAATACTTAAAGTAGATCATTTGACTTGAACCTCCCAACAACCCTCTAAAAGAGGAAGCATAAGTACTATTATCCTCATTTACTTGGACAGAAAATTGAGACTCAGAATGAATAAGTGACTTGCCCAAGGTCACCCAAGTAGCAAGCGGCAGATCCAAGGTTCAAAACCAAATCTTCAGTATCTAATTCAGTAGTACTAACACTATATCATTCTAGCTCCCTGTATTCCTCTTATTGTGTTATAGTGGGGTTGGGAGTGGGGGAAGAGGATGAGCAAGTGCAAGGGGGATTGTGGATTATGGGACAGAGAACTGAACTTTCAATTAATCAGGAAGGGCATAAGAAAGAGAGGTTTTGTTGACCATTAAACTTCTGTCCATGGTTGAAATAATCCCATGAATGAATAACTTTATAGTGAAACTGAGACTATAGAAGGTGAATCACTGAAAAAAGCAATAGCCTAAGCACTTGGGGGTAGTACCAGGAGTGAGAAGACCAGGAAATGAGTTTGCTTGGTTTTATCTAACTTGTATGTATAGAAAATATGCTTAAAGATTTTAACTTGTAGCAATTAATCATAGATCATAGAATGATGAAATTTAAGGTTCAGAAGAAAAAAAAACAGCTTTCAAATCCACTTGCTTCATTTTGCAGATGATGGAATTAAGACCTAAATAAGAAAGAACATGAAGCTAGTTAGAGGCATAGGTAGCTTTAGAAATCAGGTGCCTTACATGGCCTAGAACACTGGGCCTGGAGTCAGGAAGACTATCTGCCTCAGTTTCCACAGCTGTAAAAAGGAGATAGTAATAGAATACACCTCCAACAGTTGTTGTGAGGGTCAACGAGATTTTTGTAGAGCAACTAACACAGTGTCTGATACATACTAGGTAATTAATAAATATCTATTTCTTTTCCAACAAACTTTTAAACTTGAATATAATAATAATAACTAGCATTTATATGGTGTTTTAAGGTTTGCAAAGTGCTTTACATATGTTAACTCATTTAATCCTCCAAATAACCTTGGGAAGTAGGTGCTATTAGTATTCATCCACATTTTACAGATGAGGAAACCAAGGCTAAGAGAGGTTAAGTGACTTACCCCACATCATACAACTAGTAAGTTTCCAAGGCGGGATTCAAATTCAAGTCTGTCTTCCTGATTCCAAATCCAGTACTCTATCCATTTTCCCACCTAAAATAAATTAAATAATTGAAGGCTCTATTAATATTCAGCAAGGGGCCAGCAATTAAACTGCCATTCTTTCACATGGTGAGGAACAGTTGAAGTTTAGGAGTTAACTAGAATAAAGGAAAAATGTGTGATGACTTTTATGCTTTGCCTGGTCTTTGGCTCTGCCATAAGAATGGGGAATACAGAGAATTAAATGAGAATTGAAAGGTGAGAAGCCAAACAGGTATGTGTCTGCATATGTGAAAGAGAATCTATTTTATAATAACTTGAGATGCCAGATGTTTGTATGGATGCTGGGGTGAACTGGAGATAAGATTGACATGTGGATTAGGGAAGATCAAGGATGGTATAGTTCTGTAATTGATAAGGCATAATCCCCCACCAAGCACTGAAGAAAACACAGAACTCTATAAAAGAATGAGTGATCAGAACAGTATTAGCACTCATTGAAAATGAGATACAAAATCTTTGTAGACAAACTCCTCTGTTGTAGAATATCTTCCGAAGAGTTAGGGTAGCTTAACAGCATTGCCATAAGACATACAAGATATTCTATGCGGCCACATTCTTGGGATAGGAGGATATATCATCAGAGAATACATGCACACACACACGCACACACACACACACACACACACACACACACACCCAGGACCCAAGTGCCTGAACTGCCACACTGCTAGCACTTGGCTCCTTTTCTTTCACTCCCATCCATAGAATCATAATGGGACACATAAGGGAAAGCATTGGTAATGCTCACTGGTTTCTCCTCTTAATTAAATTGGCTGAATGTAGCTGCTGACAAAATGCAAGCACTCCCTTCCTTGTAGAACTAGTTTTCTTCTGACCCTTGCTATGCGATTTTCCTTACTGTGCTAACAGTGACTTTGGGTACATATTTCACTTCTCTGAGTTTCCTTTTGTTCATTTATAAAATGGAGAAAGTAATATTTGTTTTGCCTACCTGACAAAAATGACATAAGGAACTTGTAAGGACACAAGAAACTATAAAGTGAAGATTAAAGAGCCCTGGATTTTAAATTCAAAGAACTTCAGTGGAAAGTGGTCCAATGGAAAATGCACTTGATTTAGGAGGCTAAAGGAACTGGGTTCAAATCTCAATCTTGCCATTTTCTATCTGATTGTCTTTGAGTAAATTTTTTAGTATTTCCAAGCCACAATTTTCTCACCTGTGCAATGAAGGGATTGGAGATGAGAGGACTAACACTCAAAGAAGAAAGGATATGGAGCTAGTTAGTAGCATAGTTAGGTCTAGAAATCAGTTGCCCTAATAGGGGCATCTTCATGGCTCAGCAGATAGATCACTGGGCCTAGAGTCAGGAAGGGGTTGGACTAGATGTGAAAAGTTCCTTCCAACTAGAGATATGACCTTATGATGTAAGTTTAAACTTGCTTTAACAGCTATAATCTATACATGACTTTGGGCAAATCTTTTCACCTTCAGTAAACCAGTTGCTGTTGTTGTTTTTCAGATGTTTCAGTCATGTTGATGGGGTGCTCAGAACCCAGCCCAAAGACCCTATCTCTAGCAGTAATTCATGAGGGGGGGGTCCCAGTGAGTCAAACTGTATCACCTACATTGAGTTGTGAGTTCCATAAAGAGCTTTGCCTCCTTTATTAGCATTATAATAAACTTTTTACCACTTAACTGGAAGACTGCATAAGTCCGTGGATTTTTTTTCAAACAACTCTGCCTTGGACCTCAGTATTCTAGAGTCTCTGCACCACTAAAACCACAATATTTAATGTCATCCAACATGAGGCAAGTCTGAGGTCTCAAGCCCTCTCCTAGTCAAGATAAACCTCCCCTGTCTTCACCCTGAAGTCAGTTCACCCCCTCAAGCACCTGGAAAGGCTTGTTGGGGCTCTGGGTCAAAATGCCACAGGCTCAGGCAGAATTCCCTTTTGTCAAGGAATGCCTTGTTTTGGGAACATCTGCAAGTCATTTTTCTCCCTCAACAGGATGCTGGTTGAGGTGAGGGGCTACAGAAGCCCATTGGTCTCCCTTTCTCTCTAAGGCTCTAAGGCTTGCAGGCAAAAAAGATGGACCAATTCATCCTTAGGTTACTTTACAGCCCTAGAAAAAGCTTGGTCTCCAAGATCTTGAAAAACAATGTCTCTCCTGGCCTCAATACAATCTAGAGGACTAAGAAAATTGTCTGATTTGTGAAGAGGATTTTTAATTCTCTGAGCTCATCTCTCCCCATCTGTATCACCTTCTCTGTATTTGTTTTATGTTTGTGTCTCTGTGTGGTGTGAGTGTCTGTGTGTAATCCAGAATCTGAGTGTGGAAGGACAGATGAGAAGAAGGATTTCACTGATTAGGGAGAGGGAGACTTGGGAGCTGTGTCAGTGAAAAAGTTCCAAAGCTTGCACTTCAGAATAGAACTAGCACTAACCCTTTCCTGGCTCTCATAAAAGGGAAAGATTTTTGTGTACTGAGGCACAACCAAAAAGGTAAGTGAATTCATCCTGGTCTCATTTTAAATGTAACATATCTCTCCTGATTTGATGTATTACAGGAGTCAGAAGTTATTTTTCTGTGTAAGGTAATTTAGAAATGCATTCAACAAGACTGAAGTCATCTAATGCGTAATGTGTTTATTTCAAGTTTCAAATACATAATATTGTTTCAACTTGGTAAACTTTTGTGTTAGTCCAGAAAGTATGTGATTTACAGCAGTCCAGAGGAAAAATACCATGGGGTGGACAGGAAGATGGATCCCTTCTCTGGGGTTCTTGTTGACTTATCTCATTTTGTAAACTTGTTAGGTCCCTGGAAATTATCTGTGTGGGCAAGGTCATCAGCCCCAGGAAAAAGAATTTGTTTGGGTTATGGAGTTCCCAAACAATAAACTAAGCTTGCTGATATTTTGCAAGTTTGTGTATAATATAGTCATTATTTCTAACGATTGGCCTTTATACCAGGAAAATTTAAATTTGATAAGGAAAGGTGTTAACTGAAATCTCTTATGTATGTGAGTCCAGGTAAATTTTTATTATTTATTGCAACTACATGAGAGTAAATATAATTGTATCTGTTCTAGGCTGTGATTAGTGAAACTTGCTGTTTGAGGTAAAAGCCTCTTGGGACTGCTTGAGTCTGAAATTTTCATATAATTGTCTGCATTAAATTGGTATCTGAGAGAAATGCCACAAGCTACTTGAAGGGAATGTGCTACTGAACTGTTATAGATGGAGGTCTGCATCTGGGAAAAGCTGAGAGGACAACCTTGTCCTCAGTCTAAAGTGGGATCCTCCTGGCTCTATTTCCTCATTGTGTTCCTTTGAAAAGGACTGTTTCCCATCTGGTTATTCTTGAGTCTGGTTGTGAGGTGGAATTGATACTTCATGGTTGATTGGAAAATTCTTATTTGAATTCAAACAGAGCCAAGGACATTTTATCCTGTCATATTTAGTATAATCATTTCCTTCCTTTTTCCTTTGATAGCAAATTTCTATAATTAGAGTAAGTGCTCAGTAAAAGGCATGAGCACAATGTACGTATATGAGATCATACTGTTTTGATCTGCATTTGTAGTCATTCCATGGCCTAAGCAAGAGTTAAATTAGTGTTTGAACTTATCATATGTATAAGACTGAATTCCTAAAATATCTCATTCTTCCAGTGCATATAATTAGAGGATAAACAAGCTCATGAAACAAAGATGTGAATCTATTAAGCTATGAGATTTAAGTCAGAAACTTCTTTTGTTTTAGTTTAGTTCAGTACAGTTATATTAGTGAATAATAACAACTTATGAGCTATCTTGTGTTTTGGTTGAAATGTAAAGGAACGTTGAGTAGTCTAAGTAATGGGTTCGAAAGATTTGGAAAGATAAGTAAAGGCTTCTTTGAAAATGGGGAAGACAAATGAGAAGGTTTGGGGATAAATGGGGACATCCAAGCCCCTCCTGTCCCTAGATAGTTGCTCAGAGTATCCTTTGGCCAGTTTCAAATGTTGTAAGTATGTTGAGAGGGTGTGAGGAAGTTTGACAGTGTTTTAAGAATGAAAATTGTATAACTTGATTTGAAAGTTAATAGTTCATTCAAATTTCAGGTGACCCTGTCAGAAGGAAATCAGTCCATACTCACCATTTTCCTCTTCCTCTTTTTTGGCTGGTGTTTTTTTAACCTCTTTGACAGAATTGTCTCCTCTAGGCTCTGGACCACGAGCTTCCAGATCACTCAATCTGTGTACCAACACTTGTCTAAGTCAAAGCCCTACCACTCACTGGACTTGGAGTAGGCCCCACCTCAGTCAAGGCTCCAGCCCTTTGAATGGGATCCCTCAAGACAGGGGTGACTCTACATCCAATCTCAGCAAGAAGCAGTTTCAGAAGCCAAGACCTTCATCACTTACCCCAGAACATTTTGGGACTCATTTGTTTGAGAAGGAAATGAAGGGTGCTCTGACCCTAGGATCATATCTCTCACTAGCCCAAAGACTCTGTCTCTAGCAATAACTCATGAGTGAGCCCTAGTGAGGCAAGCTATCTCTCCCTGTTACAAGAAGAAGATGACTTCTGTGGAATTTCCCTTCTGTGAACAGGACTATCTTGTACCAACAGGCCTAGCATGTACTGATTCCCACAGTTACCAAATACAATTCAAAGGTCAAGCTATAGAAGTCAACTCCTGAGGCTATCTTGTACAAATAGGATGGCCATGCCAATAGTGAATGATGCCTGTGCTCAAGGTACCGAAACTGTATGTTCACCACCTGCTTAGCATACATGGCACACGTGAAATTTTTATATATAAGCTTCAGCATCACCCCCATTAAGTTGTGAGTTCCCTGAAGAGCTCTGTCTGCTTTATTAGGATTATAATAAACTTTCTGCCACTAGACTGGAAGACTCCTTGAGTCCAAGAATTCTTTCCAGACAACTCCACCCTATTTTGGTATTTTGGGGTCCCTACTCCCCTAAAACTGTAGCAATGTCCAACTCTTTGCAATCCCATTTGGGGTTTTCTTGGCAAAGATACTGGAGTGGTTTGCCATTTCCTTCTCCAGCTCATTTTACAGATTAAGTAACTGAGGCAAACAGGGTTAAGAGACTTGCCCAGGGTCACCTAGCTAGTAAGTGTCTGAGATCAGATTTGGACTCAGGAAGATGAGTCTTTTTGACTCCAGGCCCAGTGTTCTATCCATTGAGCCATCTAGCTGCCTGCTAGTGATTCAGAGATAGTTTTTGTTCGTCCTTTATTTTCAGAAAAGACCAATGACATCAGAAAGATGATATCTTGACTTGAAAGTGAATTGGAAGCAGAGCCATGCAAAATTATCAGCTTCACTCTCACCTCCAGAGCCATTTGAATCCATTGGCAAGACATAGATCAAGATGATGGGAGATGGCCCCAGATGCATTGGGAGACCTTGGCTTTTTTAAAGTAAAGTCTTCCTCAAGTCTTGGTTTGTTTAGGGCAACACCCATTAAGTGATTAAGACTAGGTAAGCAAGGAGGCAAAAAAATGACCTCTTTTACTGACTTAAAAAAAAAAATCAATCTGGGAGGTATAGACCTTCAGGGTTTCTAACCAGAACACAAAAAATATTGCTATTTACAGTCATTCTGAGCCAATAAAACCCAAACAATACTGGACAGGCTTTGACTGGGACCTACTGTTGGTCATTCAGTGAGAGCCAAAGTGATTTGGGGTTAAGGCATACTCAAGTACCTCCATTTGAATCTGAATGGGCTTTAGAGACAAAGCCTGGTTTCCTGAGTTCTATTTCAAGAAATTTACATTCCTTTGGGAAGAGCACCCACATGTAAGTGTACAATTTCCCCATGTAGAAAAAGGAAAAGAGGAAGGGAAGAAAAAGAGAAGGAAGGAAGGGTCTCAGAGCCCATATATTTAGAGGGCAAGAGATCTTACAGGTCATTAGCCCAACCTCATCATTTCGTAGACGAGAATACTGAGACCCCAAGAGGTGAAGTGATTTATCCAGGGTCATAGGAGTAGTAAGTTAGTAAGTGGTAGAACTGTATTTGGACCCACACCTCCTGACTCTAGTGCCAGAATCCATTTCACCATACTATACCACTTTTCTTTTTGGACTTCATTTGTTCTTATTTTTAAAGTGAAAAAATCAGGGTCCAAACCATATGGTTTTTAAAGTTTTTTTTTTTTTCCATTTCTAATTATCATGTTGATACAACAGGAAGATCTTTCTCATCCACTAATAGGCCTATGTGACCTGCTTTTAGCTTGAGTCACATGGAAGCGTGAGTCTGTACATGAGCCTGAGTTTCATAGAGCCTGTGGTGGAAGGAGCTTGCCAAATGGGTGAAACAGGAAAGGGTGGAGCATGAAGACAGAGTAAGGCAGAGCTGGGAGAGAGGGCAGGCAAAGAGAGACAGAGCAGCTAGCATGAATTAGAGGGAAATTTTGCCTAAGGGAGCTTGTTTGTGGGGAAGCCTGGCAGAGGGAAGGCTTGGGGATGGCGGTGCTCCCTGAATTAGTAATGTGTACAAACTTCTTTGTTACCATGGTAGATTTGGCTTTCTGGTGTTTGAATAAATATCTTGGTTTCATCTTTGAGCAAGAGAGTCTGTTACATTTTGTGATTCAAACGTGGAAATACGCCAGCATATATGAATATATGTTATTAAATTAGGATACTTAGATAATTGAGGGAATTTCAAGGAGCTAAAAATTGGTCACAGTTTAAGAAATAGAACTAAAAATGAAATAACATAGAAAATAGGATTAATTCATTTCAATGATGAATAAATGTTTATTGAATTAAATTAAATCAGATAAAGATGTGTCTTAAGTGGTACAGGGGAAGAATTGTTGGTCCTGGAGTCAACAAAGCATGAATTCAAATCTGGCCTTATACAAACCGTATGACCCTATGCAAGTTATTTGCCTTTCTCTGCCTCATTTTCCTCATTTACAACATGAAGGTAATAGTAGCACCTACCTCCCAGGACTGTTATGAGGATAAGGTCGTATTTATAAAGTGCTTTGCCAAACCTAAAGTTCTATGTAAACAGTTACTATTATTATAGGCAATGGCTCCATATTATTTATTGATATCAAACTTACTGATGGATCCCCATTAATGCAATATCATGTGCTCTAACATAATTATTTTATCTGTAGTCGAACATAATCTTGTCCTGTCATTAAGGTAGAAAGGATGGGACTTTACTTCTTGAGAAGAGATATTTGACCTCCACACAGTCAAAGGACCATTTGGATCTAAAGCAGAAAGCAACCATTTGATTCACTGGAATAATCAGTCAAAGTGATGATTTGACGGTATGGAAACAAAACAACTTGATTAATGGAATTTTCTAATGGGTTGCTATAGTCTGCTACCAGATCATTTCACGCATTGTATCTCCAGTAACCTAAGTGAGTGCATATACCTCAAAAAGAAATAAAAATGGTGATTCCTTCATCATCTAATTTTTTTTTTAATTTTGTGGAAAATAACCTTGGTACTTTCAAAAACATCTTAATCCTTTTCAGAGATATTTTACTCCAACTTTCATGTCTTTCAGAGATAATTGACTATAAGAAAAACATTGCATAACTCTAAATAACTGAAGACTTTTATTCTTATTTTTAAATATATTATTGTACAGGTACCTAAATTATTAGTTTAATATAACAAAAATTTATTACTGTACTATTTTGAGAGAATAATATACTTTACAAGTAAACATTGTTTGAAGATTAAAATAAATGCCAAAAGTCTTATAAAGACATGAGTAACATTAAAATATTTTATTAAGCAATTGGACACATTAATTAGAACCACAAAATATCTCTGCTTTATATTATAGAAGATAAATCTTACAAAGACATAAATAGGAAAATGTGCCTTTTGCAGTACAAGCCAATTTTAATGAACTCTCCTCACATATTTTTAGCTAGATGAATTGCTGGCATCAATTGTTTTTCAAGAAACATAAAGAATTCTTCCATGACAGTTACATTCATGTGTATAAAATTTAATTTGATATTTTAGTAGTTTTTTAAATCCACACATATGCCTACTTTAATGCCTCTTTGTGATATTAAGGTGACCCTAGGCTTCCTGATGGCTATGTCAGAAGGGCACAATCTCCGGTAGGTTCTTCAAAGTACAGTTCCAGCAGGAGCCTAGGATGGGAAGGTGAAAATTAGTTATGGTTTGCACCGTTGAATGAACAAAAGAATGAATCAATGAACAAATGAATGAGAAGGCACTGGGTTATAAATATAGAAGCAGACAGTTCGTTCCCTCAAGAAAATGACAATTTAATGTGGGAAACATATAAAAAATTTTGATGGCCAGGGAGGAAAATTTTGTCTTTAAAAGCTACAGGAATGGGTGGAGCCAAGATGGCAGCTGGGAAGCAGTGACTGGCGTGAGCTCCCCACCAAGTCCCTCCAAAAACCCATAAAAAATGGCTCTGAACCAATTCTAGAGCTGCAGAACCCACAAAGTGGCAGAGGGAAGCAGGGATCCAGCCCAGGACAGCCTGGATGGTCTCTGGGTAAGGTCTGTCCCACACGGAGTTCCCAGCCCCCAGCCGAGGGGAGCAGAGCTGAGCCCAG
>CM053627.1:164985579-164995579 GCA_028646595.1 Phalanger gymnotis
ATCAAAAAAAGAGCCTAGATATCATCTTTCAAGAAATTATCAAAGAGAACTGTCCTGATATTCTAGAGTCACAGGGCAAAATAGAAATTGAAAGTATCCACAGATCACCTCCTCAAATAGATCCCAAAAAGAAATGAAGGAAAAGATGGCCTTGTTTGCCTATTCAAAAAAAAAGGGCAACCCAATAACAACTAACATATCCATGAAGAAAAATGTTTAGCAAAAACTATAATTCTTCCAAAATTTATGTTATTCTCAGCTTGGCTTAAGTATATTAAAAAGCAGCAACCCCAGGGGTTCTAATCAAGTGGGAAGAGGGCAAGGATATCACCAGAAGCAGCCCTATAATACCAGAAGCCTAATTTTCCTTGGCCCCATATATTTCCTTTCTGTATTCCTCTTAATGAAAACACCCCAGCCATGTTTGTTCTATGCATGTATCTCTTCCACATGTTTTAATCTACATATGTTCCCTAAGAATATCTGCTCTACATACCTATGAATTTGTGAAAAGTTGTCTATTGGGCTTATTAGAATAATGTTTCATTTTTACTTTTCTAAACATGCTATTTTATTAAGTAGTTTTGCTTTGGATTGTGCCTCTGGTGGTCTAGTTAAAGTAACACATTGGTGGGAACTTGTAAGCTAAGGTTTTGAGAAGATACACTCTAACACAGTATCTTGACGGCATTTCTGGGTGATTAGGGTGCCCCCAGGTACTAAATATATACATTTAATCAATTAACCAATAAGCAATTTTAAATGTTTATTATGTGTTAGGTATTGTGGTAGACATTAGTGATAAAAAAACAAATCCTTCCCGCCAACCCCCAGCCATATCCCTACTGTACTCTCAAGGAGCTTGCATAAATATACAATGTTTGTGAAATTGTATTTTTAAAATTTGTGGTAGGGAAAGGATTTCAAATATGCACATTATGTAAATATTTTTCTAATAAAAATATTATCATTAAATAAAATGTCAGGATTTTCATATAAATTTTAATAGTCTTATTATTTTCTTCTTTCTGCTTATGCCAAAGGTATTCAAAATACTTTTGTGTCCTTGGAATAAAGGTTTTCTACAGAAACATGGTTATTATATTTAATAATTAAAAAACAAACAAAAAATTTCTTTTTATATTCTTATACCCAGAAAGGAAACTTTCCCTTCTTTACTGCAGAGTACACTAAGAAGCATGATTGTAATTAGCATATTTTTCTCTTTGGTTGTATACCATGTGTGTGGAATAGGAATAGAGCAATTATTTGAACAAATATAGTAGAAAAAAATATGGAATTGGAATGAGGATCTTGTCTTGACCACCAACTTGTGATACCTTTGAAACTATACTTTTCAAAACAGAAGTTTATTTGTAGAAAGTCTAAGAGACCACAAGATCTGGAGATTCTTTGTCTTTGGGTCCTAAGGGATGTGTTTGTACTCTAGAAGTATTGTTGACAAAAAGTTTTGTTTGTCTAATTATAGTCTTCCTTCTTCTATAGGGTAATTCATAAATCATTTCCTAAGTTCCTTTTTGTTTTATTTGTCCAGCTTTTTATGTATGAAAAATATTTCTCCTATAGCTCAGCCAATTGAAATGCTACAAGGACCAATGCAAATGTCTTTTCATTTATATAGCTTCTCTTTATCAACCCCAATAATCCTTTCTCCTTGGGAACTCTCACAGCACTTCATCTTCACTTCTCATTAGGGAGGCATTGGTATGAGGTACAGTGGAAAGAAGGATGAATTTGGAGTCAAAGGAACTGTGTTTGAATTCTAGGCTCTGCTATGTACTATCTGTGAGACCTCAGACAAGCCACAAACACTGTGGAAGTCAGTTCTTTATCTAGAAAAAGGAAAGGGGTTATGGGATCAGACTTAAAGATACATTTCAAGTCAAAAAGCATTTATTAAGCATTTACTATGTGCAGGCACTCTGATAAGTGCTAAACATAGGTTTCTATGTATTTTTATGCTCATTGCTATCATATTCTTATTCATTCGTTAATTTATCCATCCATCCATCCATTTATTTATTCATCTATTCATTCATTTATCTATCTATCTAATCTATTAATTAATTAATTAATTTATTTATTTATTTATCTATCACCTCAACATCCACTAGTCCTGAAGTTTTTAAGCTTTGTTTTGTTTTTTTTTGAGGGGGGACATGGACTCCTATGACAATCTGGTGAAGACTAAGGACCCCTTCTCAGAATAATATTTTTAAGTGCATTAAATAAAATCCATAGGATGACAAAGGAAACCCACTATGTTAAAATAAAGATGTAATTTTTTACTCATTCAAGTTTGTGGACACCCTGAAATCTATGTCCTGACCACTTGAGGTCAGTTACCTAAAATTACTCTTGGGGGTCATGGGTTATGGACCACGGGTTAACTATCTCTGCATTAGACTGTGAGCTCCTTAAGACTAGTGACAATATATCATTCATCTTTGCATCCTATACAAAGGCCTTTCTCATAAGTTCTCAATAAATGTCTCTTGCCTTGAATTGCATAAGTGGTTACTTTGGGTCACAGTTCAATTGCTTGCAAAATTTTTTAAGGAAAAAGGTCTAATTGAGACAATAAATTAGCACATTTATCAACCACTTATTATGGTCAGCTATGCTTGAATACATTGTCTTAGTTTATTTTAAGAGTGGGATTTTAACAGGATACAAAGAAGTCTAAATAACGCTCTTTACTTACTAAGAACCTCTCAGTTTATCTTGGGCAAAAATATGGGAGCAAGTGAAAAATTAAATTGGAGAAGACTCTGAGACCTCAGGCAATTTACTTTCCTTCTTGGCCTCAGTTTCTTCAGCTGTAAAGTGAAAGTGGTTCGGCTAGGGGATTTATAAAATCCCTTCTAGCTCCAATTCCCATTAACCTATTACTCTAAGAGAGAAAAGTAAAATATAACAATTCAGGAGATATCACAAAGCAGCCTGTGGTTAATAACTCCACCTGAGTGATGCAAACAGAAAGTGCTATAAGTAACTTCCTAAAATTTGACCATTCATTAAATTAACTCATAAGTCCCCCCAAAAGATAATGTATCAAAAATAGGGATAAGGATAGAGTTTTCAAAATTTGATCTTGTCACTTTTCTACCCAATCATTTAACTAGGGGGTGTCTAACCTTAGGTTTTTATTGAAACAATATACAAACATTTTGATTTTCCATTTTTGTGAGAGCTCTGCGGTAGCTTGGCTTCGTTCACTTAAGCATTTTATGTAAATTTCTATGCTTGTAGGTGGGCCGCATCATTTTGGACAGCCCTGGCTTAACTTGTAAGAAGAATGAATGACTGGGAGTACTTTGTTTAGTTCCCCATGTTTGGCACTTTCTTTACGAAGGTAACAGAATTACAAGGACTAGACTAGCAACCAAAATACCAAAGAATAATAGTTAAGATTACAATGTCCTGAAATTCAGTTTGATAAGAGTATTAAATTCCTCTATATAAATTCTCCCATGGATATTATAATTTTTCTTCTATTTCCCTAGATATCACTATTCTATTAAGTATTTCTTATACTCTGTCAAAACTTTCTTCTAGATTTTTCCATGTGAAACATTGGTTCTTTAGGATAACTGTGATTCCATCAGACAGGGTACATGATATACTGATATAGATCACAGCCCATCCACACCTTGTCGTTCTCTGTGTATGTCGCTGTGTTTTGTCTATCTCTTTCCATTGGAGATTCAGATCTTCCTGTATTTTAATGTCTCAGGATGTACCAGACCTCAACAATGCTTCTGAAACAGAAGAAGGTATTATAAGAGAATCTGAGAGACAGGTCAGCACTAGGCCTTCATAATATTATGTTTGAATTCATGTAAGAGGAGACTAGAGTACCAAAGAGAAACTCAAGGGAGTAGGAAAAAAAAAGTAAGTGAGGCAGCTGTCTGAGCTCTAGGGGCAAAAGTTTTTGTTCCAGGGCAGGAAAAATGAATTGACGTAACAATGGTCACATCAAGTAGTCATCCTTAAAATTATCACACATAATACCGCTGAGTTTTCACACCTCCATTGTTGGTTCTTGTTCCATGTGGAATTATTACGCCATCAAATCAAAATTACGCCAGTGCAATTTCTTAGACAAAAGGCAGTCATGGCAGGGGATGGGGAGTGTAGAGATGGGGATTCTCATTCAGGCACATTTAATTTTTTTAAATCTCTGATGTCACAGAGGCTATGGTATGCACAGTCTATAAAATAATAACTAATGTTAAAGAGCATTTTTACTGGGATAACCATTTTCATATTTAGAGGCTAGACTGCAGCATTTCAATGGAAAAATCTAGAAATGTTCCAGCTTTTTGATAGGGCTATATGGCTTCAAAAACCATAAGCAGGTAGGTATGTATCTACTTAGAATCATAATAATATGTAGTCTTTATTTAAAAAAAAAGAAAGCTGGAGGAAGAGGGGAAGTGCAGTAGATTTTGCCTGTATCCCTAAACATATAATGTCGGGATGAGGAATTTAAATGACAAACTAGAAGAAGCCTGGGTATTCTCTCTTTCCTGCTTTGGAAGAGATCTGAGCAAGGTGACTATGCCCCCTTGGGGCATAAACTGCCTGGACGTCTCAGTCCCCAAAAGGCAGCAGATTTTGGAGACTCCACAGCCTCTTCTAGGGGAAGTAGTATGGGATAGAAGATAGTCCCTTCAGTTTGTAATTAGAATATATCTAGGTACAAACACTTCCCCTGCCACTTTGCAGCAGCTATGTGATCTTAACTAAGTAGGCCATTCAATCTCTTTGCATTTTAGTTTTCTCTTAGACAAAATATGGTAACAATTCCTGTAGTACCTGTAGCACTGAGGTTGTTATAGGGTTCAAATGAAATAATGTATGTGAAGTGCTTTACGTATTTCAAAGCACTTTTTTCTCAATGCCTCTTTTTACATTCACCTTGTCTCCTCTTTTGAATCGCTCATAATAATTTTGTCATGAGCTAGCCCAGCCACAGAAAGCCTCCTCTTCTAGTCTGTATACAAGCTCTGCATGGCTAATAGCTCTACCATACACACACACACACACACACACACACACACACACACACACTATCTTTGTGCAAGCTACCAAATCATTGGAATTCAGGATACTTATACTTTTCTTTGACCAGAATGTATTTTGCTTTCAAGTCTTGGGCTCTAATTTAAGGTAAATACCTCTGCATCTCCCCCACCCCTGCCAGTTTTCCTTCAAACTTTCCATCATAAACATTTAATATTGCCTTATGACTGGCCGTGGTGTTTTCCCTAGCAGCAGCAGCAGGTATTGTCTAGAAGGCAGACCATAATATCCTGTTGTTTTCTCATTCTCTATATTTGCATTTAGTTTAGTAAATTATTTATCAGCAGTACATTTGGATTTTTTCCCCATTGGTTTCCCAGTTTCTTTCCCCTTAATTATCATAGCTAAGTTTTTGGAGACTCAAGTTCTAAAGAACCATTGACAAAACAGTTGCTGTTGAAATGAACCCTGTGAATATTCTACACCAGTCGAGTATGGCCTCAGTGTTGCTTTGGGGTCCTGTCAGTGTGGTGCTCTGGGGCTCAGTGCTTGGTGATGGTGGGAGTAAGGGGAATATATGAGAAAGGTGAGTAATGATTTTGAACTGGCTATTCTTTTCTGCAGTGAAATATCATGAAGTTGAAACCTGCGTTTTTCCTGACAGTTACCTCAATAGGAATGCTCCCTCTGTCTTCTCACCAAATACCATTAAATTGAAACACTTGAATTACATGTCTAGAGTCCATAGCTTAGTTAATGACCATGTTCAGTTTGCTTTCATAGCTGAAAGTTCATCAATAGCCCATTATGCTAATGTTACCTTTCCCTCCCAAACCAGCACATGTAAAGAAAACCACAGTTTTATAAAATTGGTAGTTTTAAATTAACTGTCATTGGAAAAAGGTCATTTTCTCAAAAAAGACCTGAGAGGCACATTTAAAACCCTAAGGATATGATTATCTTCTTTCTTTTCTATTGACTGGTTCCATTTTTTTTAAAAAAAGGAAAAGAACTGATGAGAACTGTTATTTGATATACTATGGTAAGAATTCTCTCAACTCATTTTTTTGCTCACATTGGAAGAGAAGGCTAATATTCTGTAAAGAAATGCTAGAATTCATCAATTGTATTGCCAAGGTTATTTTTTTCTGACAGTTATGCGTAACACCACAACTAAAGAATTCTCCCTGTAAATGGAAATCTCTCTCTTTTTTTTTTACCATATTCGAGACATAATTCAAATATATAGATTATTATGATATGAATATTTCTAATGTGGTTTTTGGTCTTTTCAACAATACCCCTTAGTGCTAATGTAACTTCTAGACAAAACATACATATATATGTATACATGTATATACGTATATAGATGATGATGATGATGATGATGATGATAGGAACGTTGACTTAGAGTTGAAACCTTGGATTCCATGTAGTCCAAACTGAGGCCCTAAGGAATTACATGGCTTATGCAAGGCTACAAAGATAGTAAATCTAATAGCTAATATTCAAACTGAAATCTTCTATTTCCTAATTAAAGGTTCTTTCCATTGTGCCAGGTTAGGACTGTATAGAAGCTGATAATGTTCTCCCCACCAGAATATAGCTTCCTCCCCAGGAACCAGCCTAGATACTGATAAAACTTTCACCTTTTCTTTACCAGAACCAGATCTCTTCCCTGGTCTCCAGCTCTAAACATCACCTCCACATACCCTCTTTATATGTTATCTTCCCCCAATAGAATTTAAGTTCCTTGAGGTCTTGGTCACTTGTGTTTATATTTTCAGCACTTAGCAAAGTGCCTATCACATTATATGCACTTAATGAATGGTCTACATATCTGTCAATTAGTTAATTAACCTATCTATCTATCTATCTGTCTATCATCTATCTACTAGCATGAGTGGTTTTGGGATATATTGGGATATGGATTCCCTAGGAAGTTGGTTTCATTCTTAGGATGAAATTTGATTTAGATCATATCAGGAAAATAAGAACTAGGATAGCCTTTACATGTAGCCAGAGAATTGAAAGTGACTTCAGTGATCATCTAATCCTACTTATATTTGGAAATATGATTCCCAACAAGTGTTCGTCTGTCCTTTGCATGAAGATCTTCAATGAGGCAAAGCACCCAATCTTCACAGGAAGAAAATTATAACTTTTGGTAAACTCTAATTGAATATGGTCTTGGTCCTATTGTCATTTCCAGGGAACAATTCAAATTTTCTGGGGATAGAGAATGAAAGAGTCCTAGAATATATGGACTATCTGAATAGTGTAGGTGTCAGTTATCTCCTATGGAGAAAGAGAACACATGGGAAGGGGAAAGACAAAATAAACACACTTAGATATGAGCAACACTGAGCTGTTATTAAGTAGAGTGGATAAGCATAACATATGGAGATATGGAAAAAGGAATAGCACTGTTAGGCATATACTTCTCTGGTTGATTGAGTGGATCTAAAGAATAGTCTTTAATAGAGTTGTATCAGCTTGGTAAGTAGTTCCTAGTGGAGTTATTATGGATATGTATTCAACCCTGTAATGTTTAAGAATTTATATCAATTACCTGGATGAAGGCATAAATGGGAATATTTGTCAAATTCATAAATGATGTAAATCTTAGAGGAATAATGAACCTCAAAGATAGAAGATTTAATATCTAAAATGGCTAGAAGGGTGGATCAACTCGTTTCAAAAAGAAATTTAACAGGATATAATGTAATGTTCTATACATAAATTAAAAAAGCCAACTTCACAAGTATAGCATAGACATATCTAGACCATCATTCTTCTGAAAATAATCTATGAAATTTCAATATATCAACAGCGTTAAGAAAAAACCTAATGCAACCTTGGACAAAGTTGAGGAAATGACAACTTCAGTTAAAGGACCCACAATAGTTTGGTCAGCCCACATCTAGAATATTGTGTTTAGTCATTAACATTAAGGTCATTGACAAATGGGAGCATGTCCATAGAAAGATGACTAGAATGAAAAGGAGATACAGTCCTTAAGAGGATTGTGAAAGGAACTAGAGATGTCATTCTTGGAGAAGAGAAGCCCTAAATTATTCCTTTTTATAAGTATTGAAAGAGCTACAATGTAGAAGAGGGATTAGGTTTGTGAAAGAATGTTAGGAAAGATCTGAGTTTGAATCCTGCCGCTAATATATTTTAGCTATGTGATCATAGTCAAGTATCAGCTAAAGTTTTCTAATCTTTAAAATGGAAGTAATACTTGGAGTTTTTCTGAGGATCAAATGAGATTTCATATATAGGGCATCTTCAAAGTCTTAGTACATTGTTAAAGGTAGCTTAAAGAAAGCATAAGACTGCACTAACACTTTTGGGTCATGTATGCATACATATAAACATGTCCAAAAAAACTTTGAAAATCTTGAAGTACTATATAAATGTCATATGGCTGTTATTATGGTTGTGCTTTGCTCTCAGAGACAGAATTAGTAACAACGCGTGGAAAATTCAGAGAGGTAGAATTAAACACAACATAACAGAAAAATTTCTAATAAATACAGCAATCTAAAAGAAGAATTTATTGCTTTGGGTAGCAAAGGGTCTTCCTTCTTTGAGGTCCTCAGGTGGAGGTTGGATGAATAGCTATTATTGATATTGAAGAATTCACATTCAAGCACAATTTGGACTAGATGACCTCTGAGGCCTCTTCTAACTGATATGATGTCATTCTGTGAGCTGCACAAAAAACACTGAGTCAGCCATTTGAATGCTCAGGCTACACAACATCATGTCTCTAACTATTTGGAACTATCTAAATAAAGCATTTTAACCTAGTGTTCATGAACTTAAAATATGCAAATAACTATATTTTAATATAATTGGATTCTTTTGTAACCCCAGTATTTTATTTTTTGCTCTTTTCTCAGAAAGGGCCTGTAAATTTTACCAGGCTGGCAAAAGACTCCTTGGTATACATATTCCTATTCTTACACTCAGACCCACACAACCCCTTTCCTCACACCATACCCATAATCGAGTGGGCCAATTGGATTATTCACTTTTCAAATAATATTTTCTTTCGTGTAGATAAGGAAGGATGTACAAAGTACAAAGTAAGGTGAAAATATGGTAATTATCTGGATATTTTAATTATTTTATAGAGTCAATTGTTAAAAGATGCTTTAATTATCTGGACTCAGCCAAATGCATTTACATCTGCCTGGTTGTACAAAACTATTGATTCTCATATGGAAGTGAGGTTAGGCTTGTTTTTACTAGGCCCCAGAGGACCATACTAGGAACAATGAATGGAAGTTGAAAAATGGGATATTTTAGCTCAATATAAAGACATTTCATAATATGCAGAATTTTGCAAAAGGGAAATAGTCTTCAGACTGGTTAGTTCTAGTTCTAGTTTTGCCTGTCTAACCCAAGCAGAGTGAGTTACCAAAGATCCTATAATATGGAAGCTGAAGGAAAAAATTTAGTCCAACCCCTCAATTTACAAATGAGAAATTAAGCACCAGAGGTGTTGTCACACAGGTAGTAAATTGCAGCACCAAGAGTGTAACCCAGATTCTTTATCACCAGACCCAGAGCTCTTTTCACTATACTCTGCTACATCACTCCTTTGGTCTTCTTTC
Source organism: Phalanger gymnotis (assembly GCA_028646595.1). Classification (NCBI taxonomy): domain Eukaryota; kingdom Metazoa; phylum Chordata; class Mammalia; order Diprotodontia; family Phalangeridae; genus Phalanger; species Phalanger gymnotis. The sequence continues at coordinate 164,995,254 of CM053627.1, forward strand.
CCATCATTTAAATGAATTAGACTAGATGATCTGTAAAGTCTTTTCAATTTCTAATAATCTATATTTTTTTTTACTAGTTGTAAGAGAAAAGGATTCTCTATAAAGAGCAGAATGAATAAGAATTGTGAATGCCTGTCTTTGGTTTGCTTAATGAAGCATCTGATACTTTGCGATTCATTCATCATTATACAATGCAACCATCTCTACACCTAGATGATGAATCTTAATGCTTTTTTTGCCAGATAGTTTAGGAACCTCTTTGTCTTTTAAAATAAATGTCAGGCAGGACTTTTCATGTGACTTATAGGCTTTGGAGAATTCAGAGA
>CM053627.1:165000579-165001774 GCA_028646595.1 Phalanger gymnotis
TTTTAGGCCACAAGCCCAAGCCTTAAAAAAAATACAAAGTTCAACTCTACAGTCCAGTAGTAGTTCTTCTGTTCCCTGATCAGTGTTTTGTTTTGTTGTGTTTTTCTTGTCAAGCATTCTCCTAATGGTGCTATTATGTGCTCTTTCAATGATGAAGAAATTAGAACACTGAAGATATTAAATGATGCATTTGATAGTATCTGTCCTAACTCATCCATCTTTACTAGCCAAGGCCTTAGTTGATTTTTTTAAGAAAGAGGATGAGCAATTGGATATTCTTCTTTTTTAAATTTTGCCTTTTTACATTTTTAGTTACCTGATTTGTAATTACAGCCTGATATCATCGGATCTTAGATTTAGTTAATTTTAAAAAAATTAATGTTAGTTTTTAACATTCACTTCCATAAGCTTTAGAGTTTTAAATTTTCTCTGCCTCCCTCTCCTCCCCCCTCCCCAAGACAGTGTGCAATCTGATAAAGGCTCTACATATACATTCTTATTAAACATATTTTTGCATTAGTCATTTTGTAAAGGAGAATTAGAATGAAGAGGAGGAGCCATGAGAAAGAAAAAAACAAAACAAAAAGAGAGCAAATAGTATGCATTCAGACTACATTGTTTATTCTCTGGATGTGGATAGCGTTTTCCATCATGAGACTTTTGGAGTTGTCTTAGATTGCATTGCTGAGAAGAGCTAAGTCTATCAAAGTTAATCATTGCATAATGTAGCTGTTACTGTGTACAGTGTTCTCTTGGTTCTGCTCACTTCACTCAGCATGGGTTCATATAAGTCTTTCCAGGTTTTTTTGAAGTTTGTCTGCTGATCATTTCTTATATAGCACAATAGTATTACATTACATTGACAAACCCCAACTTGTTCAGCCATTCCTCAATTCATGGACATCCCTCAATTTTCAATTCTTTGTCACCACAAAAAGAGCTGCTATAAGTATTTTTGTACATGTGGGTCCTTTCTCCATTTTGATGATCTCTTTGGGATACAGCCCTAGCCCTAGAAGTGGTATTGCTGAGGCAAAGGGTATACACATTTTATACCCCTTTGGGCATAGTTCCAAATTGCTCTACAGAATGGTTGGATGACTTCACAACTCCACCAACAATGCATTAGTATTCAAATTTTCCCACATCTCCCCTAGCATTTATAATTTTCCTGTTTCATTATGTTAGCCAATCT
>CM053627.1:165002274-165017630 GCA_028646595.1 Phalanger gymnotis
TGTGCCTATAGATATCTTTAATTTCTTCCTCTGAAAACTACCTGTTCATATCCTTTGACCATTTCTCAATTGGGGAATGACTTGTATTCCTATATATTTGGCTCAGTTCCCTGTATATTTTAGAAATGAGGCCTTAATCAGAGACACTGGTTGTAAAGATTTTCTCCCAATTTTCTGCTTCCCTCCTAATTTTTGTTGCATTGGCTTTTTTTGTACAAAAACATTTCAATTTAACATAATCAAAATTATCCATTTTGCATTTTGTAATACTCTCTATCTCTTGTTGGGTCACGAATTCTTTTCTTTTCCATAAATCTGATAAGTAAACTATTCCTTGCTCTCCCAAATTATTTATAGTATCAGCCTTTACTCCTAAATCATGAACCCGTTTTGACTATTTTGGTATACAGTGTAAGATATTGGTTTATGCCCAGTTTCTGCCCTACCATTTTCCAATTTTCCCAACAGTTTTTGTGAAATAGTGAATTCTTAGCCCAGAAGCTGGCCTCGTTGGGTTTATCAAAGAGTAGGTTGCTATAGTTGTTGACTTCTCCATCTTGTCTTCCTATCCTATTCCACTGATCCACAACTCTGTTTCTTAGCCAGTACCAGGTAGCTTCGATGACCCCTGCTCCACAGTGCAGTCCAATATCTGGTATGGCTAGGCCACCTTCCCCAGCATTTGCCCTCATTAATACTCTAGATATTCTAGACCTCTTGTTCTTCCAGATGAACTCTGTCACCATTCCATCCAGCTCCATAAAATAATCCGTTGGCATTTCCATTGGCAAGGCACTGAACAGATAGATCAATTTAGGTAAAATTGTCATCCCTACCATATTAGCTCAGCCCAACCATGAGCAAGTGATATTCCTCCATTCATTTAGATCTGACCCATTCACGCGAAATGTGTTTCACAATTATGTTCATATAGGCCCTGGGTTTGTCTTGGCAGACAGACTACCAAATATTTTATAGTGTCTACAGTAACTTTGAATGGAATTTCTCTTTCTATTTCTTGCCACTGGGCCCTGTCAGTAATGTATAGGAATGCCAAGGATTTATGTGCATTTATTTTATATCCTGCAACTTTGCTAAAGCTGTTTATTATTTCAAGTAGTTTTTTACTTGATTCTCTAGGATTCTCTAAGTAAATTATCATATCACCTGCAAAAAGTGATAATCCAGCTTCTTCTTTTCCTATTCTAATTCCTTCAATTTCTTCCTCCTCTCCCATTGCTACAGCTAACGTTTCTAGTACCAAATTGAATAACAGGGGTGACAATGGACATCCCTGTTTCACCCCTGATCCCATTGGGAATGCATCTAGCTTATCCCCACTACAAATAATGCTTGCTGATGGTTTTAGGTAGATGCTATTACAATTTCAAGGAAGGCTCCATCTATTCCCATGCTTTCCAGTGTTTTTATTAGGAATGGGGGTTGTATCTTGTCAAAGGCTTTTTTCTGCATCTATTGAGATGATCATATTGTTTCTGCTAATTTTGTTGTTGATATGGTCAATTATGCTATTAGTTTTCCTAATACTGAACCAGCGTTGCATTCCTGGAATAAATCCTACCTGGTCATAGTGTATTATTCTGGTGATAAGTTGCTGCAATCTTTTTGCTAATATTTTATTTAAAATTTTTTCATCAATATTCATTAGGGAAATTGGTCTATTCTCTTTCTCTGTTTTGACTCTACCTGGTTTGGGTATTAGTACCATATTTGTGTATAAAAAGAATGTACTTACTATCTATCTCTTTATCTATCATCTATCTATTGGTATCACCACTTTACAGATGAGGAAACTGATGGTCAGAGAAGTTACAACTTTTTGTCCATTGTCTGATCATTACTAATTGTCAGGAGGCATCTAAACCCAAAATTTGTCTAACTTTTGACTCACTTTCAACCATCCCAGTACAGACTGGTCAAACTGAAGACTAGGAAATTCCAAATATGTGGACTGACTGGTATATTCTTCTCTGGATGCATGTATTTCTCTTTATTAATATTACTTAAAGTATGCCTATCCATTAATCTATTATTAATTAAAATTAATTTGTTTATAAGTGTTCAGAAGAAGAGGAAATCATTTTTCTGATTAATCATTCATAAGGTAAATGTAGTAGCTGAATTTTTAAACTGAATGTTGCTTACAGTTGAATTAGATTATAGTCTTTATTGGTCATATTAAACATTTATCTACAAAACAAAGCCCACTGTGCTCTTTCCCTAGATGTGAATTTCTTCATTAAACTCAGTTGGATTACATTTGTCTGTCAGCAGAATTGCAGAAGGCTTCATTTTAATCATTAAAGTACACACTTTAATAGTTCTATACCAAGATACCTTATCACACAAGAGATACCTTATCACACAAACAACAGTCCTCAAAAGGATGGGAATGTCATTACAATCAGTTGATTTGGGGTTGGTCCCATTCCTTCTCCTCACTGAAGATTAGATGATCTTGCAATCAATATGAGTAAACAGTTTAGGGCACTTGTCTGCAGAATAATAAACAGAAAGTTTAAATGATCAGTTCCTGCACAGAAGGAGCCTGGGTTGCAAAGGGTCCATAAAAGCATTATCTTTTCCATTATTTCACCCTAGGCTTTTTGCCATTTTCAGGTTTTAGTACAATGTTTGAAAATAGGTTTCTAACATGGTCAAGTCAGGTTGTGCAGTTAACTTCTCAGCAGACATTTACTGGAAAGCTCTTGTTGATACACTACCAAGACATCTCATTCCTTTGGTTATCTTTTGCAATAAAGATTGGAATAGAATTATCCTAATATCAGCACAATAAAACATTCCTTTGTTTTGTTCGGTCGTTTCTGTGTTTCAGGCTTGTTCATTTCTTTGTGACTCCATCTGAGGTTTTCTTGGCAAAGATATTGAGATGGTTTGCCATTTACTTCTCTATCTCATTTTACAGATAAGCAAACAGGGATAAGTGACTTGCCCAGGGGCACACAGTAAGTATCTGAAGGTGGATTTGAACTCAGGGAGATGATTATAAAACCTTAAAATAAGCAACACGATGTTAGTGGACAGAGTCCACTAATTTCAAGTCAAGGAGACCAGGGTTCAAATCCTGTGTCTAACATTTACTAGAATTGTGACCCTGAAAAAGTTACTTAACCACTATTATCCTTGCTTTCCTTATCAATAAAATGAGGAGATTGGATTCAATGTCCTCTGAGATCTCTTACAGTTGTAAATCTATGATCTATTAGCCCAAATGTGAATTACTATGGAATTTTGTTCCCAATAAAGTATGTAGACAGAAAGGTACCCCCATTTAAGGGAGCAGTTATGCTGAATAAATTTTGCACAACTGTAAAAAAAACTCAATGTAAGTTTACAATATCAACTACACTATAACTCTATCGAGGTGAAATATTGTGAAAACTCCTGTCTAGATGCATTACAAAGACTTACAGAACAGAAAGAAAACTAAGGTGGGGCAATAAGAACTTTGGGTCAAGGCACTAAAATTTGGAAGATCCCAAACATAAAGTGAAAATTTCAAACCATGATACAATTTTTAATTTGTTAAATTTGCATTTCAACAGTACTTTTTTATTTTGGCAGCATAGAAACAACAGAGCTTTGTAAATAGTGAAGAAAAATAAACTAGAAAGCTATTAGAAGGCATGTTTCTCAAGTGTCTCACATTAATCAGTCAGACAGTCATTCAAAAAGCATTTATTAAGTACCAAATATGAGGCAGGCATTGAGCTAAATATTTGGAATACAAATTGAAAGAAAGAAAGGATAAAAGCAAGCAAGCAAGGAAGGAAGGAAGAAAAAAGAGAGGGAGGGAGGGAGGAAAGGCCTTTCCCTCTAGGAGCTCATAATCTAATTGGTGAAAAAATACAGTAAAAGAAAGCTGAAAGGGGTGGCAGGGGGAGAGGTGCTGTTATTCAGGGACAAGATGGGCAGTTCCAAAGGAGTGTGACATAGTGAAATGAAGGCTCTGAGAGGCACTCTCTTCTCTGCTGTCAATGCAGAGGGAAAGACTCCAGTGGCAGAAGGTTCTGGTGAGGTATGAATTCCAGGGCTAAAGTGATCTTTCAGGACAAAGAGGTTCCAGAGACATGATGGAGAACTCCAGAGTCATGAAGCTGGTTGGGAAATGAAACATTAGCTGGGCACTCCCATTAGCAGTCCCATCCTGCTTTCCCAGAGCAGCAGCTTCTCCTGCATTTACTTTGAAGTGTCCTGGGATCTCCCCTCATCAGTATCTTACTGTCTGTTTCCACCTTGGGCCCTAGCTCTGCCCCCTCTTCACCCCACCCCCTCCACTGTATGCCTCTATGCGTCTGCATTATAGAGTAGTTGTGCTCAGATTTTCCCTCTTACTCGAGAGACGGTCTTAATTGCTTCATGTATTATTTTTACATAACAAATTACAAAGCGTTATGTGCAGACTGTAGCATCATAATTGTTAGGTACACCTGTGAAAGAGACATAGCCTTAAATCAGTCTTTGTACTAGACTTATTTCATAGTGTAAACTCATATAAGGCAGGGATGGAGATCAGTGACTTTCCCCATATTGTCTATCGTTGTGGCATGGAGAATTAGTGAATTAATAAGTGCTTTATTTTTACATGGGTGGGAAGTTTTGGGGTTCACAGGACTTAAGAATTTCAGATTTTCTTCCATTGCATGCATTTTTATATGAAAGCCATTTTCTCTGTCATCATTCAAAAGAAATCATTGATGACTTATTACAGGAATACTCAGACTATATTTATATTTACCACCAGTTTTATTATCATACCTGAATTTGCCAGTCTCTTAAATCAAAGAGCATGAATCAATCATATATGTTGATCTTACTCTAAGAGCTTTCTGGATAGGAGACTGAGTCGGCAGAATCAATCACTCAACAAGGATTTATTGAACAGTTGACATTTATATAACATTTTTAGGTTTACAAAACTCAATGCTCATAATCAACCCTCCTCAGTCACTTGCATATTGTTCATTTTACAGAAAAACAACTGAAGTTTCAAGAGTGTAACTTGGCCAAGGACATTTTTCTGATAAGTGATAGAACTAAGACTAAAATCCAGGTGAGGAAAATTGTGCTTAAAATGAATAAATAAGTAAATATTTAATAGTTAAGAAAATACTTTTAAAAAATTAGATAAAGAGGATTCACACTAGATTATCCTAATGCCCTTTCCAGCACTAACATTCTCTATTTGGGATACTAGGTAAATCACTTGACCTCTTAATTGTGTCGACTGGATCAAAACTGGCCTCTGACCTGTGGGTAGGGAGAGCCAAACAAATAGAACAGGCTAGAAACAGGAGAGTCAGGACACAAAACAGAAATTTAATTAATTTCAGAGTGAAGAAAATGATGTATGCATACAGAAGCCTCCCTCCTAAGAAGGAGAGCTTAACATGCTGGACTAAAAGCAAGTCATATATATACTGGGCTGGAGCATGACATAATCACTTTTAGCTCTTGAGTTACTGTCCCCATGGGCCCTGTGGGAATAGCACTGTCTCAAGTCTTGGGGTTGTGCCCACCCTGTGCCCCCATAGTTCTGTGACTGGAGTAGGAGTGCAGTACCTGTCGGTGATAAGGAACAGGGATTGTGAATGTGTGATGGATGGCCCTGAGAAATAGGGGGAGCTAAATCCCTCAGTGAACACCAGTTGCTGGTCCAAGCAATGCACTTTGCCAGAGGGTGATATTATCCTGAGCACAAAGGATATTTTGTTATGCCAAGCTCGGGGCATAGCCTGCTTGCTGTCCCTAAGCTCTGGAAAACAGGGTATCACCAAAATATTTTGACAACTGTTTCAGAAAATTAATAAGCATTTATTAAATATCTATCATATTCTAGGTACTGAGAATACAAATGTTAATCATGAAATAGCCTCTGTCCTCAAGAGCTTATATTCTATTGGGGAAGACAAGTACACAATATTTTGGAGGATTTTTGTTTGTTTGATGTTTGTTTGTTTTGACAACCCTTTGATGTCATCTCTCTAGAGAATTCCTGGTAAGGAACTTTGATGGATTCAAATGATCAGTTCTATTCAAATGACTACAAGACCTATATATTCAGCCCTGATAATACTTGAGAACTCCAGTCTCACATCACCATTTTAGTGATATGAATGCAATGCATACCTATTAAACTTTTCAAGTTGAATGTTCTTCTACCTTTACTTCTAAATCTCCAGACTGCTCCACCATTCTTAGGTTGCTACTAACCCTGAACTTCTCTCAACATCTGTCATCTTCCCACCCTGAAACATTTTTTTTCCATCCCTGTTGCTCCTTTCTTCTATTGATGAATTTCTCCCAGAACTTTCACTTTGAAGCAGGGCCCAAGCCAGACACTCTTCATTCTTCTCCAGCTCTAATTCTGACTCTAAACTTTTCCATCTTGCCCCATAATCTTTATTTTTCCTTCCTCCTATCCTTGCCTTTGAAATCTCTTTTATGTTTTTTCTTCCCCCATCAGAAGGGACACTCTTTAAGAGTAAGAACTACCTTTCTTGCTTGTATTTATGTCTCTAGCATTTGGCACAGTGCTTGGCATGCAATTAGTGCTTACTAAATGCTTTCTGACTCACTAACCAAATAACTTGTGGCCATGTCAAACTCAACATGTCCAAAACAAAACTTATCTACTTTCCCACAAAACCCAGCCCTCTTCTAAATTTCCTTTTTCTATAGAGTCCAATATCAGGCTTCCAGTCTCCAAGTTTTAGAACTACAGAATAACTACTGGATTGTCATTCTCCCTGACCACACATATACAAACTGTTGATGGGAATTGTTGACATTACCATCACAACATCTGTAACATCCATCCCCTTCCCTCCACTCATATGGTTACCACACTAGTTCAGGCCCTAATCATCTCTGTAGCCTCTTAATTGGTCTTCCTTAAAGTACTATATAAATAAGTGGTTGGCATTATGATAAATAGCTATGGATCATCTCAAGTGAGGACAGTATCTATAGGACATATAACAATAAAGCACCAATGAAATCTAAATTGAAGATCTTTCCATCATTTAAATGAATAAAATATTGTTATCATGATGTTGTCTTTATTCATTTTAGTTTATTTTTTGTGTAAAAAGTCTCACAAATTTATATTATCTGAATCACAACTGAAAATGTAAATGTAATTTTTCTTGATCATGCATCTTTTTTAGCTTTTCCATAATAATTTAGAATAAGATAATGTTTGAATTCATCTTATTTATAAATTAGAATGAGTTTTAGAGTTTTATCCAATAAGTCAAGTTTTGTGGAATTGCATTTTTAGAGAACAATACAATCTCTTTTAGGTTTTCATATACATTTTATATCTTCCAAGTGATGAAATTGCTCAGTATAGTAAAACAAATGAATAACAGTGTGGAAAGTTGAAGTCAAGATGGGAAATACTGTTGGGTAGTGGAAATATAATAAAACATTGAAGCTGTTAGGATTGTGTGATAAATACAAAATGAACAAAGTAATAGGATGATAGCTGTGGGGTAGTGGAGTGAGATATCATGAAAGGCTTTGGAAGCAGTTGGAAATTAAATGGGAAGTTAGACAAAACTAAATACTAAAGAGAGACTCTAAAATTTACATGATCTGGATTTTGTCAATCCTTGAGAAAATCATGAATCTGGTGCACAAACATGTGACCCCCTCAGAAAGTATTACCACTCTTCATAAACTAGGACCAAGATTTGTTGCTGTTCTCCCAACTGTCTGCTATTGTTGAATAATATGATTACCACAGTAAAATTTTATTCCCAGAACTTTTTACAATTATTATGAAATGGATGAGATGTAATGTGATGTTGTGTATAAAAGGCAGGCCTTTGAGAATTGAAGAAACTGGTTCAAGTCCTACTTCTGACATATTAGTTCTGTGATCATGAGCAACTCATCCTTTCATTGACCCAAAGGAACTAACTCTAAGACTATAGGTTAAAGAGAATTTGTTGATCTGAATGTACAGAGGGAGCTTCTGCTCCTACACAGATGAAATCACATGTCAGAACAGTAAGAAAAAAATCCTTTGCAGATGTCTGAATATTTTATGTTTTGTTGAACTTAATCACTCAAAAATTAATTTATTAAGTACTTACTATGTGCCAGACAATATGCTAGGGATACAAAGAATTTCTTTCTTTAGGAAGTTTAAATCCTATCAGGGAAAACACCAAAAACACATCCAGGTACATACAAAGCATAACCCTGCTTTAACTCAAACTGGAAGGGTTTTTGTTTTGTTTTGTTTTGAGGTGATTTGATTCCTGACTGGCTAAGAGATCACAGACCTGTAACACAGTATAGAGGGAGAAAGAACTTCATTTGTTTGGGAGGCACACTAAAGGGGGATGGAATGAGGAAAAGAAGGAGAGAGGGGGAAGAGAGAGGGGAGAGAGAGAGAGAGAGAGAGAGAGAGAAGAGAACCATAGAACCTCAGGCAGGTAGGGGACACAGTTCTCACCCATAATGTCCCCTTGACTTCTAGTGCCTGAAGCCCCAGAGACTTCTGTGAGTGGATTTTACTTTGGTGAAATCATTACCTCTGCTGGTTTGAGCTGAGAACTCTTCTAACTCCCAGATGAAGAGATCGTTTACTATTATATATTCATTTCTATATTCTTATTAGTATAATCTTCTATGGTTTTTCTTTGCTGATTGTTTTTTGTGATATTTGTGATGGTCATTGCACAACAAGCATTTATTGGGAAAAAGCTAAGCTGGCTAGTTTCAGCTAAGGGTCACCCTCCATCTTGAGAGGAATTAAGGAAGTATCTTTCCTTCTCAAACTAAATTCATATGCTTAGGATAAAAATATTTAATGTGTCATATATAGATACTAAATCTAACCTGATGCCCCATTTGTAAATAAAACCTGCTTAGCCAAATAGTGCTGCAGCATGCTTGCCCATCCATCTTTACACAACACAGATACATTTACACATACACACACACACACATGCACATGCATGCACACACACATATATACACACATAGTACAAGATAATTCCATGAGTAAGAGAAGCACTAATATCTGGGGGAATCAGAAAAAAGCCTTATGGACATGCCATTTGAGCTGGGCTTTGAAGGAAATTAGAATTATAAAGAGGTAGAGATGAGGAAAGAATGCATTCCAGGATTGGGGAACATCTTGGGTGGGAGGGAACACAGAGATGAAGAAAAATAGCAAATATTTCATGACATTTTCAGATGTGAAAAACATTTTGATCCTCACAACAACCCTGTGAGATAGATAGAATGTATAGACTGAAGAAGAGCAAGAAAACCAATTTGGAGAAGAAAAAGGAGGAGTATTATATAATTAGCCTAGAAAGGTAAGAGGGAGCTCATTATGAAGGGTATAATGGAAACCACCTAAGACTAAAAAGTAGGGAACCTCCCTAATAATTCTGTCAACCAACCTGCTATGTCACTGTGGTGTTAATGTGATTAAAGATCTTCCCCACCCATTAATCACCTTAATAGGCCTCAAGTGGAACTAGTTAAGGGAAGTTTGATTAGAGGATGCTTGTAAAAAGTCCAACACCTTTTTGCTAGTTAGGTCACAAAACAAGAGGTGTGAAGCCCTTGGGCCCTAAAAAGTGTATATATACTCTGAGGGTAGTAGTTAAGTTCACAGAACTGGTAGGGCTCTCAGAACTTCAGTAAGAGAGGATGAAAGCAAGCAGAGAACCAGCATTTGTGAGTGAGTGTTTATGGGAAAACACCAGCAGAGGGGATGGTTATGGGATAGCTTGGCTCCCTGCTGAGATATTGTGTTTTAATTTCCTTGCTGTTATAATGAAGTGAACTTATTGGTTTTGGGATACAATTCCTGCTATGTTGAATTGGAGTCATTGGTTTTTGGATTTGATCCTCTGGTGTCTGAATAAATGTTTTACTTCTGCTTTCTGTATGGAGGGTCTCATATTCTGCAATACAGAACACTATGTGCATATTCATGGTCACTATCAATATTGTGACACTTACCTTACAAACACAGTGACCTCAGATAAGATAGCTTCTCAGTGTATGGCATGAGCCTATTAAAAGACCATATGAGATAACTTATGGGAAAGTGTTCTAAAGAGTGCTGTGTTACAAACACGTTTTCTTGATTCTGCCACTAATGAAATATAGGTATTTGACTTTAACTTCTTTGAACACCCATTGCTTCATCTATAAAATGATGGGATTAGACAAAGACTTCAAGAAGGTGCAAAAGAGGTCTTCTCTACTTTCTCAAATCTCACTTTCTTTGAATTCAAAGAATTATGTACTTATGTACTTATGATATTTCTGCATTATATAATTACATATTTATTTTATATTTCATGTATCATGCTTATTTATATATTTCTTATATACAATATACTTATTATATAATTACATACTTTCGATATCCTAATTTGTATTATAGTAATTTGTATATGTCTTCTCCTCTACTAGATTCCCAGAATGAGAGAATCTCAGATTTGGAAGAGATCTCAGAAGTGCGGTTTGTTTGGTAGAAATAGAAGCTCCTCAAAGGTAAGGACTATCTTGTTCTTATATTTGTGCCATCAGTGACTGGGATATAAACTTGCACATAGAAAGTGTTTCATGATAATTTGTTATGATAAATTGAAATAAATAGTCTCTCCCACATCCTAGATAAGCAAACATCGAGCCTTTTTCTGAAGACCTCCAATGAAAACAATAGCATCATAGATTTCAAACTAGAAAGGAATGTTGAGGCCCATCAAGCAGAAACACTTTTTTTTCTTTCTACAAAAGAAGAAACTGAGATATGGAGAGGTTAAATGATTTGCCAATGATCATATAGCTATTAGATATCTGGAGTAAGATTTGAATCCAGGTATTCCTAACTCCAAGTCTAGTGCCCTAGAACTATTCCATGCTGTATCTTGAGGCAGCTTTGAGAAACCTATTCTATTTTCAGATAACTCCAATTATTAGGATGTTCCTTCTTAAAGCAAGGGGAAATCTTGCTTTTTGCAGTTTCTATACATTTTTCCTGGTTCTGCCTTCTTTTTCTCAGTGGAATAAATCTAATGAAGTGATTCATAAAATGGGCACCATGATAGACTAGTGAGTTTAACAACACATGCCAGAAAATTTTGGATGCTGTTATAATAGAAAATAATTTGTAAGTAATTTTGCTTTTATATAAATTTTAATTAGCCTGCTTATTTACTACTATAAACAAATATTTTCAAAATAAACAAAACTTGCCTATTATACAAATATACCAATTTCAATACAAGTCAAACTTGGCAAAAATGGAACAAAATACCTATAACTACAAAAGATAAACTTTATGTTCATGGCTCTTGCCTCTGTCCCACAGTGTTGGCAACCAAAATATTCAATGTGCTGTGTAATTCCTCCAAGCAAAGAACACTGTACAACAAGGGGGGAAAATGTTTGAAAAAATACTGGTCTAAACTCTAATAAAATAATCAAAGGAGAGGAGATATGTAAACATATGTGCGTGTATTTGTATACACACTTGTATACACACATAGATACTTATGTATATGTATACACACGTACATTCCTATATCTCTATATATACATAGATATGTCTGTGTACATATGCATGTGTGTATTTCTCTAGCATCTTTCCTAATGCCTTATTCACAGCAGACACAACTTCTTGTTGTTGAATTTCATCTCTTAAAACTATGACTTTAGCTAGGAGACTGCCCCAAGGATCTGCACTTGTCCCCATGCTTTTAAAAAAAGTTTTATTAATGCCTGGAACAAAACTGTAAGTGGTATCTTCAGAAATTTGCAGATGCTGCAAATCTTGGAGAGATAGCTAAAAGAAATGATGCCAAAGTCAGGTTCAAAATACCTTAATGAGCTCTGACTTTTGGCTAAAGTAAAGATAAAAGGTTAAAAATGTAAACCCTTAAACTTAGGTCCAAAAATTACCTTTGCAAGTAAAAGATGGGAGAGGCATGGTGAGAGACATTCATCTTAGTACTATCAGAATGTTTTAGTGGACTAAAAATTCAGTACCAGTTACTAGTAAGATAGGGCAATCAAAAGAGTTTACATGATTTAACCTTCCTTAAGGTTCTGAACTGGGAAAATGATAATCCTACTGTAGTGTACGCTGTGTTTTAAGTATATCTATACTGGTCATCAAATTGAAGGAAGGGAATTGATAATCTGAACAGTATACATACATATGTGTATATATGTATGTATTTATGTATATGTAATTACATATACAAACACATATATACATTATATATACATATACACGTATTGGCTTAGAACCATTAATATGGGAATAGGGAAAAGCCAAATGAGACGATTAAGTGAAGTAAAAAGTTGAGAGAAAATTCAAGAGATCAGCCTTCTGGAAAGTACTGAGCTTAATCCCATTAAAGATGATTATGTAGCTTTAGAGGAAAATTACTGAAACACTTTATTCCTATTACATAAGAACAAATGTACTGAGCAATAAATAGCAGGGAAAGGAAGATTCTGTGTCACAATTTGGCTTCTCTGTCAATAGTGAGAGAATTCTAGCTTTCCTTTAGACACACACAAACACACACACACACACACACACACACACACACACACACACACACTCCAAGACAAGAGCTTTGTGGATTTACAAGCAAGTATTACTTTGGTTTCTCTTTTTTATTGTTCACAAAGAGATGCTGAAGGCTCGTGATTGCTATGTTCTTAAAGCATGTTTAAACACTAGCTGGTTGACAATTTTTGCATTATCTATGGGTTTATTGGCCATTTATCTTTTAATACTTTGTCCTCAAAATGATCAGTTCTGTCCCTTGACATAATGGGAAAGAAGCTTCATCTCTGGATACTTTGTTTTCTGATTATATGTTCTAAGGTAAATTTTGATAGTTGGTTTTATTTAATTTTACTTGGCATTTTGCTGTGATATGCTTTAAATAGCTTTGGAAAATTTTATTTAATAAAGTTTTTTCAGCAGAAGAGGGAACTCATATATTGGGAGGAATATCTTTCAGAAGTATGTCTGGTGATGCATTTATATACTTCAAGAAAAGACTAGAAAATTTTGTGTGTAAGTGTGAAATTGCTTATGTCATTGAAAAGAAAAATTAGCTTCAACTTCACCTTGGAAAAATGTTCTTTCCTTTGGAGAGGAAAAGAATTGCAAAGCAGGGGATTATCAGTTCAAATCTTCTTCCCTGCAAACAACTTGACTGTTAGTTACCTAGGATTACTGTCATGCCCCAAGGGTGGGGTCCTTGAGCTTCCGAGAAGTATGTTGCTGAGAATGTCCTTCAGGCTGATGGTACCAAACAGAGAAGAGATAAATAGCTAACTGGGAGATATTGAGAGGGTACCTGTGAGTTTTCCCCTAGCTCTAATCCCTTTAGTGAAGTAGGTTTTGTACAATACTTCTTAGTTGCAGAAAATATCTCCTACATAGTAACCTTTTTGCAAGTAAGAAGTACACAAATCTTGCATACTTTACAAAAGGAAACAAGTTATAATTGCAGGTACAAGGATATTCCTCTCTTCTTGTGTCCTTTAAATAGGGCCTATATATACATACATATATTTATACATATATATGTGTGTGTGTGTGTGTTTATACATGTGTATATGTTTCTATAAATACATATATACACACAAATTGTGTGTGTGTATCACACAAATAATCTCCTTGTTCTTTTTAAACTCTGGACTACTCTTCTCCTGCAGACTATGACCATCCCAGATTTGTCATTTCTCAACCATTGGGACCTACTTCTAGACTTCAATAAATCTATTATATTCCTTCCTTCCTCTTTCTATTGTTCCTTATGAGTCCTTTAGAGAAAAATAAAGGCAAACAGAATTATCAACCTGTGAGGAAGCAATCAAAGACAGGATGCAACCACAGACAGTCCATGAAGCATTTAGTAGGTTGTCTCCAATAAGCTCACCAGGGAAGAATACGAAGCATCTGGGGAACCAGCCCTCTGGCTTTTCTGTGCTCTTTGGGTATAGTGTTGTGGAAATCCCATAAGAGATCTCAAAGAAGTCAAGGATAGAACTAGAGACCACATGTGGCCTTTAGGTTCTTGGGTGCGGCCTTTTAACTGAGTCCGAGTTTTACAGAATGAATCCTTTTATTAAGGAGATCTGTTCTGTGAAGTTTGGATTCAGTCAAAAGGCCACACTTAAGGACCTAGAAGGCCACATATGGCCTCAAGGATGTGGATTCCCCACCCTTGATATACCAACTATTCATATCAGCACATTTGTGATAGCAAAGATATGTAAACAAAGATGCCCATCAAATGAAGAATGATTAATTAAATTGAATATGTGTGCATACTGTATTGCTACTGTGACCCAAGACATGATGAATTTAAAGAAAATAGAGAAGCAGAAGGGTTCAAATCCCTTTATTACCTGTGTAGCCTTCGATGAGTACTCTTCCTTACGTGGGTACAGCTTCTTTCATCTGTAAAATAAGGTAATTAGAGTGGATGGCTTCTAATGTGCCTTCCAGTCCTAGATCAAGGATTGACATTAGGATTATCAATTGATATATGTCTGCATTTTTGTTTAATTGTATCCTTATCTATAGTGAGATGGGAAGTGCAGGTGAAAAAAAATGAAAATGAACAACAGAAAACAAAAGAAAACTTAGAAGCACAGAAAAGCTGAGCTTTGAAAACAATGTGTAGTATTTATTACATAGGTTTTCGATAAAAAAAGGAAATAGTCTGAAATGGAAATTTATTATTTTATATTGAGTCATCTCTTTATGTTCTGCTGTGCACATGGAAATATTTTCTTTCCCTTTCTCATTTTGTATTTAAGTTTAAAATGAATAAATTATTTAAGGATTATCAATCAACTGATTATCAGTTACTATTATTATCAATTGACTGATATTAGGATATCTTGGAACACATATGAAGTGAAGTATGCAGAACCAGAGAAACATTACACATGGTGAGTATAGCAATGTAATTGGAAAGAACAACAAAAAAGAAAAACCTAAATTCTATGTAAAGATAATCAAATGTGGTCAAAGAAGGATAGAGGAAAATATATATCATTCATTTCTTTGAGGAAGAATAGAATATGAGTATATGACATTACTTATATTGTTAGACTTGGATAATATGTGGCTTAGTTTGGTAAACTATCTTTTTGCCTTTCTCCTTTTTGTTACAAAGATAGCTATTGGAGTAGGGAAGGATGAAGAAACATACTATTAAGAAACATGGGTATTATAAAAACAAAAGATTTCATTAAAAACTAATGGAATAAGGGGCAGAGCCAAGATGGCGGCT
>CM053627.1:165018130-165040062 GCA_028646595.1 Phalanger gymnotis
GGCAATCCCTTGATTAACTTCTTAAAGAGGCCTATTCACTGAATGGGCATTACCTCACTCAAAGTGAGAACCTGAAAAGGCCTTACTTAGCCTGAAAGTACCAGGGTCTCCTAATGCATCCAGGGCTATCTCCAGTCTTCCTGGTGAATACCAGGCCACTGGACCCAGATGGCTCAAGAGGAGAATGTGAGCCTGGTGACCTTGCACAGCCCTCCCTAACTCAAATCAAAGTCAACTGCAAGTCACATCATCATTTCCCTGATGTCATGGTCCTCTTCTAAAACAAAGGACAAACACAACAACAATAGTTAAAAACAGAAGAAAAAATCCCCTCTTCTTGATCTAGTTACATTGTCATGATGTCATCTCATTTTTTTCCCCACAGTAGCAAAATTTTTGAAATTGTAAGCTACCTTTGTTGTATTTACTTCCTCACCACCTTTTCATTTGCCTAGCACTTGTAATGGGGCTTTCTTCTCTGTTTTTCTTTTTTTGAGACTCTTCTGTCCAAGGTTACCAACAGTTTCAAAATTTCCATATCGAGCAGTCTTTTCTCAGCTTTCATCCTCCTCGACCTATCTGCTGCAGGTTTTATGTTACACTCAAGGACAAGAACACAAATGTGGAACAAAGAAAATAAACAAAAGCATATAATAAACTTAAATATTGAAACAAATACAAAGTAAGAAAGAAAAAAGCATGTCCTGTGCATAGCAGAACAAAAGAGAGGATTCAAAATATGTAAAGGCAAATTTTCATTTTAAGAAAGCCTGCATGATAAATAATACAGGTTGTGTCGAGAAATGTCCATCTTTTCTTTGCTTCCTTGTGAGTTGTCTTTTGTTCTCTGCTGTGTACTTTTTTTACTTTGTTCTTTTTTCTCCTCTCCCCCCAATCCAGAAGGCTACAATAAAGTTTAGATATGTTTCTCTATAGCTATAGATATATACATATACATACCCATATACAATTATACATTCAATATATGTATATATATAGACATATACTTTCCCAAACATATTTTACTCCTAATCTTTGTTTTTATGTTTATGTATATCTCTTGTTCCTCATCCTTCCTGCCTCCTCTACTTTACTTCTACCCACTACCTTGCCCTCTTATTACTTGCCTATTCCCCTCCAAAGATCCCTCCCATATCCTTTCATTCTCATATATCTAAACACTCTTATATACGCCCCTTTTACCTGTTCCCTCATTCTCCCCCGTAAAAATCTGTCCCTTGTCCTCTCCCCTCTCCCTATTCTCCTACTGTTTTATTTCTTCTGAATTTAGAAGAATTTTATACTCTTCTAAATATATATGTATTGTTCCCTCTTAAGCCCATTGCTGATGAAAGTAGGTTACCAGAACTACCAGCCTTCCTCCCCCATCTAACTCCTCTGTATCTATTCTTCCTCTTGTATCTAATTTCTATAAAATAATTACTCTTTTTAGCTGTTCTTAAATGCTTTTACTTTTTAAATTCATATCATAGGTTTACCTCAATCTTTCTTATGAGCTACCCAATATAAGAATCTTAAACATACATTTTACATTTTACATATATGAAAGGTAAACAGTCTGTCCTTATGTATCAGTAAGGCAACAATAACAATGAAGCTGATAATTGTCAAAATTTCTATGTAGTTCTGTATCACAAAGCATACGAGACTCTTCACATAGAAGGTGAAGAAGTAAACAATTCATTCAGACACCAGAGAACCATATCTCACAATCCATTTATCCAATCTATCAGAGCAGTAAAATGTTCAGTACATAACATCTCAACATGGAGCTTTGCCATCCCAAAACCTCTCCAACCCCCTGCTGGGGTTGTCCCAAAATCAAACTGACAGCATAGATAAGGCAGCCTGTTCAACTCTTAACTATCATCACAGTGGCCATTAGCAGCCATAACTGCTCTCTCTTTCTGCATTTCCTGTGACATAATTTCCTTTTCCTGTCAGGAAGCTCCTCCCACCACGTGTGAGTTGGCTTCCTGTGATGTAAGCAGGTCACGTGGCCTATTAATGGGTGGGAAAGATCTTCAAATCTAAATTGCTACTATACCTTATGAATCCCTTATAATCAGTCTTGGGTATGCACCTTATATTTCTCTTTAATATTTTAGTTTTCAACATTGATTTCCACAAGATTTTAAGTTACAAATTTTCTCCCCATTTCTACCCTACCCTCCACTCCAAGATTGCATATATTTTGATTGCCGCATTAACCAGTCAGCACCCAATTCTGTCATCCGACTACTCCACCTTCCCCTTTCCCCTTACTTTCTTGTAGGGCAGGATAGATTTCTATGCCACATTCCCTACATATCTTATTTTCCCATTGCATGCAAAAACAACTTTTTTCTGAGCATCTGCATTTAAAACTTTGAGTTCTAAATTTTCTCCCCTCTTCCCTCCCCACCCACCCTCCCTAAGAAGGAAAGCAATTCAACATAGGCCACACATGTATCGTTATGCAAAACACTTCCACAATAATCATGTTGTGAAAGACTAACTATATTTCCCTCCATCCTATCCTGAACCCCTTTATTCAGTTTTCTACCTTTACCCTGTCCCTTTTCAAAAGTGTTTGCTTTTGATTACCTCCTCCCACTATCTACCTTCCTTTATATAATCCTCCCTTTGTATCCCCTTCCCCCTGCTTTCCTGTGGGGTAAGATACCCAATTGAGTGTGTATGATATTCCCTCCTCAAGTCAAATCCAATAAGAGCAAGATTCACTCATGCCCCCTCACCTGCCCCCTCTTTCCTTCCAGCAGAACTGCTTTTTCTTGCCACATTTATGTGAGATAATTTACCCTATTCTATCTCTTCCTTTCTCCCTCTCTCAATACATTCCTCTCTCACCCCTTAACTTGATTTTATTTTTTAGACATCATCCCTTCATATTCAACTCACCCTGTACTTTCTGTCTATGTATATGTATTTATATACATATATATATACATATATATACACACATATGTATATATCTACATATATATCTATATATATATATATGTGTGTGTGTGTGTTTGTGTATGTATGTATGTAAATGTTCCCTTTGCCTACCCTAATACTGAGGTCTCATGAATTATACACATTATCTTTCCATGTAGGAATGTAAACAAAACAGTTCAACTTTTGTAAGTTCCTTATGATTTCTCTTTCTTGCCTACCTTTTCATTCTTCTCTTGATTCTTGCATTTGAAAGTCAAATTTTCTACTCAGCTCTGGTCTTTTCATTGAGAAAGCTTGAAAGTCCTCTATTTTATTGAAAATCCGTTTGTTTTTTTTTTTTTGCCTTGGAGCATTATACTCAGTCTTTGCTGGGTACGTGATTCTTGTCTTTAATCCTAGCCCCTTCAACATCGGGAATATCATATTCCAAGCCCCTTAATGTAGAAGCTGCTAGATCTTGTGTTATTCTGATTGTGTTTCCACAATACTCAAATTGTTTCTTTTTGTCTGCTTGTAATATTTTCTCCTTGACTTGAGTACTCTGCAATTTGGCAACAATATTCCTAGGAGTTTTCTTTCTGGGATCTTTTTTTCAAAAAGCATTCAGTGGATTCTTTCAATTTCTATTTTACCCTCTTGTTCTAGTATATCAGGGTGGTTGTCCTTCTTGAAAGATGATGGCTAGGCTTTCTTTTTATCATAGCTTTCAGATAGTCCAATAATTTTTAAATTATCTCTCCTAGATCTATTCTCCAGGTCAGTGGTTTTTCCAATGAGTTATTTCACATTGTCTTCCATTTTTTCATTCCTTTGCTTCTGTTTTATAGTATCTTGATTTCTCATAAAGTCACTAGTTTCCACTTGCTCCAAACTAATTTTTAAGGTAGTATTTTCTTCAATGATCTTTGGGACCTCCTTTTCCATTTGGCTAATTCTGCCTTTCAAGGCATTCTTCTCCTCATTGTTTTTTTTTTTTTGGAGCTCTTTTAACATTTGTGTTAGTCTGTTTTTGTTTTTTTTTTTTAAAGGCGTTATTTTCTTCAATATTTTTGGGGTCTCCCTTAGCAAGTCATTGATTTGTTTTTCATGGTTTTCTTGCATCATTCTCATTTCTCTACCTAATTTTTCCTATACTTCTCTTACTTGCTTTTCCAAATCCTCTTTGAGCTCTTCCATGGCCTGAGACCAAAAATTCATATTTTTCTTGGAGTTTTTTTTACGTAGGCTCTTTGACTTTGTTGACTTCTTCTGGCTGTATATTTTGATCTTCTTTGTCACCAAAAAAGATTCTAAAGTCTGAGTCTGAGTCCTTTTGCACTGCCTGGTTATGTTCCCAGCCAACTACTTGACCTTTGAACTTTTTGTCAGGTCTGACTGCATGTAGCATAGCGAGTACTTTTTCCCAAGCTTTAGGAGCTGTGCTGCTATTTCCTGCTCTACTGTCACCACAAGCTCTCCCACAGCAGCTCTCCTCCTCCCCCAGGAACCACTAACCAGGCCTGCAATCCAGATCCAAGCAGGGCACAGCAAGAGAAACTACCTCTGTTCAGCAAAATGTTCCTTGCACTTCTGCCCTGATCTGCCACTTGATTCCTCCCATTGTGTGAGCCAGGGACTTTAGGAAGCCGCTGACACTGGGGCTCTCAAAGCATCTGCAGGAGCTTCCTGCTGCTTCTGCCCACACTGCCACACCACCTCCACCACCCCCAGGACTGGTGGTAGACCACTCTCACCCCAATCCAGCAGTTTTCCCACCAACATGCTCTGTTGTCTTTGGCATTTGTAGGTTGAGAAGTCTGGCAAGTTCCACAGCTCATTGATTCATGGCCCTGAAGCCTGCTCCTAATCTGGTTGGTCCTGGCATGGCCCACAGTAGGCTGCACTCTTCTCCTAGCACCATGCAATAGGCCCTTACCAGCAACCATCCAGGATGCCCTGAGCTGGAGACCTGCTTCCCTCTGCTATTTCGTGGGTTCTGCAGCTCTAGATTCTGTTCAGAGCCATTTTTATGAGTGTTTGGAATGATTTGGGGGAGAACTTAAGCAAGTCCCTCCCTTTCCAGAGCCCATCTTGATCTCTTATTTTTGCTGGTTTCACTTTGCCCAATTCTAATTTTCAAGGTGTCATTTTCTTCCTTAAGATTCTGGGTCTGCTTTTCTTACTTGGTTGACTTTCCTTTCATAACCTTCTTGTTTTTCTTGAATTATTCTTTTTTTTAAAGTTTTTCCTCCATCTCTGTCATTTCATTTTTAAAATCTTTTTTTTTAAGATCTTCTATAAATTCTTTTCAGGCAGGTGACCATTTGACATTACTCTTTGGGAGTTTCTTTACTTCAATATCCTCCTCTGAAGATGAACCCCAGTCATTTCCATTCTCATAATAGCTTTCTATGGTTGGATTCTTTCTCCTTTGCCTGTGCATTTTTTGTGGTAAGAACTTGATTTTTGTAATCACCTCTAGCCCTGGGGTATGGGAAATTGTGCCTCTTGCCCCAGATATTCAGTTGTCCCCTCTAGCCTGGAACCAAAGCCAAGCCTCCAACATCCTGTAAGTGCCCACAGCCAGAGGCTTTCTGCCCCACTGCTTCTGCATTCACCAGGCATGTGCTGGTTCCTTCTTGCCCCTGCCATTTTCCACAGTACAGCTGGGTCTGGCTTTCCTCATCAGCAGAGGTTCCTTCAGTCTTCCTGGGCTCAAACACCCAACTCCTCTCACTATTCTGGGGTGAAAACATCCTGTGTCTGGGGCAGCCTCTCAAACCAACTAACCCCAGAACTTGCTTCTTGCTGTTTAAAAAGCTTTCAGCTTGTGGTTAAAAGTGAACCTGGCCTAGAGGTGCTCACTCTTCACAGGGACCAAACCTCATCCTCGGATTTTTCTTCCCATCTTCTCAAATTGTCCCAGGAAGATCCTGATTTTGCCCCTATTCTGCATCTCTGCCCACACTTTGTTTACCCTAAGGTGCTATTTTAACTCTTTTGTGGAAGGAAAACTTGAAAGCTCATAATTTTCTGACCTACTCTGCCATCTTCCCAGAATTCTCCATCTGTGGCATTTTAACACTATTCTTTATAGTGTATCTCCTCCTTTTATATAGTCTCACTTCCCTTGTCTTGAGAAATATTGCCTTTTCCTGCTTCTCTACCTTTCTGATTCCTCTTTTTTTAGGTCCTTTACAGCTTGCTCTTATTCTTTCTACTCTTTATGTGTGGGCTGTTTCTATGCCTCTGTCATTGGTCACTTTTACTTTTTATATTCTCTCTCTTAGTAATCATTTTTACTGCCACCCATATTATTATCTTTAAGAAAAAAATTCACAATCTTTATCCAAAGCTCCAGTGTCTCCATTTAGTCCTATATCCACATTTTCAACTGTTTCACACATTTTGCTACTGGATGGCCCTCCAATGCCTTAAATTCAATGAGTTCATCTGGAGCTTGATGGAAGAATACCAGGTAAGTTTTAAGATGAACTGGTTAAGGGACCCCTGGCTTAGAATAAATAATTCTTCAGAACAATGACTTTGGCATTAGGAATGCATTTGTGAGGGCTTCTTCCCATTGAATTAAACATGACTTGTGAAACTATTATTTATTAAGTTCTTACCATGTGCCAGAGAGCTAGGTATATAAAGACAAAAATGAGACAATTCTTGCCTTCATGGATCTGGCATCCATGATGCCACAAAGATAGCATGCAAACATACAGGGTATATTACTGCCATTTTAAGGTCTAATAGCTTAGAATTAGGAATAACCTGTATAAGTATATACAAGTAAAGGAAAGGTAATTTGGTGAAAGGGGAGGTGGAGACACTAGGAACTAAGGGAATCAGGAAATTTAGAGGGAAAGAAGCATTTTATCTTATCTATGAAGGAAAACAAAGATTCTAAGATGAAGGGGAAAGAAGGTATGTGTTCCAGGCATGGGGGCAGGGGAGTATCTACAGGGATATGTCCCACATTGGTGTAAATTGGTGAAAACATCTTTTCAGAATAAGACTGGTTTTAGTAGAATGACAGCTTCTCCATGGGGCATTCTGGAAAACATTATTAAAGCAGCCTTTGATCTCTATTGGAGCTTAGATCCTCCCAGACTAGAATCCAACATTTGGGCCTCTTGAGTGATACATTACTATAGGTGACAACAGTATGGGTCTCAAGGTGACACTCAGGTCTGATAGACCTTAAGGTATGCTTTTAAGCAGTTTGAAAGTGAATTGGATAGTATGAGTCTTACCACTATGAAGGATGCCTTCCATTTACATGAAATTGCTTAATTCTGTATCTGAGGAGAAATATACTCAGATATACAATGCAGAAAGCTTTGGTGAACTGGAGAATTGCTATCCTCCCTCAAAGTCTACCTCCATTAGGGGGGGAAATAAAACACTTCCTCCTCAAAGTGTTCTTAATATGAGCACTTAAGATCTATTCCAGGCTTTGAGACCCTGGAACACAACGTTTGAAGGCTCTATATATGCCAATGTAACTGTGTGCCTACGTGTCTTCATGCTTGCATTTTGGGGAATAAAAATCCACAGGACTATGCCAGGTTATATGTTGCTATGAAACAATAACAGTCAGGAAAGAACAGATTAGACAATCAATTATATTGGTACCGTGGATATCACCCATTTTTTTTAAGAGAATATATGTGCCCAAGCAATCAACTACTTTGGAGAGCTTTATATACATGCTATGCTACTGCGGAAGAATAGCCAGGTAACAAAGTCTAACTACACAGGCCAGGGTTAGCATCTAAAAGATTATCTAAATGAAAAGGGACCAGTCGGGTTGGGGAGTTTCTGAAAAGGATGCTATGGATAATGTCCCAGCACTAAATAAACTTAGAAAACGTCTAATGCAATTCAATTGAGCAAACATTCATCAAGCACTAGAAAGAATGCCTATTTTCCTGGGGCTAACCTAATTAAGTATGATGACATATGCCACCGGACCTGCCATATGATAATGTTGGGGTTTTTGTTTTGTTTTATTTTTGTTTTTCAAAGCTGAAGCAACTCTAAACAATCATCAGCTAAGTTTTAGAGGGGTTGGCAGCAAAGTGGGGCAGTGGATAGAGCACTGGGGCTTGGAAAGAGGAAGACCAGAGTTCGAATTCCTTATACACTTACTAGCTGTGTGACTCTGGACAAGTTACTTAATCTCTATTGATCCCAGTTTCCTCAGCTGCAAAACAGGAATATGTAATGGCACCTACCAATGAGATAATAACTATAAAGCACTTAGCACAATGCTTGGCACATAGCAAATTCTACATAGATTGTCGTTCTTGCTGTGGTTGTTCCTATGCATATTTGCATCAAGGGAGTATCTGCATAAAAAAATGATAAATATTATAAGTAATAAAGTCCATCAAAGGTTTTAAGTCATGAAGTCCATTCCATTTTTGTCATTCAGTGATTTCAGTCATGTCTGATTCGCCATGACCCCATCTGGGGTTTTCTTGGCAAAGATACTAGAGTGGTTTGCCACTTCCTCCTTCACCTACTTTTACAGATGAGGTAATAAGGCAAAAGGGTTAAGTGGTATAGGATAAAGACCATGAGTATTTCAGGGAGAGGGCAAGGGTACTGTAAGGAGCAGAGGGGAAGGAAGACCGGCTTTACTCGTGTCAGCATTTTGTTTTTGTTGTTTGGTCATTTCAACCATGTCGGATTCTTGGTGATCCCATTTGGGGTTTTCTTGGCAAAGATGCTGGAGTGTTTTGCCATTTCCTTCTCCACTTCATGTTATGGATGAGGAAACTGAGGTAAGCAGGGTTATATGACTTGCCTAGGGTCATACAGCTGGTAATTGTCTGAAACCAGATTTGAACTCAGGATGATGAGTCTTCCTGACCCCAAGTACAGCATTCTATCCACTATGCCACCTAACTGCCATTCTATCCACTGTCCCTATAATCAAGGGATTACATTTTAGTAGCAAGAAAGTATACTAATGGGATGTGGTTTGGTGGTAAGGAGAGGTTAGACAAGGCAGTTGATAAATTCATACATGCTATCTGCCCATATTGTGCCACAAGAGTTATAACTGAAAATATAAGAAGATAGGAAAGCAACCACCAGAGTTCTAATCCTACTTCAGATACTTTTTATCTATGTGACCCTGGGAAATTAACCTCTCTTAAACTCAATTTCTTCATCTGTAAAAGGAGGATAACAATATCACCTATGGCTCAGGGTTGTTGTGAGGTTTAAATGTGATAATGCAAAATGCATTTCAAATCTTAAAGCATTATTCAGGGTGTCCCCCAAATTTTTTTGTTTTGTTTTGGTTGGTTGGTTTTTGGAAGTCTTGTTTTGTTTGTTTGGTTCCCAGGATATTTTTTGTCTCTAGTACTTCGGCTTTGGCTCATGTGGACTACAATATTGACCTTGCTCTGCTTCTGTGGTTCTGTATAAATCTTGGCCTCAGCGTAACTTTTCCTGTCCAGAAAATATTACTCTTCTCTGAAAGAGACTCCCATTTTGGTTTCTCTTGACGGAATCTCTTTGCATTAAGTAAAACACGATAAGCAGCCTGGGCTTTGTTTGTCACAAAGTTTTATTATATTTTAAAGGCTTACTAGCAAACATGAACTTTCAGTTCTCAAGGTCCCAGTTGTCCTCTGCTCTTTGCTGACTTGACTTGAAAGCCAAGAAAGCTACAATGGGAACACGAAATGGAGATTTTTACTACTGCTAGGGAAACTTTTTTTTTTTTTGCTTGAGTAAAGAAAGGTACAGGGAAAAAAGGAGAAGAGAGTTTCAATGACACTTCTTCCAACTAACTTCGAGTCAGCAACACATAAGTCACACTTCTATGATGATTCTCATCACTTTGTGAACAATGTTGAGCTTATCTACTCTCACGTCTTCTCCATTGCAATACAGAAACTCCTGTCTCACCAACAATGACTTCCTCCCATTCTCCTTCTTGTAATGACTTCTTCCTTCTTCCTGTAAACCCCTTCAAGATCAAAATCAAATAAACCTCAATATTTGAGAATCTGGGTAAACTATTTGTCCAGAGGATCAGTCCTGCCTCTCCTTGTTCCATGTGGGTACAACTAAAGGAGGGTTACATGTCCATCATTTTCCTGGATCTGCTTAATTGACTTTATATCAGTTTGGATGTCTTCTCATACTTCCCTATCTTCTTAATATTCTTAATATTGTTCATCTCTTCAGTTCAAAAAATATTCCACTCATGTACCACAATTTGTATAGAGCCACTCTCCAACTGACAGGCATCTACTTTATTTCCAGTACAAGAAACAGCCATTTACCTGCTGTTCTGTGTGCTACAGAATCCTTTGAGTCTTAATCCCTCACAACTGCAAACAGCAGTTGTAAGTTTACCAGAAATGAATAACAAAGATTGTAGGATTATAGAATTTAGGACTAGGAAAAACACTTGAAATCATCGATCTAATATCACGCTCAATTTACAGCTGAAGAAACAGGCACAAGGAGGTGGTCACTGGCAAAATTTATACAGGGAATAAGCAGAACTGGAATTGGAAATGAAGGTCACTTTCAGGGTTCTTTCTGCTCATATGAGAAGCACTCAAGGGTTTGCCCCAGATTGGATTTTCCATTTTAGTCTTTATTTTTTGTGTGCAAAGAAGCTCTAGGTTTTTTTTTTATTTGTTTGTTTTTATTTTAAAGCTGTTAAGTTGTGTTGGTAATATATTTTTTTTGTGTATGCACTGTGTATAATTGATTGACCTGGCTTGCTAGCTAAATCTTAAATTCTGTGCATTTGCCTGTGCTGTTAACATGTTTTCATTTTATTTTGTTTTTCATTTGGTTCACATATGGCAAACAGATTTGGTTACATCAGAACAGCAAAGTTTTTTTTTTTCATTTTCCATTTCAAAATTTAGAGGACTGATGTCTTTTGTAGTAAGCTAGCTCATGGTTTTTGGAGAAGAATTTGACTATTTCTAAGGGAGGAGACTGTGGTTGTGGTCTGTAAATTCTATGCTCCAATACTTAGTTCTTAGCCACAAATGCAAACGAAAATCCCAACCTAATTCGTAATACCTGGGATCTTTAGTTAGTTTTCATACAGAAAAGAAAATCCTTTAGACTAAGAAAAACAAAGAAGCAAAATGGTTTTCTTTTAGTTTTAATGTTTGACCACTGTTTTATAAATCACCAAAGAAAGTCATGATAGATCTAAGCATAAAATTAATGTGCAATATATAATTATGATCTCATGCCTCTATGTCTCAGTTTCTGCATCTGTCAAATGGAGGATATCAAAATTCAGTGGCCTCCTCTAAGATCCCTTGCAGCTCTAAATTTATGCTTCAATTTTCTCAGTCCTCATCTTTGCTGAACTTTACTTTACAAAGTACCTTGCCCTTTTTCCCATCACACACTCTTGCTGCCCTGTCCTTTTTGTGTGTTGAACATAGTCAGGTGGGGATATTTGGAAACCCTTCAAAAATCATCAATAATCCCTATAATTACATTTTCAGAAACTATATAATGTATTTCTCCTGCTGTTCATTTTTTATCCTCCTTTCTGTCACCATTATTTTTTCTATAACAGCTAACCTGAAATATTAGTTTCAAAATATGCATACTATTAACAAAAATAATTTGATTATGCATTCAGAAAGGAAGGTTAAAGTGAGGATAACATGCTCATTTGGTAAATTAAATAGAGAAAATTATGTATCATCATGGTGACATTATAGCTATTTTTAAAATACCAAATATTACATGGCTCACTACCACCATTTGGGACTTGTGTAGAGAACCCGAACTAAGATGTAGCCATTACCCTGGCAGCAGCCAAAAGGTTGACCCACTGTGGACTTAATTCTTTTAATAGAGTATACTCCTTGTCTTTTTGAGAAAGAAACAACTAATATGGGAATCTCAGCATCCTATGCTATTTACTTCCCTGTTAGACCCTTTCTTCAGAGAAAGAAGTGAATGATTTTTATCATCTCTTCCCTGATTTGAATATGTCAATACCATATGACATGATGTGCTGAGATTTATTTTTCAAATGGGCAATAATGAGTATTAGAAGGTCATTTATCTATTCAACCAACAAATAACTATTTATTAAGTGCCTACTTTGTGCCAGGCACTGGGAATACAAAGATGAAACTGAGAGAGTCCCTCAACTAACTTGCGGCTATTGGGAGAAAATGACATCTATGTAAGCAAATTACATATGTAATATATAACGTAATTTTCAGGATTAGGGTGCTAATAGTCTGGGGGTGGAGACATTCAGGATAAGCTTCCTTTAGGAGATAATGCTTGACTTCAGTTTTTACAAAAGGCAGGGATTTCCATTGGAGAGAAAGATTGGAAATGCATTCTGGGCATAGAAGATAACCTGGACAAGATTAATGACTCAAGCTAATGGAATGTGATATATGGGAAATGGCAAATAGGTCACTTTGTTGGGTTTTTCTCCTCTTTCCTGTTTACCTTTTTATGCCTCTCTTGAGTCTTGTATTTGAAGATCAAATTTTCCATTGAGTTCTGGTCTTTTCATCAGGAAAGTCTGGAAGTCTCCTATTTCATTGAATATCCATCTCCTCCCCTGAAAGATTACGCTCAATTTTGCTGGGTAGTTGATCCTTGGTTGTAATCTAAGCTCCTTTGCTTTATGGAATATCATATTCCAAGCCCTCTGATCTTTTAATGTAGAAGCTGCAAGGTCCTGAGTAATCCTGACTATGGTTCCATGATATTTTAATTGTTTCTTTCTGACTGCTTGTAGTATTTTCTCCCTTATCTGATAATTTTGGAATTTGGCTACATTCTTCTTTGGTGTTTTCAATTTAGGATCTCTTTCAGGAGGTGATGGTAGATTCTTCCAATGACCATTTTATCTTTTGGTTCTAGTACCTCACTGCAGTTTTCTTTGATGATTTCTTGAAAGATGCTGTCCAGACTCTTTCTTTCATCCTGGTTCTCAAGTAGACCAATAATTCTTAAATTGTCTCTCCTAGATCTATTTTCCAGGTAATTTGTTTTCCCAATGAGGAATTCTACATTTTCTTCTATTTTTTCATTCTTTTGATTTTGTTTGACTGATTCTTGATGTCTCATAGGATCATCAGCTTCCAGTTGCCTAATTCTAATTTTTAATGAATTGTTTTCTTAAGTTAGCTTTTGTACCTTCTTTTGCATTTGGCCAATTATACTTTTTAAGGAGTTGTTTTCCTCAGTGTACTTTTTTCCATTTTGTCAACTGTGTTTTTAAATTTTTCTTCTACCTCTCTAATTTGACTTTTAAAGTCCTCCTTGTGCTCTTCCAAGAATGCTTTTTGAGTTTGAGACCAGTTCATATTGCCCTTTGAGGTTTCATAGGCGGGTATATTGACCATGTTGTCCTCTCCTGAATTTTTGTTTTGATCTTCCCTGTCAACAAGATATTTCTCTATGGTCATTGATTTTTTTTTTATTCTTCTTGCTGATGTTGTTTGCCTTTTTTTTTCTGGTTTTAAAATTTGGTATCTCTTCTGGGGCCCAGGGGGCACTATCTCAGACTTCTTATGCTGGAGGCTGGGGGCCTGATTACTGATTTTCTGTGGTGGGGCTTCAGGTGCTTGCAGTTGAATGTTGTAGTGGTCTGATATTTTATCTGGTGCTGAGGTGGAGGTGATGTGTGGTTGGTGTTGGAACTTGCCTGATCCTCCACCCTGGGGCTCAGGGTCCCCTACTGGTCTGCTGAAATGGGGCTTGCTGCTAGCTTGCTGAGATGCCTCTCATCCTGAACTGAGGGCTTCAGCCAGAGCAAGAGGGAGCTTTCCCGTTAATCCCCTAGTCTCAAATCTAGAGCTAAAATACTGCCATCTTTCTGCTGGCTCCACTTTTCCAGGATTTTCCCTGGGGCAATATTTTCTGGGTTTTTCAAGGTCAACAAGGGAAGGTGAGAGCAACTCACTGTTTACTCTGCCATCTTGGCTCCCAGAAGTTTAAATAGGTGACTTTTAAACATTGAGTCTGTGATCTGATAGCCCTAGAAGTAGCTACTGACACTGCTGCAGGCCCTGAGCAGCACTGGCTTTTCTCTCTCCCAGTTCTGACAGACCCACCCCTCGTCCTGTGCCAAGAGGTCCGGGAATTTCCACCACTGCTAGTGATTCAGTCCTCTGGGGTCTGCTCCAGCCTTGCCATGGTCAAGTCCATGCCAGTGTGGCCCGTGTGCTGGACTGAGCTCTTCTCCCAGTCCGGTGCTACAAACCCCTCCTGTCCACCCTCCAAGTTGTCCTGAACTGGAAATCTACCAGATGCTGTCTCTCTGTGGATTCTACCATTCTAGAATTTGTTCAGATTCATACTTTAGAGCAATCTGAAGGTGTTTGTGGGAGAGCTCAGGTGAGTCCCTGCTTTTGCTCCACCATCTTGGCTCTGCCCCCCCAAATAGGTCATCTTGGGTGGAATATAAACTCGCTAAGGAGAGTCATGTGCAATAATCCTGGAAAGGTTGACCAGTGCCAGTTTGTGAAGGGCTTTAAGAGCAAAACAGAGGAGTGTGTAGTTTATCGAAATATCAGGGATATCCTGGAGTTTTTTGAGCAGGGGATTTACATGGTCAGGTTTGTGGTTTAGGAATATCAATTAGGCAGCTGTTTTGAAGATGGATTAGAGAGAAGAAGGAGTCAGGAGGCAGAAA
The DNA here is from genome assembly GCA_028646595.1 of Phalanger gymnotis. NCBI lineage: Eukaryota > Metazoa > Chordata > Mammalia > Diprotodontia > Phalangeridae > Phalanger > Phalanger gymnotis. Next base: position 165,032,760 of record CM053627.1, read on the forward strand.
TACCTACCAATTCAAAGTCAATTTCAATATTTGAAGCAAGAGGTCATGAAGGCCTGAACTAAGTGGGGGCAATGCACGTGGAGGGAAGGGGAGAGATGCAAGGTAGGATTGAAAAAAACTTGGCAACAGATTGGATGTGAGTGGTGGCGAAGACATAAAAGTCAATGATGACTTTGAAGTTGTGAACTTGAATAGCAAGAATAGTGGCATCCTCAACAGAATATTAGGTTGATGAGTCTTTTTTCAGTAATGTCAAACTCTCAGTGACCCCGCATGGGGTTTTCTTGGTGGAGATACTGAAGTGGTTTCCTTTTCCAGCTCATTTTTATAGATGAGGAAACTAAAGCAAACAGGGTTAAGTGACTTGCCCAGGGTCACATAGCTAGCAAGTGTCTGAGGCCATATTTGAACTCATGAAAATGACTCTTTCTTGTTCCAAAACAAGCGCTTTACCAACTGGGCCACCTACTTGCCTAAAGTGTATTGCTGTTGTTGTTTTAGTAATTAGTTCTTCGTGGGTCATATCATATTTGAAATATCTATGGGTTATCCATTTAGAGATACATATTAAGTGGTTGGTGATGCTGGACTACAGTTCAGGAGATGTGGGGCCTAAATACATAGATATAGGAGCTATCTGCATAGAACTAGTAGCTGAACAAAGAGAGTTGATATGATCATTGAGAGAGTGTATAAAAGAGAATTAAGGCAGAGCCTTGGATTTCTATTTGGTTTTCAAATTATTTTAATAAAACTTTTTCTTCTATAAAATTTCCATCAGTTTCCATGAGTGTCATTTCTGACGTTTCCTCAGATAGAGGTGTCCGAAGCAAGAAAAATGAGAGAAAATCACCATGGTGTACCCCAACTGGCACATGATGAATGTTTCTTACACAAAGTCCATATATCCAGACAAGAAAGAGAAAGGATAAGAGTGACTTGTACAATTATAGACTGGGAAATAAATGAACAAAACTTGGCCTTCTTTGTGTGAACTGTATTTGCAAAGTTCAAGAACAAAGTAAGGTCCCAGTAGTTTTTGTGAGGGTATAGTGGAAGCATTTTCCAGTCTCTCTCTATTTGCCTTTGAATTCACCTCATGGATTCAAGGAATCCTCATTCAAGAAATACTTGAACAAAAGCCCTGAGTGAGTGTGAACTTGTCTAATGTGTCTACATAGTGTGTTTAAAAGTTTGGAGACTGGCTTATTATAATTGCATTAAGATAGAAATCAGGCCATGAACAAATTTAATGGCACCTTTATTTTGTTGTTGTTTATTTTGTTTTGGTATTTTTGGGGTTTGCTAACTTTGTGTTTCCTGAGTCAAACTTCTAATCTTATCCAAATTTCCAAGCTATGCCTGTATTGATGATGTCCATTTGTATAAAGAGTATTCTCTCTTTTGTTGTTGTTATTGTTCAGTTGTGTCTGACTCTTTGTGACCCTGTGGACCATAGCATACCAGTATTTTCCCTGGGGTTTTCTTGGCAAATATCCTGATGTAGTTTGCATTTCTTTCTCCAGTAGATTAAGGTTAACAGAGGTTAAGTGACTTCCCAGGGTCACACAGCTAGTAAGTGTTGGAGGACAGTTTTTAATCCAGATCTTCCTGACTCCAGACCAAGCACTCTATCCAAAGAGCCACAAAGCTGCCTAAGTGATCTCCCTGTCTCTACCTAATTTATAGATCAGAAAGGTTTCCAGACACCAGCCAAGGACATGAAAGCAGACCAAATAAATTTTCAAAGTCAACTATGGAGTAATCTATATGGCACACACACACACCCACACACCTACTTTTCTACCTCTTTTCCTTCCATTAACTAATTATAATGATTAAAGATCCCCAAGCATATATTTCTGAATAGAGGCAACAGATCCCACCTTTTCTCCCTACCAGACATTATTGCCCTAGCATCCCTGGGAAACAAGGAATCATGGTAAAACACCTTTCACATATGCCAGAGATGGGACCTTTCCCATATTTAACAAAAAAGCTAAGCCCTTTTCTTTGTACCGATGTTAGCATAACTCAGGATTCAAGCTTAGATGTTTATATAAAAGTCTCTCCTAGTTGGTGAAGTTGGGAGCAGAATAAAAAGGAAGGTATTAAGCTCTTACTGTGTGTCAGACACTGTGCTAAGGTCTTTATAATATTATTTATTCAATCCTCACAACAACCCTGGATAGTAGGTGTGCTTATTATACCCATTTTTTAATTCAGGAAACTTAGGCAAGACAGAGAGTAAGAGAATTGTCCAGGGTCACACAGCTAATAAGTGTCTGAGGATACATCTTCCTGACTCTAGGCATAGCACACTATCCACTGTATCTGCTAGGTACCTTTAATACAGAGAATAATTACTTCCCAATATGTGCCTGTTTGAGGGAAGACTTTGGTGAGACATTGGGAAAAGAGAGTTCACAGAAGAAGTACCAAAATCATATCTATCTTCTCCTCCGAATATTTCTAATTTAGGAGAAATTACTTTGAGGTTCAAGCCACTCTCATCACTTTCCTTTAACAAGTAAGGAAGCTGTATCCAAAGGTTTGACACCCTCCCCGCCAAATGCTAGTTATACAAAAACCATCTCAAATATTGAACAGAGAAAAAGAATATATTCAGCAAGATAGCATACAAAATCAGAGAAGTTATACAGATTAGAATATACCAGACAATCCACAGAGAGAATCACTCTTCCACTAGATGTAAGATATATTAGCTCTGTCAAAAAAAAAAAAGAGCTCCAATCTCACTCAAGGGAAAATTCCTTCAAATCACCAGAGTGGAAAATTGGAAACAAAAGTATGCTTGAGGCACTATCTCCTCTACATTTCAATTCTCCCTCACTTCTTTGTATCTCTCTATCAGTCACTTCAGGAAGACAGTGTGAATCTCTACCCTTAACACGGGCACTAATTAGGGAGTAATCATTGACTTCATCAATGACGATAATTTATGCAAATTCCATACTGAACCCAAAGTGACATATCTTACGCTCTGATCTGGGGACAATGGTGCCATGTGGTGTGGATGGCTGAAATGTGGCTTGATCTAGAGACCTAAAATAATACATATTTTTCCTAGAAGTGGTTGGGAGAAAATCCATATTGTCCATATCTTTGGCCTTTGATCTTAGTTTGGAGTTCTTGTCTATTTTGTGAAAATGTCTTATCAAGACTGATCAGGATACCCCTGGTCAATTTGACAAGTCCACCCAATCTAATTGATGTTATTATAGAACATAGAAAGAGATAGCTCCCATCATTTGGGGAATGGCTGAGCACTGGTATGTGAATGTGATGGAATACTACTGTGCTATAAAATGTCATAGAAGAATGGTTTCAGAAAAATCTAAAAACAGTATATGAACTGATACAAAGGTGGAGTGAGCAGAACCAGAAGAACAATCTATATAGTGAGAGCAATATTGCAAATGTAATCAACTGTGAAAGACTCAGTAGTATTGATCAAAACAATTATCCAAGACAATTTCAAAGAACCCATGATGAAAAATGTTATATACATCCAGATAGAAAACCGATGGACTGATTGCAGATGAAAGCATATTGTTTTCTCTTTCTTGCTTTTTTTTTCCTCAGTATGGCTAATGTGTAAATACGTTTTGTGTGACTTCGTATGTATAATGAATATTAATTTTTTGTCTTTTCAAGGGGTAAGGGATGGGATGGAGAGAAGGAGAGAATTTGAAAGTGGAAAGAAAAGTAAAACAAAATAAAAAATAAAGAGGTATTGCTTCTGAAGCTGAATACATACCATAGCTCCTTGCTAGAAGATAAGCACCTTGCTGGGGGGATATAATAACATATTAATTAATCTTCAGTGATCGGAGTTTCATTCAAGGCACATCAGATCAAGTCAACTCACATTTACTAAACATCCGCCATGTGCCAGGCACTGCATCAAGCACTGGGGATAGAAAAGCAAAAATAGTCCCTGCCCTGAAGGAGCATACATTCTAAGGAGTCCTGATAGTTTGGAATGTCTAAGAGGTGGCTGGAGATGTAAAATTGGACATCAGGAGACAGGTCAGGTCTAGATAAATTAATCATCTGCATAGAGATGATGATTGAATCCATGGTAGCTAATCAGACCTATATACAAAATACTATAGGTGCAGAAAAGAAGATGGCCTAGGAAAGAACCTCTGTAGCTATGGTTAGCAGGTACAACTTGGATGAAGATACAGCAAAGGGTACTAAGGAATAGTTACACAGATAAGAGGAGAACCAGTAGAGTTATTTAAAAATAAAATTAGAAAGAAGATATTTCAAAGAGAAGAGAGTGATTGATGGTATTAATAGTTGAATAAAGGTCAAGAATAATGAGGATTGAGAAAAGGTCATTAGATTTGGCAATTAAGAAATCATTAGTGACTTTTGGGAGAGTAGTTTAGATTGAATGATGAGGTTGGAAGTCAGACTGAATAGAGAAGAGTTTAAGAAGAAAGTAACTAGAGGCACGGATTTTAGTTGGTTTTCTAAAGGAGTTTAGCCATGAAAGGGGGGAGAGATGTAGGGTGATAGCTAGTATGGATCAAGAGATAAAGTTAGGGGTTTTCTGAGGACAGGGAAGACATAGGCATTTCTGCAGCTAACTAGGAAGCAAGCAGGAAACAGGGAGAGATTGAAGAAAAGTGAAAGAGTGGGGATGATACAGAGGCCAAATCACTAGAGAAGACAAGATGGAATGGGATCACTTGTGCATGTAAAGGGATTTGCCTTGACAAAGAGAAAAGTCATTTTTTCACATGTCACAGAGGTGACAGAGAAGATGTTGGGGGAAGGAAGTTAAAGATAATTGGCAAATGAAGCTCAAAAGACTATTGTAGGGAAGAAGCAATCTTTCTGTAATCTTACAGGCCACAGCCTGTAAGAGTGAGGTTAAATGGGAGCCTCTTTTACAACTTTTTTTCTCCGCCAAGGTTGGGGTGCAGTAATTGTCTCCCCTCTCTCCAATCATGTACAATGGCATCAGTAGCAATAAAAAACAGATGAGTTAGAGTCCCTGGCTGCATTCTGCCTTCATGTTTCTTTTTATAAGCAGAGTTTAACAAGTAGCAATGCTGAGAAATGAACAATTCTATGCTTTATTTCTACATCATGGGTCAAGAGTCTCCTGACTTTGGGATTTGGGCGTTAGCCACTCAGATGGAGATTTCCTTTATAGCACAACCAGACCATCCAGCACCTTAAGGACTAAAACTAGACATGACCTAGCTAGACAGAATATTAGGACGTGGTGAATCACTCAGACAGCATGAGTCTGTGATGAATGTGAAACATTTCAGAAGTCCTACAAAGTTATATTCCCCACACATACCCAGTGAAGAACAATAAATATTTTAAAATTTGCATATTTTGTTTTCTATATTTGTTAATGTAATCCTCTGGGTCTTTTTTTTTTTACCTTATGCTCTTTCTATAATAAAGAAAATACAAATTCTGTCTCATACCTGATACCAATATCATGTATTTCTTTGCTTTTCCAGAGAAGATGCTATATATGATGTACCTAAACTTCATTATAGAGTTTGTTTGTTTCTTTTGCTTTATTTTTTCTTGGAGAAATACATTGCAGGAAGATTTAGAGAAATATTCTCTTTTTAGGGTTATTCTGCATGCCCTCCCAGGATCAAACTCAAGTCTCTGAGAGGTACCTTGTTAGTACTACTCTGAGGGGGTATGTGTCCTTTGATAATTTTTGCTAGCATATGTAAGTTTTGTTTGTAGATTAACTGTCAGAGTCCTTCTGTAATGAAAAACTTAAAATATAATTATTTCCTTAGAAAGTACTGGCCAAGAAGCAGCACTGAGCATGGTCACTGTCTGAAAATAAGCCAATAGGATATACCACAAAAGGATACAACTGTAAGACCATAGAAGTCAATAGCCATAGGAACATATGAGAGTCAAAATCAGTACAGAGGTGCTCAAAGCCTTTCCTACAGATACATTTAAGCCTCCGATTTAGGGGGCAATTTTGTTGCCTTTGTTGTCTTTGTTTGGAATTAATATATTGAATTACTATATAAAAGTATTAGCGGAAGCTAGTTGGCATAGTGGATAGAGTGCCTGGTCTGCAGTCAGGAAGGCCTGAGTTCGAATTCAGCCTCAGACACCTACTAGTTGTGTGACCTTGGGCAAGTTATTTAACCCTGTTTCCCTTAGTTCCTCATCTGTAAAATGAGCTAGAGAAGGAAATGGCAAACCACTTCAGTATCTTTGCTAAGAAAAATCCAAATGAGATGACAAAGAGCCAGACACAACTGAAACAACTGAATAATAACAAGGTATATGTAAAAGTATGTGTACGGTATAATAGCTATTGTATTGTTTGCCTTCTCTAGGGGTGGGCAAGGTATGGAAGGGAGAGAGAGAATTTGAAACTCAAGTGTTCTAAAAATGAATGTTAGAAATCTTTTTATATGTAATTGGGAAATATTTAATGAAACACATTTTTAAAGCAGATAAAATTATTCCTGAAATATACTCTACGTGTAAATGCACATGTATATGTACATACACATGTGAATGTACATACACAGGCACACAATATTTGGACATCTTTACAAATAATTCTATGAGTCACAGAAACCTCTTGATTTTGAGTTTTTGTGATTAAAAATGTTTCAATGACATTGCTCTTCCAAACACAAATAGATTTTTGCAGGATTGCGGGAGTTTTGTGTATATGAAATATGTGGATTTTATGGGAATCATCTGTTAGATATTTGCCCATGAGTGTGATAATAAACGTTTAAGCATGCTCTCCCTCAGTTCTTTGTAAAACTTAAAGAGTGTTATATAAATTTTTTGCTATTATTTATTAACAATAAGTAAATTTTCGGGGGCTCCGTCCCCACTGTGGCCGTCTTCATGCTGAAGATCTTCATGTCTCTCGTGGTGGGTATCACCAGTGGCGTCTGGGTCTGGAGTTCGAAGACCTTCCAGACGTGGCAGAGCCTGTGCCACCGGAAACTGGTGGGGGGTGGCCGGGATAGAGGCAAGGGGTGCGGGGGTCCGGGGACTGTGGCCGCGGGGCCCCCGCCGTGGTCCTGCACATGACCAAGGCGGACCCGTATCTGGAGAACCCCACTCACCTCTAGGGTCAGGGGAGAGGGGGCTTTCGGTCTCCCCTCCCCCCCACACACACCCTTTAAAGCCTTCCTCCGGCCCCACCCCCTCCGGCAGGGCCACGGGCGCACACGCCGCCTGCCTTCTGGGACAGCTGAAGAAGCCACCCAGCTGTCAAGGTCGTCAGAGCCCTGGCCTGGAA
>CM053627.1:165040562-165071363 GCA_028646595.1 Phalanger gymnotis
ATAAGAATCAAGAGAAGCATGAAAAGGTAAACAAGAAAGAGAACTCATAAGGGACTTACCAAAGTTGAACTGTTTTGTTTACATACCTACATGGAAAGATGGTGTGTATAATTCACGAGACCTCAGTATTAGGGTAGCTGAAGGGAATATACATACATACATACATATATATACATATATATACATAAATACACATATATACATACACACATATATATACATATGTACATACACACACATATATGTATATATGCAGAGGGCACAGGGTTGAATATGAAGGATGATATCTAAAAAATAAAATTATGGGATGATAAAGGAATATATTGAGAGAGGGAGAAAGGAAGAGATAGAATGGGGTAAATTATCTCGCATAGAAGTGGCAAGAAATAGCAGTTCTGTAGGAAGGGAAGAGGGGGCAGGTGAGGGGGAATGAGTGAATCTTGCTCTCATCGTATTTGACTTGAGGAAAGAATACCATACACGCTAAATTGGTTATCTTACCCCACATGAAAGTAGAGGGAAGGGGATAAAAAGGGGGACAATAGAAGGGAGAGCAGATAGGGGGAAGAAGTAATCAAAAGCAAACACTTTTGGAAAGGGACAGGGTCAAGGGAGAAAATTGAATAAAGAGGGACAGGATAGGAAGGAGCAAAATATAGTTAGTCTTTCACAACATGACTTTATGGGAGTGTTTTGCATAATGATACATATATGGCCTATGTTGAATTTCTTGCCTTCTTAGGGAGAGTTGGTGGGGAGAGAGGAGGGGAGAGAATTTGGAACTCAAAGTTTTAAGAGCAGGTCCTCAAAAAAAGGGTTGTTTTTTTTTTTTTCGCATGCAACTGGAAAATAAGATATACAGGCAATGGGGCATAGAAATCTATCTTTTCCTACAAGTAAGTAAGGGGAAAATGGATGGGGGGAGATTATAGGGGGGGGGTGATAGAAAGAAGGGCTGACTGGGGAATGGAGCAATCAGAATATATGCCATCTTGGAGTGGGGGAGAGGGTAGAAATGGGGAGAAAATTTGTAACTCAAAATCTTGTGGAAATCTATGCTGAAAACTAAAAAAATATCAAATAAAATCTGATGCTAAGATGCTCAGGCAATGGACAGATTTCAGAGAGACCTGTGAAGAGTTGTATGAACTGATACTGAGTAAACTAGGCAGAACCAGGAGAATATTTTATATAGCTAATATTGTCAAGACAAATAACTTTGAAAGACTAAAATATGTCTGATTAATGTACTAACCAATCATGATTCCAGAGGACCTATAATGAAGCATGTTAACTATCTCTTGTCAGAAATGGGATGGACTCAAAGTGCAGATGGAGACACACACATATTTAAAACGATCAATGTGGGAAGTTGTTTTCTTGATTATTCTATTTGTTAAAAGGTCTTCTTTTATTTTTCATAGGAGAAGGGGAGGTCTGAAGGAAAGAAAATAGGTTACTATCAGTTGAAAAAAAATTTTAAATGGAAGTGATAATTTCATTGTATTCTGTCTTGGTCAGACCTGGACAACCCATGTTCAGTTGTGGGAACTGCAGTTTAAAAAGGACATTGATAAAATGGAAAGTCCCAGAGGGAAGCAATCAGGATAGCGAAGGGCCTTTAATTCATGACATACAAAGATTAGCAGAAGGATAGCCTGGAAAATAGAAGATTCATGCGTGACACAGTAACTCTCTTCAAGTATTTAAAGGATTGTTGTGCACAAGAGGGATTTGTCTTGGGAAACAGTAGGTTCCTCCTTACAGGATGTCATCAAGTAGAAGCTAGATGATAATTTAATTATGTTGTAATGGGGATTATCTATTGGGTATGGCTTAGATTAAGTGGCTGATAGAGTCCCTTCCAAGTCTGAATCCTATGGTTCCATGAGTAATTTGTTTTTTGCTTTGCCCATAGTGGGTGCTTGATAAATTCTTTATTGCATGAACATATTAATAATTTATCTTTTATTACATTTTGATTTATTGCCTTTATATTTTATAACATTGATTCCCATAATCCCTAGCTTACTTCAAATCTCTGGTAAAGTTCTGTGTAAAATGATGGTGCTTCTGACTACAGGGATTATTTTGAATTATTTTTTATCTTCCCCAACCCATCTTAATTCTAGTCCTAATTATTTCCTATTTATCCTTTATGTAGCTTGCTCTGTATGTATGATTTAGCATGTTGTTTCCCCAATTAGATTGTAAACTCCTGGAAGGCAGGGACTATTTTTGTATTCCATGCTCTTAACACAGTGTCTGAAACATTTTTGTTATTAAATTGTTTCAGTCTTGCCTGACTCTTTGTGACTCCATTTGAGGTTTTCTTGCTAAAGATAGTGGAGTGGTTTGATGTTTCCTTTTCCAGTTCATTTTACAGATGAAGAACTGAGGCAAACAGGGTTAAGTGACTTGCTCAGGGTCACATAGCCACTAAGGGCCTGAGGATGGATTTGAATTTAGGTCTTCCTGACTCCAGGCCCAGTGCTCTTTCAACCATGCCACCTAGTTGTCCTGTCTGGCATATAGTAAGTGCTTAATAAATGTTTATTTGCTTACTAATTGATATTTTATATTTACTTCACTTCGTATACTATTTCCTTTAAGCAGGGCAGAGACTTTTTATACTTTGCTTTTTATCCCCATTGCCTCAAGGATGTCATATCCTATGATCTTATATTACTCACTTATCTTTGTCTTTTATATATGCACCTCTTTTTTCTAAAGCTGGTATAGGTGGAATATTTTCTGTGAGATAAATAATTTTTAAATAACCAATTATTCGGGATATCCAGGGTTTTATTCTCTTCCTAGATCCTTATTCTCTGCTAGGCCAAGCCAGCATCTGAATCACATGGCTGATGGATGAGACTGCCCAGATCCCTGGAGTCCATGTCTTTTGTTCAGCTCTGACAGGTTTGGGCATAGGGGTAGATCCTTTGTCTAGGTTGCCTGAAGATGGGTCCGGGAGTGACAGTGATCAAGGCCCCATCTCCCAGGCCCTCATTAGAATAGGTCTGCCTCTCATTATCATAATCATTCTTCTCATTGTTAACCAATCAGAGCTGATTGCCACCGTCAGGAACTCTTCCGAGAGCATAAAAATATTGATTGAGTTCTAAGACCAGTCTTTGGCCTTCAAGAGTGCCAGTGACACCTCTTATTAGTATTTGTATGAGTAAAATGACTAATTACCCAGAAACTATGTCTCTCAAACTTTTTATATGTCACCCCTGGAATTAAAGAAATGGAGAAACTGAGTAATTCTCTAATATTCTGAGGCTAGGGAGGCCTGCTGCATTGGTTCCTCCAGCCCTGCCTTATTCCCTAGGTAGCAGGTTGGTGAGGTAAAGCTTACCTCAGTTAAATATAGGAGCTATTGTTCTTCTACACGTAATAGGAGGATAAGAACATAAACATAGAGCAAAAAGGGAATTTGACAGTACAATCTCCAAATTTTATAATTGAGGAAATTCAGGCTCTGAGAAATTAAATAATTTGCATAGATAGTAAATGAGTCTAACCCAGGTCCTCTTAAAATTTCTGCTCCTTATTGGAGCCCAGTTTAGATCATTATTACTATTTTGTCTTTGCTTTATTTTGGTAATTGATTTGCCTTTAGTGACTTAACTTTTAATTAGTTTTATTTTGCCTTTGCCTTTTCTGACATCTAGTTTTAAAAATTATTCCCTAAGGGTATTTGACTCAAAAGGAAATGTATCGGAATCATAGTAACAGATCCTTAAAGCTGGAAGATTCATCAGAGGCCATCAAATCCAACCCATGTCAGAATAAAGTGCTTTCTACAATAAATTTATCAAGGAACAGATTCATAGCGTGTGTAGAAAGACTGGAAGAAATTATTAATGATGCTTTGGGTGTAAGAAGTGATGCAAAAGATATCACTGAGGAATGTACGATTGCCAATTGCAATGGGCTGGTAACAGACTCATAGTCTAAGAGCTACACTGAAATGAATCTAGGAAATGTAGAGCTGAAAAGAAGACCTCCAACATGTCAGGTGGATCCTCTATGGAGGAGTTATGGGAGGACATGGGTGGATATCACATAGAATGAGAATGTCTAGATTCAGTTGTGTTCTATTCCTCCCTTGAGAAGGAATGCCAACATTATTGAGATCTTGTATCCACCAAATTATCCAAAAATTTCCCAGAAGTGTTTGTACAAACATCAGCAAATGTTTAGTACCACCTCTGATTTCGATTGCTAATAGTCACATAAAGAGAGTGACGCAAAACTATTGATAGATTATGTGTTTCCTACAGAGCAAGGATGTTTGTCTGGGCCTTGCCTCAAGCACAGCTGCAAGGAATTAATGGCATCTCTGATAGCCTGGTTTGACATACACAAAGAAGAATAGCTTTAGGGAAGTACTGTGATGAGCATACAAATTCTGTGAAATGGCCACTATAATCCTGGGCCTTATTTCCGTGATCTTGGCCTCAGTTCTCTGGTAATTTTAGCTGGATCTCCCTGGTTGGAAACCCTACTTTCAGCTTCCTTGCATTTCCTAGTTTGCTGTACAGAGAGCATGGAGCTTGGAGTTATAAGAGAAGTTCGAATTTTAATTCTGCCACTTGCAACTTGAGTAACCTAAGGCAAGTCATTTATTCCCACTAGGCATCAGTTTTCTCATTTATAAAATGTGCAGATTCAGGTGGTGGAACGAAGAAGGTTACATCTAAAATGTCTTCCAGTTTGAAACCTATTTTTCTGAATAAGGCTAGATTTGGAGGGCCTTGAAAATCAGACAAAGGACTTTGATACTGATGCAATAAATATAATAGATCATTTGATTTCCTTGAGCATGGGATAATAGGATGAAAGTGGCATTCTGATGCTATAGTCTGTGTTTTTGCAACATGTTATAATCAATAATAACTTGTGTGTGTTCTTGTTATTCCTCCCTGGGTTTAATCTTAATTAGAAGGGAACTTAACATATTTTTGATGTTTGTGCAAAGCACTCTGTGAACCCTTAGTATCCTTCCTATGATCAAATCCTCTTAATTTCCTGTGCATGTTGAATTCTTACAATCCCTAGATCTTCTCCCTTGCTCCACCTCCTCTACTCCCAGTCAGTATAATTAGCCTTCTTTTTCCTTCCTTTATTCCCTTCAGGGACATGCAGGAGGTCAGAAGGGTGTCAATTAAATTGTGAAAGCCACAAAACTTCCTTTTGAAACAAGGTGGTTCAGAGAAAAGTAGGGTTTATCATCATTAAATATTTAGTTACATCCTTTAATTTAACCATGTTAAAGTTAGAAAAAAAAACATGCTCTTAGTGCATTCCAAATTCTTTTTATAAGAGAAATCTTACCCTCCCACCCCCACCCTTCTGGAGGGAAATCCTAGACTAACATCCTAACTAACATATTCTTACTTCTACTCTCCACTCTTTATCCTTACCCCATTCCTTCCAATAGTGTTTCTTTTATGTAATTAAGGAATGGTTCTTGTATCAAACATTTCATCTCCCATCACCCTGACTTTGCACAGGCTGGGCCTCATGCCTGGAATTTTCTCCCTTTTAAACTCTGCCTCTCCAGTTCAAGTTCTACCTTCTTCTAGAGGTCTTTCCTGACCCTTCCTCATCATTAATGTTTCTTCATCATTTTGTACATATAACTTGATAAGCAATATTTACTTTTCTATGAATACAATGGATCTCTCCAGTAGAACAAAATTCCCTGAAGACAAAAACTGTTTCATTTTTGTGTTCATAGTCCCAGTTTCTGGAACCTTTTTTTTTTGGTGTGGAGGCAGAGGGTTAGATCTATGGTTTCACTGGTAGAGAGAACTGCTGACAAGAAAATTCACAGAGAATTACTAGTGAGTTTAAGTAACTTATCCAGGGTCACATAGCCCATATGTGACAGAGGCTTAAACTGCACACTTGTCTTCCTGACTAAGAGGCCAGCAATCTAACAACTAGATGTGACAGAGGTGATGAATGGATAGAGAACTGGGCCTGGAGTCCGGAAGACCTAAGTTCAGGCATTCCAATTTTCTCGTGCATGTTTAATTCCTTACAATTCCTGGATCTTTTCCCCTGTTAAACCTCCTTCACCCCCAGTCAGTATAACTATCTTCTTTTTCCTTCACATTTTCCCTTCAAGGACATGCAGGAGGTCAGAAGAGTGTCAATTAAATTGTGAAAGCCACAAAACTTCCTTTTGAAACAAGATGGTTCGGAGTGAAGTTGGGTTTGTCATCATTAAATATTTAGTGACATCCTTTCATTTAACTATGTTAAAGTTAGAAAAAAATGCTTTTAACACATTCTAAATTCTTTTTTTATGACAGGAAATGTTTCCTCCCCTTTTCTGGAGGAAAATCCTAGACTAGCATCTAGCCAGTATACTGTTACTATTCTTCCCTTACCACTCTTACATGATTCCTTCCAACTGATTCCAATTAAACACTTGGTGCAGCTAAGGTGACACACTGGATAGAGAACTGGAGTTAGAAAGATGTCTTCTTGAATTTAAATCTGGCCTCAGACACTTACTAGATGTGTGACCCTGGGCAAGTCACTTAACTCTGCTAGCCTCAGTTGCTGCATCTGTGAAATGAGCTGGAAAAATAAATGACAGAGTATTTCAGTATCTTTGCCAAGAAAATGCCAAATGGGGTCATGAAGAGTTAGACATAAATGAAAAACTACTGAACAACAGTTGCTAGCTGTGTGAACTTGGGCGCGTCAATTAATCTTTGTTTCCTTCAGTTTCCTTAACCCTAAAATGGGGGTAATAACAGCACTAAACTCCCCATTATTATTCTCTATTCCATACTGAATGAGAATATGGGGGATAGGGAGTAGATTTGTGATTTTGTTGGTTTAGGGAACCCCTCTATGAAGAACTACGTCTACCAATACAATCTGGCACCTTTTCTACAACTTATAGGTTCAGAGAGTTGTGTAGGGCAATGAGAGATTAAATGACTTGTTTAGAATCTCACAACCAGTATATGGGAAAAGTAGGACCTGAATCCTGCTTCTAATGGTGTTTCATCTATATATAATGGCACCCTGCCTCTCATAGAGAAGGCACATATTAAATGTTCATTAATTGATTGATTAACAGAAGCTGTAGATTGAGTCATTTAAACATTTTGCCTTTAAGCATATAGAACAACTTCTATTTCCCTAGAAGGAAATAGAAAATGTGTGTGGGATGATGTTAGCAGTGGTGTGTATGGGGGTGTGTCTGTTTGGAGAGTAAAATGGAAAAACAACAGCTTGTCACAGAACTTGTCCATGACTTTACCCTTTCCATCATCCATTTATCTGGTTACTTTATATGATATGAGACCAAAGGCTATAATCCCCTGCATGGACAATGTGCATAATGTCCTAGCCTGATAAGAAGAGGACAATTTCAGTAGGTAGGATTGATAGATAGAGACGATCTCATCTGACTATTCTCTCATTTTCTTTATTTTAGAGTAATATCTAAGAGGTGAGTAAGAAAGGTTCCCAGGGAAAAGTAAAAGGGGTGTGTGTGTATGTGTGTGTGTAGTGGTGGTGGTTTTGCAAAATCTCTCAATACAATCTTTTTGTTACTAGCACTACTCTAGGGGACTAATTGACAACTCTCCCTTAAAACTATTCTTTCATGTTCCTCCACTACCTGTATCATAGATTCCCTAGAGGAAAGGACTTCATGTTATGATTAAAATCACAGACATGTAGAATCCAGATTGTTTATCTTCCAAGTGCTTCACAATAAGTTGGTCACATGGCACTCTAACTCTTGCCCGATGGTCATAATAACAATACTCAAACATGAGAATAGAAATGTGCGTGGCTTTTCTAACCCATCTCATACTACCCACTTACTGAAAGGATCTACATCTAATTGGCTCATCTCTTCTGTTCTAGTATTCCAGTCTCTAAACCAGGTTGTTGTTGTTTGTCCTTTCTTCTTGAAGAGGACTATCACAACAGGGAGGTGATGCCATGACACACAAGTGAATTGGATTTAAGTGAATGAGGGCTGTGCAAAGTTGGATCTTTTCCCTTGCCTCACTTTCTTCTCTGAAGCTATCTTAGTCTGGCGGCCAGATATAGATCAGGACAACTGGAGATGGATACAGGATACAATGGGGGACCTTGGCCTTTTCAAGCTAAGGTCTTTAACAGGTCTCAGCCCATTCGGTGATTGAGGCTCCATAAGAAATGAGGCAATGTAATGGTAATCAGGGCAGGGCTTTTTGCTGTTCTTCTCTTAAGCGCCTTTAATGATTCTGGCCTTTGTTTGAATGGGGCTGGTAAAGTGGGATCTTGTTTTGAATGTTTCTCAGCACTAAGAAAATTGGGAGTCATTGACTGGAAACCCTGTATATGATGGTACTAGGTATTATCTAACTTTCCCACCCCCAAATGAGACTTATCACTATTTTTTGTTTGAGTGCTTCTAGCACTGAGGTAATCAAGTGCCCCAGGGCCCTGAGATGGGTATGTAAGATCCAAGCTTGGTGTTTGACTTTTGGGGGTACACTCACTGAAGAAATGTGGATGATGAGACTCTGGGCAAGCCATTGAACTGGCCCCCCACCCCGGCTTTGTAACCCAGTCAGATAGGTGTTGGTGCTTTTCTGGTAACTATGAATTGTGATTTGGTCAGACAAGGTCTGTCTGTTGGTGTTTGTAATTTCTGTTTGTATTTGTCTTGAAGTTCAGGGGGCTGATCTTTTCCCCCTGAACTAAATGAATGATATATGTTTGATTAAACTGAGACTGTTAAGCCCTTAAAGTTGCTTACCTTAGAAAAGCAGATGAAAGAACCTATGTTAGCAGTCCTTCTGTATTGCTGATATTATTGGTTTTACACAGCCACAGTAGCTGCCAGAGGATTGTTGCTACAGGCAGAGAATGGCTTCTTTACCTACTCCAAAAACCAAAAAAAAATTTTTTAAAAATGAACTGGGAAGGGAAGATTCTCAGGATTTTTGGCCTAAAGGATGAATTGGCTCAGTGATGCTGGTGGTCAGGGTATGTATCGTCTTAAGAAAAAGCTACTTGGTATGAGCCAGATTACCTCAAATTGCCTATACCAAATAAAGAACATTTTCTATCTTTTTTACAGACTTTTCCCCTACTCTTTTGTTGTTGAGGCAGTTGAGGACACATAGCCAATAAATGTTTCAGGCCATCCATATTCGAACTCAGGTCCTTCTAACTCCAGGGTCAGAGCTTTATCCACTGCACCACCTAACTGCCTTGTCCCAATGGTTTTGTAAAAAATTCTCATCTATTCCCCATGAAACTTCACAAAAACTTTCTTTTTTTACAACATTGTCACATTCACTATCTTACTTTCAGTCTCCCAGTGATCTTATCCATTACAAAACACAAATTAGTGATGGACTCCCTTTTGTTTCTGTAATGGCAGTAGCAGAATGAAGGAAAGAGGGAGCAAAGAAGCCTAATAATCCAACCGTTTTTAGGTAGCCTTTAAATCCTAAATTAGCAGCTAGCACTTTAAATGTGAGATCTTTATCTAGCCACCAAAGAGTAGACCTCTTTCTGGGAGAACAGAAGTATATTATTCTTGATATCCTTACTCCAAAGTAAATCAGGAGACAATGTGGTTTTGCACCAAAGTGGAAGGATGTCTCTATGGTTCTTCTTGGAGCAAGAGATGAAAGTGTAGGCAGAGTTGGTTTTATCAGGTGTCCAAACATCATTTCATAGGGCTTTTAGTCATCTTATGGAGCCCACAATTTGGAGTAAAAATACTATTATGAAAATCATTGTGGCTTATGTGCCAACATCTTTTGAAGTAGATGAGAAGTTAGAGAACTTGGGGGAAAAACCCTTTAAATTAAATTAGCACATATTTGTGCATATATAGCACAAAGGTAGGTGCAGTAGAGTGTGATAAGAGGTAAGAAATGGTAGAAACCAATCATTTGTAGACTGCACTGAAGCCTCTAACCTAGCTGTGTAGATTTGTGTAGAGCATGGCCAGGTATATTAGCATAACAGGGTACACCTAGCCT
Organism: Phalanger gymnotis; assembly: GCA_028646595.1. Taxonomy (NCBI): domain Eukaryota; kingdom Metazoa; phylum Chordata; class Mammalia; order Diprotodontia; family Phalangeridae; genus Phalanger; species Phalanger gymnotis. The sequence goes on from CM053627.1 coordinate 165,050,597, forward strand.
ATAATCTATGTATACATCTGTCTATATAGCATGAATAATTTCTTTGAGATTGTTGAAAGGCACTAGACCCTGGCAGCAGAAAATAATGTCATAAAAATGAAACTGAAGGGCTTTGAATGGCATCAAACAAAGGATTTTATATTTGATCCTAAAGGTGATAGGAAGCTGCTAGAGTTTATTGAATGAGAGGGGTGAGGTGTGATATGGTCTGACCTGCATGGTAGGAGGATTAATTTGATAGCTGAATGGAGGACATTGCACGATTGGGAAGATGTGACTATGAATGCATTTTAGTCTGTGTCATTGAAGATAGTACTCACATTGATGACGTTCCAGATTCATTGCAGACATGAATATGCCAGGTTATTATTAACCCCATTTTATAAACAAAGAAACTGAGGTTCAGATATTGCTCACTGCTAGTAGTAGTAAAAATAGAACTTGAATCCAGATTTTCTGACTACAGGTCCAAGGCTCATATCATTATATAATTGGCTCTTGTATTGTACCAAGCAATTTATTGTCTCCTCTGTCTGCTATTATTTTTTTGTTCATTTTGGAAATTGCCTCACAAGCCGTAGGCTACAGAAGAAAAAGACAATTGGAATCTAATTTTTCAGCCCATTTCTTTTTTTCAGAGGTTCTAAAAGGAATTCTATAGCTAGGACTTCCTTATCTGCTATAGGAGAAATATTATTTCTGAAATGTGCCTATATAAAGGTAGGTCACATATATACAACTTTGTCTTTACCCTCAGTACTTCTCTGATAATTATACGAGTATATGTAGAGAGAGTCCAGAATGAGGTCCAGAACGATGCATTAACTAATGAATTTTCAGAGTCAAGAAATGAGTTTAAACTCTGGAGAATTTTCTTTAATATCTGGAGCAGGACTAATTCTGTGGCATAACAGATTAATTTTCTTAATGCAATACCTTGTGGAGATAAGGGAAGACTCATGTAGAGTCCCTATACCAAGAATTGATAACTTGGGGCCTATGAACTTTTAAAAAACCTTAAAAATAAATTTTTATTTAAATATAATTGGATTTCTTTTATTATTATTATTTTAAAAATTTTATATATTTTAAAAATATTATGAGAAGGGGCCCATGATACAAAAATTTCTCTAAACCTTAAGCCTATAGGCATTTGCCTAAAACATGTCAGGAGCAATGCTTTTCACACTATCCTGATCACTTCTGCATCTGTATAAAATGGGCCTTTCCTACTTGTTAATAAAAAATATACATATATATATGTATATGTGTGTGTGTGCATGTGTATTATTAGAAAAAACATAAGAAATTACCCAAAAGGTCTAAAGTAAGTAATTGCTTGAGTCTATCTCATCATTATTTGGGACGTAAAAACAACTTGTAGTATGGGGGAGTGGAAAGAACGTTGGGCTGGCAATAGGGAACCCTGAGTTCAAGATCAGATTGTGCCATTAGCTAGCCATATAATATATATATATTATATGTATAATATATATTATATATGATGTATATCATATTATTATAATATAGTAATATAATATATAATATATATACATAATATATAATATAATAATCTTAGTTGTCACTTAATTTTCCCTACTCCTTAGTTTCCTCATTTGTAGTAAGGAGTTTAAGCTAAATGATCCTAGAGAAAAATAATTATGCAGCTGGGAAAGACTATTTTGTTCAACCCTTTTATTTTATATATGAAGAAACTGAGGTAAAATTATTGCTCTAAATTATACTCTACCAGAGTGGAGATTTATATCTATGCCTTATAGGCCCCTTTTGCTTCTTGTACACTACACAAATAACTCTCAATCTAGCCTTAAACTCTTACACTCAGATGGAATATATTTTATTTTTTACTCACATGATGTTTAAAAGGATTAAATGAAGCAAAAAAAAAATGCATTTCTTATATACTGAGCAGGGAGGACTTACTATATAGGGCATCATTTTAGCTCTGAAAAGCTACCACCCCATGCCTATTTGACAGTGCCTAAAATTCTACAAGTAGATTCATTTCTCAAGCTTTAGTTTGAAAGGTAATGGGCTATAGTGAAACAATATATGGGACCTGTTTTCGGGAAGACCTGGTTCCAATTCACATCTAATATTTGCTAGCTGTGTGACCACGGGCAAATTATTTAACCTCTTTTGAGTCTATTTCCTTTGCTCTAATGTGGGTTATAATATCTATATTAACTATAACAGAGAGCTGGTATAAGGTCCAAATGAAGCATTTGCAAACTTTAAAGTGTAATTTTGCGGTTAATTATTTTCAGTCATGTCCAGCTCTTCGTGAGCCCATTTGGGATTTCCTTGGCAAAAGAAAGTCATTTATCATTTCCTTCTCTAGCTCATTTTACAGATGAAGAACTGAGGCAAACAGGGTTAAGTGACTTGCCCAGGGTCAAATGTCTAAGGCCAGATTCGAACTCACAAAGAAGAGTCTTCCTGACTCTGGGCCTTATCTACTGTGCCACCTAGCTGCCTTTTAAAGTAGAATATAAATATCAGTCATTTAGGTTTCTTGTTCTTTATGGAACTCTGTCTTTTGCCTCTTTTTGCAGGTTCATAACAGACACTTAATAAATGTTTAATGATTGCTATACTTAGGAGTGTTAATACCAGTGTGGATCCCTACTTTCTGAGTGTGAGCCAGAAGACCTGACTTGTAGTCCTGGATTTGCCACTAAGTATATGGCCTTGACCCAACTGCTTGACTATATATGAAGTCTCAGCACTCTTGTCTGTAAGGTGAAGAGATTGCACTTGATGGGCTCTAACGTCCTTTCCATCTCCAACATTCTACGATTCTATTTAAACATTTGTCCATTCATCCAACAAAGATTTATCAAGTGTATTTTACATTCAAAGCAGTGCACTAGGTTTTGGCGACACAAAGACAGAAAATGAAAAATAATCCCTGTCCTTATGGAGTTCACATTCTATTGGAGGAAAATTTATATACATGTGTATGTATGAATGTATGTACACATATCTACAGATAAATGGATTATAAATTGAGAAGCATGAATATATATTATATGACAATATACATATATATGAATATATATCACATGCATACATATATGCTTTACATAGATGCATATATACACAATTCATGCTTCTCAATTTATAATCCATTCATCCGTGGATAGATATATATTTAGATAGATAGGTAGATAGATAGATAGATAGATAGATAGATAGATAGATAGATAGATAGATAGATAATAGGTAAATGGATCATAAATTGAGGAGCATGAATTAACACCCTAGACTAAGTGAATTAATTGTTCAATTCTTTTGGTTGCATTAAAGCACAGGATAACAATCATATGGCACTCTTCCCTAGTCAATCAAGAACTGAAATATTATAGTTTGGGGTGCCACAATTCAGAAATGATATTAGTAGAACAGAGATAATGTAGAGTATGGTAATCAAAGTAGTGAAAGCCTGGAGAAGGCTTGGTTCTCTAGCAATCTTCAAGTTGTTGGTTGTTATTTTTAAAGGTCTGTCATGTGGGAGAAGAATCATGTGTGTTCAAGTAGGAGCAGTGGGTAGATGTTGAAAAAAAGTCTGTTTAGATGATATAAAGAAAAGAATTTCTTGACTATTATAGTTTTGCCAAAATAAGAGAGACTGCACCGAGCAATAGTGGGTTCCCATCAAGTTCGATCTCTTCACCTTACAGACAAGAGTGCTGAGACTTCATATATAGTCAAGCAGTTGGGTCAAGGCCATATACTTAGTGGCAAATCCAGGACTACAAGTCAGGTCTTCTGGCTCACACTCAGAAAGTAGGGATCCACACTGGTATTAACACTCCTAAGTATAGCAATCAATAAACATTTATTAAGTGTCTGTTATGAACCTGCAAAAAGAGGCAAAAGACAGAGTTCCATAAAGAACAAGAAACTTAATGGACATCTTCAATGAAATCTTGCATAATCACTTACTGAGGATGTTGCAGAAGTGATTCTATGGGTTAGACTAGATTAAGATTCTTCCATTTTTGTTTCATGAACTCCTTTAGCAGTAGGATATAGCTTATGAGACACTTTCCAGAATAATGTTCTTAAATGCATAAAATAGGACACATAGGAATATAAATAAAAACAATTATGTTGAAATAATGCAATCAATATATATTAAATAAAGTTATCTATCTATCTATCTATCTATCTATCTATCTATCTATCTATCTATCTATCTATCTATCTATCTATCTGGATATGTGTATACATAAAAATGCATGTAGCCTAGGTTAAGGATCCCTGGAATGGCTTCTGAGATCCCTTCCAGCTCTGAGATTCTGTGATTCTGGTTTTGATTGGTGGAATACAGGTTTTTCTTTTTTTAAGTTTTATTGATGTGCTTTATTTTAGGGTTTTTTTTTACATTGCAATCATTTACAGATTAAATCCACTCAGTAACATATCTTGTAGGAAAACAAGTAAAACTAACAATATAGTCACCTCATCTCAGTACATAAAATTTTCCTTCTGTAGCACTGGTATCATTATTTATTTGTTTTTAGTGAAGAGAAATCCATTTTCTCTCCAAACCACCTTAGACTCAATTTCAAGAAAAGAAAAACAAGTTCTTTATAGCAAAGACATACGGTCAAGCAAAACAGATTCCCTTAATGGCTCCCTATACAAACACAGATCGGCACCTGGTCTGCAATTCATAGTTTGAGACAGTTGCCTAGGTCCCCAGGAAGTTAAATGACTTGCCCAGTATGTGTCAGAGGCAAGTATTTTTATTTGTGTGTGTGTGTGTGTGTGTGGCAATAGGGGTTAAGTGACTTGCTCAGGGTCACACAGCTAGTGTCAGGTGTCTGAAGCCAGATTTGAACTCAGGTCATCCTGACTCCAGAGTTGGTTCTCTATTCACTGTGCCACTTAGCTGCCCCCAGAGGCAAGTCTTGAACCAATTTTGCTTGGCTTTGAGGCCAGCTCTCTATCTACTATACCACACTGCCTTTGTGAGCTAAAATGTTTCTAAAATCATATTGATTATCCTGGGTTTCTAATCTTTCCTCTGATAGCTCTTTGATCCAAAAGTATGATGAGAGGGTGTCTATCAGTGTTACATTTTTGTTTTTTATTTTATTTTTAGGCAGCACTATCTGAACTTGCTTTAGATAGTCTCTAAGGCCATGGCCCTCACAAAAAAAAAATCCTTTGCCCTTTCATTTGACTTTTCATTAGGCAGTATTTAATTGAGCTGCCATTCTCTTGATTTATTCCAATAGGAAACAAAATGCTGAACTACCTTTATCCTGAAACATAAAAATGAAAAAGTTTTTTTTAAAGACTATTTCCATTCCTCTCCTTCTTCTCCCCTCCCTAGCCCTCTAAGTCACTGTGGCATCCTTAAGGTAAGAGTTGGCCAGATATTTCTCAATGTCTGAAGTTGCATTGCTTACAATCCCTTTTTTCTTCTGTTTTCAATGAACTATGAAGCGTGTCTCCCTCTCTCAATAGAGAAGTCATGGGATCCTAATGTAGAGCTAGGAGGGACTTCAAAGACCATATCCCTGTTATTTTATAGATGAGAAAACTGAGGACCAAAAAGGTTAAATGACTTGCTTAATGTCATGTAAGAAATGAGCATCAGAGGTAAGATTTGAACTCAGATCTTCTGACTTCAGAACTTCTTTCCACTTCACCACAAGTGGGGAGCTATAGAATAAGGCAGGCCCTTTTAGAGGTGGCCAATGTATTGATTTTTTTTTGCTCAAATTTAGTTTTTGTTAAATGGGAAAGTTTTGTTTAGAGTGGTGTTTGTGAAGAGTCTTTGGGTACGGAAAGTAATATTAAAAAAGAGCATCAATAAAACATTATTATTCTTTTTTGTTTTTTGCAGGAGGGAGGGCCAAGCAATTGGGGTTAAGTGACTTGCCCAAGGTCACACAGCTAGTGAAGCGTGTCAAGTGTCAGAGGCTGGATTGTAACTCAGGCCCTCCTGACTCCAGGGCAGGTGTTCTACTCACTGTACCACCCAACTGCCCCATAAGACATTACTATTATTTAAAATTAATCACAGAATTAATCTCCCAAAGTTATCCTTGGACAGCTGAAATGCCCTGCAGTTTAGAAGTTAACCAGGTTTGTCTGGCATATTGCCTTATAGACTCCTTCATCTAGGAGTCAGAGCAGAGTATATCCTACCATTTCTTTCACTAACTTGTCAAGGTGAGGAGGGAGGTTCGTAAGAGGGGCACAGCAATGGCCTAGATAGTTTATGAATTGAAATCATATCGCCTAAACCCCCAATTGAATTCTGAGATAGACAGGTTATTAATCGTCCTGCCTGGCACTGGGACTTCTGATTTGCTTGGCTTTTGATGTTCCTTTTGATGCTGGGTCCTCCTGAAAAATATCTTTAGCAATTTCCAACTGAGGTTTATACATGTATTTATTCTAGGGACATGGAAATACTTAAATTAATGTGTGGGCCTTCCGGCCCAGCCTACCCCCCTCCCCTAAAGCAGTCTGGCAGTTGGCCATGGCTTCTTCATTTCCTTACTACACTATTTCCTTAGATGCCCATGCTAACATGATGCATTTACCAATAAAGATAATTTCTCCTTTTTAAAATTCTGAATCTGGACTTTAGAGAGCATCTTACAAACAGCTAGACATAAAACTGGCCTCAGTCAACCATGGAAAGACCTTCTTTGTAGGGTAAGATTTACAGAATTCACTGAAATTGTACTATTTTTCTATTAATCAATCAATGTTTATTAAGTAATTACTAAGAACTTTACAAATATTATTACATTTTAGCTCTATAACAACCCTGGGGAGGTAGGTAATATTATTAAGTTCATTTTACAATGTGAGGAAACTAAGGCAGACAAAGGTTCAATGACTTGCCCAGGGTCACACAGCTAGTAAGTGTCTGAGGTCAAATTTGAATTCAGATCTTCCTGGCTTCTATCTGTGCCATCTAGCTGCCTCATGAGGCCATAGAACAGAAGAGCAGCCCATACAGCATTAAAAGATCAGTCACCTGATCAGTTAACTCAGTTGATGCTAAGGATACAAAAACAAAAAAGAAATGTTCCCTGCCCTCAAGGAACTTACATTTTATTGGGGAAAAACATATTAAAAAGTATAATACACACTGTAAAAATAAAGCCGACGGGGGCCACAAAAATGTGTGTGTTTGTGGGGAGGAGGGTGGTAGTTAAGAAAGACTTCAAGTAGATGGTGGCTCTTAAATTAAGCATTGAAGGGAACGAGGGTTTCGAAGAGGCAAAATGAGGAGGGAACTCATGCTATTTTTGAGAAACAACTTATGGAAAAAAAAAAAAAGAAATGGGAGCTAGAATGTCAAGTGTGAGGAGCAGGCAAAGTCGGATTGGCTACACGGTGTAGAATATAAAAGGATTTAATAAAAAGAAAGCATGGAAAGGTAGTTTGGAGCCAGACCATAAAGGGTTGTAAGTTTCACATGGAGGAATTTGTATTTGATCCTAGAAGTAGTAAGAAGTCGGTGGAGTTTATTGAGCTGGAAAATGTATGATTGAATATATAAGGTGAAGATGATGTCATTACTGTGTTTCTAATGCACATTTCAACATGATCACCCTAGAAAAAAGACAGAGGAAAGATGGGAGATCCTGTGATGCAGTGGAAAGAACTGTGAGCACAGGCCCTGAGCTCTAATTCCAGCCCTCCCATTTAGTACCTGTGTACTTGGTAAAGTCATTGATCTCTCCAGTATTCAGTTTCCTCTCTGTAAAACAAGGAATTCAATAAACAGAATACCCCTAAGGTCCTTTCTGGTTTTCAACTGATCATCTTGTGAGCCTACAGACTGGAATAAGTAAGAGGAAAGAAGGGCAAATGGTAGAGACTGAAAAAGATGTAATGGTCCAATGAAAGACAAGAATCATTGCTTAGCACACAGCGCTACAAATTAGCAATGATTAGCTTTCTGAAGGATAAAAGGAAGTTATATGGAAAAGCAGGTAATTGTTCATGAAAGGAAAACCTTCTTGCCTCAGGGAACGTAGTTAATCAAATCTGTCAACTCTGTGTGTGTGTGTGTGTGTGTGTGTGTGTGTAAGGAGAACCAATGAGCCAATTTTGTATTAACTTTAGCTTCTTTATGTCTTTTGATTTATTTTATGGCTAAACTACCAGTACTGATACTATCCATTTCTTTCACTAACTTGTCAACTCATTGGATCTTGGACAGAGACATGATAGTTAAAGTACCCAAATTTAGAAACCCATGTATGGTAAGAAAATAGTTTGATTATTAGCAAATTATATTATGAAAAAATGAAATGAGCCCTATGTTAACAGGCAGAAAATAAGTGGTTACTGATGTAAGAGTCATTTCTGTCTGTGTAATCAGACCATTGCTTAATTAGAGAAAAGGTCAAAATCAATACCAAATTAGAAGAATAAAAATGAGAATAAGATATTTTGCACAATTTTAACAGCATTGTCCTAATCTATTTAAATAAGCATTGACTATAAAAGGGAATGGGAAAAGGAAAACATAATTTTTAATTATCACCATTTTTTAAGAGAAGTGGTATTAAATTACAAAAAAGGCATATAATGGTACGAACTGGGTCCACTGTAAATTTATTTCACCAAGAGTGTTTCTGAACTTTTGGTTTCATGCCACATACATGATCCACTTCTTCCCCAAAGCTTCCCCACCACAGCAATTTACTTAATTCTCCATTGAAAAAACAATGATAACATCCATACTCTCTCCTCTCCAAAGCCACATAACAAATTGTTGTAATATTATTGGTCATTTTTTTGCCCTTGGAGAATAAGGTAGTATTTTTCTGTGCTAATGCCAAACTCTTTCCTTATGACCCTTGATTCCATTGGCAGCTTGCCCCTTCAATCATTTTTTTTTTAATTTTCAATCTCTCATTATCTTTTGTCTCCTACTTTGCTATTTACAAATATGTCCAGTATCTCCCATTCACCAAATAAATATCACCAGTACCATCATCATCATCATCACCCTCATCATCAATAACAGCAATACCTTCACTTGACTCAACCCTTCAAGCTATCATACCATAGCTTTCTACCATTTCTTGGACAAGCTGCTAGGAACAAATCAAAATGACAAGAGCTGGAGGAACAACAACAAAAACTGCTTAAATGCATTCCCTTCACACTTTCAATTCCCATTCACTTCTCAACCCCTTGTAATCTGGCTTCTATCTCTGTCAGTTAATTAGAAGTTTTTTCTCCAAGTTTACTAATGATCACTTCACTTCTAAAAACCAAACCAAACCAATGGGTTTTTTCTTCTCCATTCACCTTTCTTGATCTTTCGATACTTTTTACTACTGTTGACTAACCCAATTTTTCTGGAAATTCTATCGTCTCTGAGTTTTTGTGACACCACTCTAGCACAATGTTCTATGTATGTGACAGATCCTTCTTGGTCTCCTTTGAAGAGTTGTCATCATCCATGGGTGTACTGAAGGTTTTTGCCCTGTGCCCTTTCCTTTTCTTTTTCTACATCTTCTCTTGACTAATCAACTCTTTCAGAGTTTTTGAATCAATTAAAAAATTATTATATGCCTACTCTGTATCAGCCACTCTGATAAGCACTGGGGATATAAATAAACAAAAGAAAAACAGTAATTGCTGGCGAGGAGGAGTTTAATTCTAATGGTTTTGGTTAATTTCTATTTGCAAATGACTCTCAGGTCTATAAATCTAGCCCTCATCTCTCTCCAGAACCCTTGGCAACTGCCCACTGGACATATCCACTGTGATGTTTAATGACCTTGTGAACTCAATATGTCCAAATTCCACATTTCCTTCTAATTTACATATTTCATATATCACTTTATCAGTCACAGTCTAGGAAACATCTTTGAATCTGTTCTCTCACTCAAGCCTCACATCCAATCAGTCACAAATATTGTTATACTTCCTGAACATTTCTTATATCTATCATCCTCTGTCTACTCATATCATAACCACCCTTGTTTCTAGGCCTTCAGTAGTGCTCATTTACACAAGAAGTGTAAACATGCAGCCCATAGGCTGTATGTGGCTGACAACACTTCTGAGTGCACCTGTACCAGATTAAAATATAATTGGGAAATGTTCAATAAAATAAACAAAAATACTACATAACATAGGTAATATTAATATGTGGCTTTCTAACTCACTGATGGTCTACAGGGATCTTTATGAACATTTTAGTGGCCCCTATGTCTATTTGAGTTTGACACCATTGCCCTAGACTGTTGCTATAATCTAATAAATCAGTCTTCACTCTTTCCCTTTTCCAATCCATTGTTCATATAGCTGCTAAATGTATATGCCTAAATTCTAGTACTGGCCATACTTCAAAAGCTTCAGTGACTTTCCATTGCTTCTAGGATAAAATACAAATTCATTTCTTTGATATTTTATTCTACCACAGTCTTTCTTTTTCTTTTTTTTCATAAATTTTAAAAAATCTTAAAATCCAATACAAAATAAAAAAGGAAGAAAAAGAAACAAACTTAAATACCCAAACTAATACAAAATAAGAAAAGAAAAAAAAAAAGAAATGCCATATGCACAGCAGAACATGAAAGAAGATTCAAATTGCATGGCAAAAATTTTCCATTTCAAGAAATCCTATGTTATAAATGATACACATTTTATTGAGAGCTATTCATCTTTTCTTTGCTTCCTTGTAAGTTTTCTTTTGTTCTCTGCTGTTCACTTTTACTTTGTTCTTTTTCCCGCACTTCCTCCTGCCCTCCCCAGAAGGCTACAATTAAATGCAGAGATTGTGTGTGTGTGTGTGTGTGTATGAGCATAAAAGTCTTCTAAATTCAGAAAGAATGCATGCATACATCTATATATACATACATACATGCATGTACACATATATACACAAAATATACATATATACATATTCATACATATACCCATATGTACCTACACTTATACAAAACCTTAGATATCTATAATCACACTCACATATAGACTTATACATTCATATGCATCTATGTAAGATTGTACTATACATATTTGTCCTCTGTTTCTCTGAGAGTAGATAACCTTTTCCTTTATAAGTCCAAGTCTTTCCATATTTTTCCAAGCCCACCAATTTGTCATTTCCTACGTCACAGCAATATTCCCACCTTATACTGTCTATTTGCTTTAAATAGTCCAAAAGAACATTGATGAATATGGTTGACATAGTGTAGTTTCCCTATTTTTCTCTTTTGACTAAATCTATTTTAGCCTTAACTATGTCTGAGATTGTAATTACCACCAATGCTCCTTTTTCCCTAACAAATTCTATTCTTGATCTTTATTTTATGTTTGTGCATATCTCTTATTTCTTATCCTTCCAGACTCCTGTAGTTTACTTCTTCCCAATACCTTGCCCTCCTATGATTTAACCTGCCCCCTCCCCCTTCAAGGATCCTGCCTTTATACTCCCATTCCCATTAATCTGAACACCCTTCTATACCCCTGTTTAACTTATTCCCTCACCCTCCCCTTTAGAGACATCCCTTATACTCTCCCCCATCCCCTTAATGTTGTATTTCTTTCTGAATTTAGCAGACTTTTTTACTCATACACACATACCCACACACCCACCCCCCCAACATCTATATGTATGTATTGTTCTCTCTTGAACCCATTCCTGATGAAATTAGGTTCCCAGAAATACCAGCCCTCCTGCTCAATCTAAGTCCTGCCAGTTTTTCCTCTCACACCTGATTTGTGTAAGATAATTACTCTTTTTAGCTGTTCCAAAATGATTTTACTTTTAAAAATTATATCATACTCCCTTCTACACCAATCTTTCTTTTGAACTACCCAATTACTAACAACAATCTTAGACATCTCATAAAAAGATAGGTAGTCTGTTCTTATTGAGTCTCTTGTAATTACCTCATATTTCTCTTGGCTCTTGTATGTCAAATCTATTAAGTTCAGGTATTTTTTTAAAACAAAATCCTGAAAGTCTGACAATTTGTTAAATATCTATTTTTTTTCATTCAGAATTATGCTTAACTTTACTAGGTATGATATTTTTTGTTCTTTGATATATAGTGTTCCAACTGCTGTGTTTTTTTAGTGTCACTGCTGCTAGGTCCTGTGTGATTCTAATTGTGGCACCACCATATTTAATTTTTTTTTCTTCTCATTTGTAATATTTTATCCTTGAACAGGGGGTTTTGGAATTTGACTATGATATTCCTGTGAGTTTTCCTTGTAGGATTTCTTTCAGCTAGTGAAGAGTTGATTTTTTTCCCCCTATTTCTACTTTCCCCTCTTATTCTAATATTTCAGGACAATTTTCTTTAATGATTTCTTGTATTATTGTATCAAGATTCTTCTTTTCATCATAGCTTTCAGGTAGTCTGTTTATTCTTCTGTATCCTCTTCTTGGTCTGTTCTCCAGATCAGTTATTTTTCTTATGAGATGTTTTATATTTTCTTCTATTTGTTCATTCTTTATATTTTGTTTTACTATCTTTTGGTCTCTTTTGACTTCGCTGGCCTCCCCTTGCCCAATTCTGATTATCACAGAGTTGTTTTCTTCCTTAAGATTCTTGATCTCCTTTTCTAATTGGTTGATTCCCCCCCCCACCTCCCATAATTTCCTTATTTTTCTTGGATTACTCTTATCTTTTCTTTTTTCCTCAATCTCTGTCATTTGATTTTTGAAGTCTTTTTAAAGTTCATCTATGGGGAAGTGACCATTTGACATTACTCTTAGTGGTAGAAGAGGGTTTCTTTGCTTCATTATCCTCTTCTAAAGATGAATCCTGATCTTCTTTGTTCCCATAGTAACTCTCTATAGTTGAATTCTTTCTGCTTTGCCCATCCATTTTTAAAAAAATTCACAGCAGCTTATTTTTTGTAATCAACTCTAGCCCTGGGATATGGGGGATGGTGCCTCCAGCCTCTGATCTTTCAAGTCTACCCTCTGGCCTGGAACTGAAACTAAGACCTCTAGCCTCCTGTAAGTGCCCATAGCTAGCAGCATCCCTGTGCCATTACTTCAGCATTTATGGGTTGTGTGCTGATTCCTTCTCACCGAGAGCCAGGTCTCTGCAACAGAGCTAGGTGTGGCATTCCTTGTCAGCAAAAGTTCCCTCCATCTTCTGTGGCTCAAAAGCCCAACTCTCCTTCCTGTCCTGGAGGTAAAAGTTCCTTTTTCTGGGAAAGAGGTAGCCTCCCAACCCAGCTAATGCCAGAACTCACCAATTTTTATTTAGGGGACTGAGCCTGGAGGTGTTTACTCTTCACAGGGACCAAACCTCATCCTGGGATTTTTCTTCAGATCTTCTCTAGTTGTCCTAGGAGGACCACTGTTCTGCCCCTACTTTTATTTATTTTTACAGCTTTATGTTACCCTGAGGTGCTATTCTATCTCATTTGTGGGGAAAATCTGGAGAGGTTGGAATTTTCTGACCTACTCCACCATCTTTCCAGAATCCTCTCCCCCTCACAGTCTTTCTTCTTTTCAGACTATCTTCACAGGTTGGTTACATGTTACTGTCCCTTAAATAGTCTCCAGTTAAGCCAAAATGGTATATTTGAGATATGCAATATGTTGCATATATTGGGTGAAAAGGTATACATGTGACTGTTACATGTTAAATATGCTAGATACAGATGTACACATGTTACATATATTATATGTGCTTTGTATTTTATGTATATACATTATATTAAATATATTACACATATGTTTATATATGAAGAGAGGCCCTATTATAAGGAATGAATTTGAATTTCATCTTAAAGGAAGAGAGAAAAACCAAAAAATAGAAGTGAGGTGAGAGAACATTCCAGTTATAGGGGAAAGCCAGCAAAAAAGGATGGAGTCAAAAGATGAAGTACAGGATGCAAAGAAAAACAGGAATAGTGAAGCTGAATCATAGGGAATGTAGAAGATAGTACATGGCATGAAAATTGGGAAGATAGGATGGGGAAATGTGAAGGGATTAAAATGTCAAACAGACCATTTTATATCTGATTCTGGAGGAAAAAAGATTCCCCTGGAGAACATTAAGTAGGGGGTGATGGTGGAATGGTCATACCTGCACCTTGGGAAGATCAATTTGGCAGCTGAGAGAAGATTCAACTGAAGTGGAGAGAGACTTGAAGAAAGGAAATCAAATAAAAGAGTACTGAAAGAGTTCAGGCATGAAATAATGAGTCTGCCCTAGAGTGTTAGCTGTGTAAATAGAAATAAGAATGAGAAAAATGGTTATTTTTCTATTATTAATAACCAATTATTAGTAGATTGGTTATTAATAGAATTTTTTTCTCTTTTTACTTCCTCATTCATGGACCAGCCTTTGAAGGTCAGCCAGTCTCTGAAAGACAAAGCTGACCTTCCAGGAGCATTCTCTTCAATCCTGGGTGGACTCCATCCAACTAAGAGAGTTTACTTCTGATTAAAGTGTAAATAGAATGTAATCTAGGGGAATTCCAACTGGAACACATTAGGCTCAAGTCTTTGAAACTTCTCCTTGGTTCAAGTTAAGTGGTCTGGGTGGAGATGAATTCCTTTGGCCAGATAATTGGAGGCAGCTTAGTGTTATCAAGCCACATTCTTAGCAGGAGAACCTGAAAGCTTGCAGCCCACCTCCTAGTCCACCCACTCATCAACTGTTCACCAATCAGGGTTAATCTCCCCTGTTAGGGGTGCCCACTTTTCCAAAGTTATTTAAGCATTCAATGATCTCCAAGGTGCCTCTTTGGTTGCAGAGAGAAACCACAGGCCATAAATTTATAGATTATTTGCTAGCCTAATTAATAAATTGAATATTAATTTCCTAGAAGCTCTGTTCTTGGCTTTTAATACACATCAAGGATACATATTTGAGAGATGTTATGAAGGCTGAAATAATATAGACTAAAAATATAATTTTTATTTATTTATTTTGAATTGCTCTTTATTTTTAACATTCATTAAAATAAAATCTGGAGTTCCAAATTTTCTGCTCCCTCCAGTCACTCTCCCACCCATTGAGAAGGCAAGCAATAGGATACATGTGAAATCATGCAAAATATATTTCCACACCAGCTGTGTTGCAAAAACAGCAAGAAAAATAAAATGAAAAAAAAAAGTACGCTTGAATCTGCACTCTGAATTCGTTAGTTCTCTCTCTGGAGGTGGATCATATTTTTCATCATAGTCCTTCGGTATTGTCTTAAGATTACCGTACTGAGCAAAATAGTTGTCTTTCATTGTTGATCATTGTTACAATATTGCTGTTACTGTGTACAATGTTCTTCTTCTTGTGATCACTTCACTTTGCCTCAGTTCAGATAAACCTTCCTAGGCATTTCTGAACCCCTTGTGCTTATGATTTCTTATAGCACAATAGTATTCTATCACAATCCTATGCCACAACTTATTCAGCCATTCCTCAACTGGTAGGAACCTCTTCAACTTCCAATTCTTTGCCAAAACTAAAAGAGCTGCTATAAATATTTTTTGTACATGTAGGATCTTTTCCCCTTCTAAATCTTCTTGGGATACAGACCTACAAGTGGTGTTGCTAGGTCAAAGGCCAGTTTTGGGCATAGTTTTGGATTGTTCTCCAGAATTGTTGGATCATTTCACAACTCCAACAAAAAGTGCATTACTGTATCCATTTTTTCTACGTGCTCTCCAGCATTTGTTCTTTTCCTTTCTATCATGTTAGCCAATCTAGTAGTCATGAGTTTGGTATCTCAGAAATATTTTAATTTCCATTTCTCTAATTAATAGTGCTTTAGAACATTTTTCTAAAGTGACTTGATAGCTTAGATTTCTTCTGAAAACTTCCCATTTATAAAAATTGCCTACTTATAAATTAGGGAATGGATTTTATTTTTTATCAATTTGCCTCAGTTACCCATTTATTTGAAAATGGCACATTTATCAGAAAATTTTCTGTAAAATTCCCCTCAACCCCAGTTTCTGCTTTCCTTCTAATTTTGGCTCCATTGATTTTATTTATGCAAACCCTTTTAAATTTCATTTAAACAAAATTATCCATTTTACTTCTTGTGATCTTGTCTTTCTCTTATTTGGTCATAAAATCTTACCTTCCCCTATATATGACATACATTTTTCAAGATTCTCCTAATTTACTAATGATATCATGGTTTATGTCTAAATAACTTGCCCATTTTCATTTTTTTTCTTAATATACAGCATGAGATGTTGGTCCATGTCTAGTTTCTGCCAAACTTCTTTCGCATTTTCTCAGCAATTTTTTTCAAGTGGTGAGTTTTTCCCCAAAAGTTCTATCTTTAGGTTTATCCAACACTAGATTAACTATGGTCATTTACCTTTGTGTATTGTTATGCAATCTGTATCACTGATCCATAACTGAATTTCTTAGTACTATATTGTTTTGATGACTACCACTTTATAAAATAGTTTGAGATCTTGTACTACTAGGCCACATTGCTTCATATTTTTTTTTCATTGATTCCCTTGATATTCTTGACATTTTGTTCTTCCAGATGAATTTTATTATTATTTTTCTAGTTCTACAAAATATTTTATGGTAGTTTGGTTGTAGGACACTAAATAGGTAAATCAACTTAGGTAGGATTGTCATTAAAATTTTTAAAAATAGTATTTCCCCCAATTACACGTTAAAACAATTTAAAAAAAAAGTGTTGTTTTTTTAAGTTTTGAATTCCAGATTCTATCCCTCCCTCTCTCCATGATTTGCTATCATGTAAAACATTTCCATATTACTCATTTTTTTTTTTACAAAAAGACTTGAACAAAAACAGAATGAATAAAAGAAAGTGAAAAATAGTATATGCCAGTCTGTATTGAGACAATATCAGTTCTTTCTCTAGAGGAAGATGGCATGTTTCAACATGAGTCTCTTGAGATTGTTTTGAATCATTGTATTGCTGAAAATAGTTAAGTCATTCATAATTCTTCATTATACAATGTTGCTGTTACTGTGTAAAACATTCTCCTGATTTTGCTCACTTCAATTTGCATCAGTTCATGTAAATCTTTCCAGGTTTTTCTGAAATCACCTGGCTTGTCATTTACTACAGCACAATAATATTCCATCACAATAAGATTGTCTCTTTTATTGTGTTGGCTTAGCTACCCATGAGCAATATTTCTCCACTTGTTTAGATCTGCTTTTATTTGTGTGAAAAATGTTTTGTAATTGTGTTCAAATACTTCTTGGATTTGTCTTGGCAGGTTTACTCCCAAGTATTTTATATTATCTGCCATTATTTTAAAGGGAATTTCTCTTTCTATCTTTTCTTGCTTGGTTTTGTTGGCAATATACAGAAATGTTGATGACTTATGTGGGTTTATTTTATATCTGCAACTTTGCTGAAGTTGTTAATTTTTCAACTGATTTTTGTTTTTGTTGTTCTCGATTCTCTAGAGCTTTCTAAGTTAACATCATATTATTTGCAATGAAGGATAGTTTTGTTTCCTCATTTCCAATTTGTATTGCTTCAATTTCTTTTTCTTGTCTTATTGCTATAGATACCATTTCTAATACAATATTGAATAATGGTGATAATGGACATTCTTACATCACTCCTGGTCTTATTGGGAAATTTCTATTTAATCTCCATTACAGATAATGCTTGCTCATGGTTTTAGATAGATATTACTTGTCGTAATAAGAAAGGTTTCATTTATTCCTAGAGTTTCTGGTGTTTTTTTTTTTTTAAAGGAATGAGCATTGTCTCTTGTCAAAAGATTTTTCTGCATCTATTGTGACAAGCATAAGATTTTTTGTGGTTTGGGTTATTGATTTGGTCAATTGTGCTAATAGTTTTCCTAATATTGAACCAGTCCTGTTTTCCTGGTATGATTCCCACCTCATCATAGTGATATATCACCACCTGATCTTTGTGATACATTACCATAATCTCCTGGTTAGTATTTTATTTAAAATTTTTGCTTTGATATTCATTAAGTGAATTGGTCTATAGTTTACTTTCTCTGTTTCTGTTCTCTCTGTTTTAGATATCTAAACTGTATTACTGTTATAAAAGGAATTTGGTAGGACTCCTTTACCTATTTTTTCAAATAGTTTATATGGTATTGGGATGAATGCTTCCTTAAATGTTTGGTAAAATTCACTTTTAAAGTCATTTGTTTCTGGAGATTTTGCCTTAGGGAGCTCGTTTGTGGTTATTCAATTTCTTTTTCTATGATAGGATACTTTAAGTTTTCTATTTCCTCTTCTGGTAATGTGGAAAATTTATGTTTTTGTAAATATTATCTATTTCACTTAAACTTTCAGTTTTGTTGCTATGTATTTTAAGCAAATAATGCATAATAATTGCTTTAATTTCTTCATCATTGATTGTGTATTCACTTTTTATTTTTAAAACTAACAATATGCTTTTCTTCTTTTTTAAAAATCAAATTAATCAATGGTTTATCTACTTTATTTTTTCATAAAAACCAGCTCCTATTTTTCATTAGTTCAATTTTTTTCTTTTACTGTCAATTTTATTAATCTCTACCTGATTTTTGGGATTTCTATTTTGGTACTTAATTGGGAATTTTAAATTTGTTCTTTTTCTAGCTTGTTTTTACTTGCATGCCAAATTCAGAGATCTACCTTCTCTACCTTTTACTGATGTATGTATGTATGTATGTATGTATGTATGCAAGTATAGATATAAAATTTCCTGTAAGAACTATTTGGCTGCATTCCACACATTTTGCTACTATCTAATTATCTTTAATGAAATTATTGATTGTTTCTGTGATTTTTTTCTTTGACTCGCTTGTTATTTAGGATTAGATTATTTAGTTTCCAATTGATTTTCAAGCTATGCATCTACTACCCTGTATTGAATGCAATTTTTATTGCATTATGGTCTAAAAAATGTCAACTTAGTATTACTGCTTTTCTGCATTTGTTTGTGAGGTTTTGATGCCCTAATGTGTGGTCAAGTTTTGTGAAGCCATATCTAGCTGAGAAAAAGGTATGCTCCTTTCTATTTCCATTCAACTCTCTCTAGACATCTATCATATTTACTTTTTCTAAAATTCTTATCATCTCCTAAACTTCTTTATTTATTTTATGACTAAATTCATTTATCCTTGAGAGGGGAAAGTAGAAGTCCCTCAGTATCATAGATTTACTGTTTATTTCTTCCTATAGCTCAGTTAACTTTTCCTCTAAGAATTTGGTACATATAAGTTTAATATTGATGTTACTTCATTGTCTATGTTTTTCGAGATTTAGTTTTCCTCCTAATCTCTTTCAAATAGATCTCTTTTTCCTTTTTCTTTCTCTGAGATCACAATTGCTACTCTTGCCTTTTTTATTCTAGCTGAAGCATAATAGCTTCTGCTCCAGCCCCTTATTTTACCTCCCCATGTCTTTGTGTTTCAAGTATGTTTCTTGTTCACAACATGTTGTTGCATTTTTGTTTCTAATTCATTCTACTTTCTGCTTCTTCTTTATAGCCGAGTCCATCCCATTTACATTCACAGTTATGATTACTAACTGTGTGTTTCCCTCCATCCTATTTTATTGTTTATCCTTCTCTCTCTCTTTCTATACTCTCCCTCCTGAAAAGTCTATTTTGCTTCTGGCCATTGGTTTCTTTAATCTGCCTTCCCTTTTATCATTCCCCCTTTCTCTTATTCCCTTCCTCTTCTACTTCCATGTTGGGTAAGATAGATTTGTATACCCAATTGAATGTGTGTGTGTATGTGTGTGTGTGTGTGTGTGTGTGTGTGTGTGTGTATGTAGATATGGCTGTAGACATCATTGTCTTTCAGTTGTTTAGTCATGTCCAACTCTTCATGACTCTCTATTGGATTTTCTTGGCAAAGATACTGGAGTGGTTTGCCCTTTGCTTCATTCATATTTGTATACACACATACACACACACACACACACACACACACACACACACTCACACTCCCTCTTTGAACAAGCTCAGATGAGATTGAGATTCAAGCATTGCCAGCTCCCCTCTATTTTCCCTTGGGTGTAAATGCTTTTCTTTGTGCTTCTTATATGTGAGATAATTTCCCCCATTCTTCCTCTCCCACTGCATTCCTTTTTCTTGCCCATCTATTTTTTGACATTGTCCCAACATAATTGACTCACTCCCATGGTCTCTCTCTATGTAGAGTCCTTCTAACTGTCCTAATAATGCTAAAGAGGAGTTACATGTGTCAACTTGCTATGTAAAGATGTAAACAGTTTATTCTTATTGAGTCTCATGATTTTTCTTTCAAGTTTAGCTCTTTATACTACTCTTGAATCTTGTACATAAAAATTAAAATTTCTATTCATCTCTGGTCTTTCAGGAATTCTTGAAAGTACTCTATTTCATCAAATGTCTATTTTATTTTCCTCTGAAGTACTGTGCTCAATTTTGCTGGGTAGTGTACTCTTGATTGTAGTCCTAACTCCTTTTTTTTTTATTCATTTATTTATTTGTTTTTAAATTTATTTTTGACATGTTTGGTTTTCAGCATTGATTTTCACAGGCATTTGAATAACAAATTTTCTCCCCATTTCCTCCCCCCGCCCCCACTCCAAGATGGCGTACACTCTGGTTGCCCTGTTCCCCAGTCTACCCTCCCCTCCGTCACCCCATTCCCCTCCCATCCCCCTTTCCCTTCCTTTCTTGTAGGGCAAGATAAATCTCTATGCCCCATTGCCTGTGCATCTTATTTTCTAGTTGCATAAAAAAAAAAAAACTTTTTTACTTTTGGACATCTATTTTTTTAAAAACCTTGAGTTCC
>CM053627.1:165071863-165087915 GCA_028646595.1 Phalanger gymnotis
ATTTCATTCCATACTGCAGTGTCTGGTGAGTTTTTGCTGTTTAGTCATTTTACTTGTATCTGACTCTTCATGACCCCATTTGGGGTTTTCTTGACAAAGATACTGGAGTGATTTTCATTTCCTTCTCCAGCTCAATTGACAGATGAGAAAACTGAGGCAAACAGGCTAAGTGGTTTCTCCAGGGTTACACAGCTAGTAAATATTTGAGTCTTGATTAGAACTTAGGAAAATGAGTCTTCCTTACTGCAGGCCTAGCACTATATCCCTGCACCACCTAGCTGCCCCCTTCCAGTCAATACCTTGTGTTATTGGAATTTTACTCTTTTATATTTGAAGTTATTTTTTGTTTTTCTTTGTTTTTCTGTTTTGCAAAAGATCTGTAGATTCTTTCCATTTGAACTTTGTTTTCTGTGTTCAGAAGCTCTGGACAATTTTATTATATCATTCATGTGATATTATGGTGGTCAATTACGCTGTTTAGAGTTTTTAAAAAAATTATCTTATTCTTCTGAGAGATATATAGTCTTTATTTTGTCTTTCTGTACCCTTTCTTGCAGATCAATATATTTTGCTGAATGGCAATTATATTTTTCTTTGAATGCTATAGTTTTTGCTTCTCTTATTCCAAATTGTTCTTTACTTCTGTGTATTTATAAACCCATTCATTTATTCTCTTTTGTTTCTTTGGAATCATATTTTTCTATTCTGTCAATCATTTCTATTGTTCAGTCTATAAATTCTGACAATCCTTATTTATATTTTAAGAATTTCTTGAAAGATGATGTCTGGACTCTTTTTTTTTGATCACGGATTTCAGGTAGTCTTATAATTTTTAAATTGTCTCTCCTGGATATATTTTCCAGGTCAGTGGTTTTTCCAATGAGATTTTTCACATTCTTTTCTATTTTTTGATTCTTTTGGTTCTGTTTTATAACTTCTTGATTTCTCAAAAGGTCACTATCTTCCACTTCCTTCATTCTAATTTTTAAGGCATTATTTTCTTCAGTGATTTTTTGTACCTCTTTTTCCATTTGTCTATTTTTTAAAGTGTTATTTTCTTCAGTATTTTTTTAGGTCTCCTTTAGCAAGCTGTTGACTTGTTTTTCATGATTTTCTTGTGTCACTCTTATTTCTCTTCCCAATTTTTCCTCTTCTTCTCTTAATTGATTTTCAAAATCCTTTTTGAGCTCTTCCATGGCCTGAGACCAATTCATATTTTTCTCGGAGGCTTTTGTTGTAGGAGCTTCAAATTTGTCTTCTTCTGGTTGTATGTTTTGATCTTCTTTGTCACCAAAGTAAGATTCCATAGTCTGAGATTTTTACACTGCTCATTTCTCCAGACAATTACTTGGCTTTTGAGTTCTTTGACAAAGTAGGACTCTGCTTCCAGAGTGGACCACACACTGTTCCAAGCTTCAGGGGTTTTGTGCAACTGTTTTCAGAGATACTTCTAGGCACCTATAAATTTTCATTCTTGTAAAGTGGTATGATCAAAAGAGAAGTGTTTACTCCTCCCCTGGCCTGTGCTCTGGTCTATGAGTGACCTCAAGCACTCTTTTCTGCCTTGGAATTGTGAGGAGGATTCTATCTTCACTGCCATCACAAGCTCTTCCTCACCAGGGCTCCTCCTCACCCCAGGACTGCCACACAGGACTGTGATCCAGATCCAAGCAGGGCAAAGCAAGAGAACCCTACCTCAGTGCCAGCAAAGAGATCCTTGAAATCCCTCCTGATCAGAAGCCCAATCTCCCCACTGTCTTCGATACTGGAGTTCTGGAAGCAGCTGCTACTGCTGCCCTTGTCACCACTGTTGCCACCTCTGCCCCCCCTAGAGGTGGGACCAGACAGCACTCCTCTGTCATTCATGTCCAAGAGAATTTTCCCACTGACCTTCTATGTTGTCTTTTGCATTTGTTGATCAAGAAGTCTGGAAACCACCATAGCTGCCAGTGATTAAGTCCCCCGAGGCCTGCTCCAATTGTGTCTTTGTTGGCACTAGACTGTGCTCTGCTCTCGGCCAGTGTGATAGACCTCTCCTGTTGACTTTCCAGGTTGTCTTGGGCTGGAGATTTGTTTCACTTTATTATTTTGTGGGTCATGTAGCTCTAGAATTTGTTTAGAGTAATTTTTTGCAGGTATTCAGAGGGGTTTCAGGGAGAGCTCAAGCAAGTCCCTGCTTTCACTCTGCCATCTTCGCTCTATTCCTACTTATTTCTATTTTAAATCATTTAGGGCTATCATACTGTGATTCCATGCTCTTTTGGATTCCTCTCCTTCATCAGATATTGTTTTTCATTTGTTTCAAAATATTTATTTATAGAATTATGGATATTTTTAGCTTGTCTAGAGGCCATATGCACTTCCGTTGTTAATATCTTCCTTGTTGCTTTATTAGCTGAGGTTTCTTTCTTCTATAATTTTTTGAAATTTCAGTGTTTTCCCTCCACAATATGCCTCTATGGCTTACTTTTCATAACACCACCATAAGGGGTATCAAAAATGACAGAATGTATATTCTGCTTTTTCATTTTGTCTAGGTCAAGTAGAAAGTGGATGGGGAAGTGGGGCAGAATTCAGTTCTGTTGCAAGCCCATGGATCTGTCTGTGTTGCCCAGTATACTAGAGCTTACTAACTAGTGGGAAAGGGGGTACTAAGAGAGTGAGTTAATACCTTGTTAACCCAAATGGAAATGGAGAGATAAATAGTAGGCATAAGTAGGGAATAACATTACCAATGATGAATGATGTATAAAAAGTTGTGGCAAAAGTATTATTCAGAAAATGTGATTGGAAAATGTGATTTAGTGAGAATGAGGAAAATAGACAGAGTACCTGAAGGTTTTATCAGTCCCTATTGTTAAAAGACCTAGTTGGGTGCACTAAGAAGCATTTATAGGAAGACTGACAAGAATGACACAGGATGAGATGCTATAAATGGATCCTCAAATATAACATTAGAGAGAGTTCTCAGATGGGTAAGATCAAAGCTTCATTGAAACCCAATATCTTTTCCTTTTAAATATATAATAACATTAAAAAAATTAAGTAAATAATAAAATAACTATCATTTAGGGTGAGCAAAACTCTCTATTATCTCATTTGATTCTCACAACATCACTGTGAGGTAGACACTAATATTGCCCCCACTTTACAGTTGAGGGAATTGAATCTTAGAGAGATTTAATGATTCTCTCAGAAATACACAACTACTAAGTGTGTATGGTGAGATTTCAGCCCAGGTATTCCTGATTATAAGTTAAGAATTCCATGCACTATGCCAACACACTGCCTTTCTCACTGAACCTTCTGCATAGCAGTTTTGTCTAACCCTGGTTCTAATACCTACCCTCATATGAACAAAATGCTCCTTAATTCTGATGATGTAGGGAATCCTTCAGCTAGGACTCAAGCCTCTGAAGGTCACTGGATCATGACAGAAAAGCACTTTAAAGCTAAATTACTGTTGGCTCTTTGTGGATGAAGATTGTCACCCATCCACCCAAAACACATAGAGGTACTGAAGGGCATAGGAACCTTCTTAGGAGTTCTGAATCCTTGGAGAGGGTGTCTTTCCTGGAAGATCCAGATTCTTAAACTCTTGGGAAGCTCATTCCCTCACCATCAAAAATCAGCCCTGATTTTTCATGGATCTTTAAGGTCTAGAATTCAGATGGAGAGCTAAAATAAACCTAGGAAGGAAATATTCAGCAGGATCACCTGGTCAAAGCGTAAGTCCCTCAAGGCTTTATATTGCATTGTAAGGAACTCAACTTAAACTTTTCTACCTGAGTGATATTTTGCTACTAGAGTGAGGTCATGCTTAAATTGTCGGACTTGGAGTCAGAGAGACCCGATTTCAAATCCTGCCTGATTTCCAGTTACTGGTCATGTGACTTTGGGTAATTCACTTAACCTCTGTCTGCCTAAGTTTCCTCAGCAATAAAATGGGGGTGATAATAGCACCCAACTCCCATTGTCGTTGCAAAGATCTAATGGAATAAGCTCTTTGCAAATCCCAAAGCACTATACAAATGGTTGTTATTATTATTGATTTTGGGGTCATTGTTGTTGTTATTAGCATACACAGAGAATTTTCTGGTCTCAGTCCTTGATTAACCCTGCTCTGTTACTCTAAACCTTGTACAGATCTCCTTTTCTTTCAATTTCAGACTCATTGTCACCTGCCTGAAGCTGAACTGTATCTTACACTACCCTACTTCTACTGTCTTTAGACTGTCCGCTAACTCATATTTTAATAACAATGATAATCCTATTCTGGCTGTCTCACTTGATGCTATAAGTGTTCTCTATAAGGAGCTAGATGGCAAAGGATCTAGAATGTGGAAGACAGAGTCAGAAGATGTGAGCTCAAACCAGTAACTTAATAGCTGTGTGGTCTTGATAATTATAGCACCTGTTCCACATATTTAAAGTGCTTTGCATTCTTTAAAGAACTATAATAGTACTAATGCTAATAATATCTGTTATTTATATAGCCCTTTAGGGTTTGTAAAACACTTTACAAATAGTATTTCTTCTATTTTCATAACACTAAGACATATGTGTTTTTATTGTCCCCTTTCTACAGATGAGGAAATTGAGTCAGATGGAGGTCAAGTCATTTATCCAAGACCACACAGCTATTATGTTACTGGTTTGAGCTCACATCTTCCTGAATCTGTCTTCCACATTCTAGATCCTTTGCCATCTAGCTAAAAAATCTTTATAACCCCATTAGTTGTGTCTGTCTACTCTCTCCTACCTCTTTCCCTCAACTAGTTCCTTGGATATTTTCCCACAAGCTTCTACGCTTTTATCTGTAAAGCTCAATTTTTGCCTTCCCTTTGGATTAACAAGCTTACTGCAAAAGAAAAAAATTGACTACCAAGAGGCCTGCCTGTACCTTAGCTATGTGACTATTTTTTTTCTGCCAGAGAAGATAGTCTCTCTATCCCCTAAATCTGTTGTATTTAAATATCTAATTTAATGATAAAAACAATTTATTGTTAATAAAAAAATAATAATCCCTTCAAAGCCTAACTCATCTTTCATATCAGGAGGAAAATCCTTAGCAAAGTAAAGGTATACTGGCTACAGAGATGCACAGCACCCATCTACTCTGAGACTACTGTGCTAGCTATAAACACTTTACATGAACTCAGAAACATTGGTCAAATGGGCTCTGGTGACTTACTGAATTAGCACCATGCCTTGTTTGATGGAGGCAGCTAAGTGGCTCAGTGGAGAGAGTGCTGGGCCTAGAATCAGGAAGACCTGAATTCAAATCCATCCTCAGATATTCACTTGCTATGTGACTCTGGCCAAGTCACTCAACCTCTGTTTACCTTAATACACTGGAGAAGGAAATGGCAAACCACTGCAGTTTCCTTGCCAAGAACATCCCATTCAGAGTCACAAAGAATTGGACATGAGTGGATGACTAAACAAACACTAGATTGATGAAATTGCTCCTGTGAATCTAAGAAATGTTCAGGATAGCATAGGTTTCCATGTTCCTTCCCTCATCTTCTATATTTCACTGAATTATTCATTTTTGTTTTTTTATCATTTCTGGTTATCCTCTCATTCTTATTACAATTTGCCCCAGAATTGATCTCTCATTTATAACTAGGAAAACCGGATAAATAAAATGACTGATAATAGTAATTATTTAATAATGTAGGTCACATTCTGCCTTTATAATCTGCTACCTTTTTCCTGAGAGAATAGTATGTTTCATTATCTCTTCTCTGCCACTGTTATTGTCTTTGAATTGCTCTGATTTTGGCTTCTTTTTAGAGATATGGTCATTTAAATTTTAGTCATTGTCTTTGTTGCTTTGGCTCCACTTACTTCACTCTGCATCAGTGCAGATACCTTCTAAAGTTTCTCTGCATTCTTCATATTCATCATTTCTTACTGCAAAATATTTTTCCATTATGTTCATATTACACTTATTTCAAACAATCTCTATTATTTCCCTTCTGTCTCTCTTTCTCTCTATCTCTCTCTGTGTCTCTGTCTGTGTCTCTCCCTCCCCCCCAACCCTGGGCAAAATAAAATCAATATCCTGCTGTCTAGAAGAGGAAAGCCTTCAAAAAAGGATTCAGTAGTAACTTGAGATAATTTTAATAAGCCACTGATTAATTCTTGATTAGGGAATGAAAATGATTCTTTATTAAAATTCTTTTATCATAATTAATTTAAATAACGTTGTTATTTTAAATTATTTAGTTTATCTTATTAAAAAGACTTCTTTCAAAGTCCAGTAATCAGAGTCCTAGACTGAGGATGGTAGAAAGAGGATATGAATATCTGAAAATCTCAACGTGAAGGTGGAATATCTGTTAAGCTCTCCTATTAGGGAATTATTTGAATGACCTTTTCTTCTGCATGGCTCACAGAAAATTCCATCCAGAACCAGTGGACCCCATGGGGTAAGGAAAAATAGGTTGGATATATTTCCCATAGTCATTTACTATTGACTTCTAACCCCTTGCCTCCAGGGTAGAAGCAAAGAACATCATTCAGCTCAACATTATAAAACTTTTGTGCCAAGAGAGTTAGAGTCTAAGAAGCCATTTTTC
This sequence comes from Phalanger gymnotis, assembly GCA_028646595.1. Taxonomy (NCBI): domain Eukaryota; kingdom Metazoa; phylum Chordata; class Mammalia; order Diprotodontia; family Phalangeridae; genus Phalanger; species Phalanger gymnotis. The sequence goes on from CM053627.1 coordinate 165,078,451, forward strand.
ATCCAGTAGGTTTACTTTTAATTCCTCCTGGAACTGTCCACCAAAAATGCTGGCATGGATTACTCTCTATCACTCCTAAGTAAGACCCCTTCTCACAAATTAATAAAGTACTATTTTTTACAGTCACAAAATATTTCAATTCTGCATTTTTGTTTCCTCATCACTGGGGAAGCATGCAAATCAATGAGGTCACAAATTGACTTAAATTTTAGAGTACTTAAATTTATTTAGCTCAAAGTTTAGCATGGCCTAATTGCTTAATAAATATTATTTTACAGAAAATATATAAACAGTAGTTTTAATAATGAATATGAAATTGCTTCCTAAGACATATACATTTAACATATCTGTGACTATACTCAATTTGCTTAAATACTTACCATTTCCTAAAACATTTATAGAATAATGAGGTAACTACAAAATCATAATGCAGAGGCAAAAAGCCTCACCTATAGAACTCGCTTGGTATATTGGCCGATTCTAAGGAATTGCCACTATGCCTCTGTCTATACTATTCAATGAACAACTACTTATCAATCAGTTACAGTTGACAGAGCTCTGTGCTATGTGATAGAAGAGATAAAACAGCTAGATATGATAGAGTCCTTTCCCTGAAGAAGCTTATAATCTAGTGCTGTTGAAACCTAGTTACAGCTGTGTTATTTCAAAAGTGCTGTTCCCTCCATCTCCATATGATGACTTTATAACTTGTAATTTGAATTCTTGCCTACAATTTTGCATATTATCCTTCCATTACTAAAAGTTATGAAATTTTTTTCCAGTCCCCTTTTCCATGCCATCAATTTTCTTAGCACCAATCCTTGCTACCATCCCACCCTCCATCCCAAGGGACTCCCTGTATGGTTTTTCCTACTAAATTTATTTTTGTAAAACAATTTTAGTCAATTTTTATTTTTCTACTCAATGACTTCCAGTACCTTCAAAGTCAGGTTAGCTTTGCTCACAAGTAACAATGTTTGGCTACATTCCACTGTGATATGGCTAGATTTGTCATTAGTACTGCTTCTTAGGAAGCTATATTTTGGAGGTAACCTACTCAGCATAAAGAGTAGTAACTCTAGAGTCAGAAGACTGTGGTTCAGATCTCACCTCTGAACTGCATGACCTCCAGCAAGTCATTTAACCTCACTGGGCTTTAGTTTTCTCGTCTGTAAAATGAAAGAGCTGAACTGGATGGCTACTAAGGTCCGTTCCCAATCTAGATCTCTCATCCTACAATCATGCCACTTTCTCTGATACTAATACTAGGCAGAAAGTACATTAGTGGAAGTTTGTTTTTTGATACCTTTCTTCTAGTCCTTATATTTTTCCCATGAATTTTACGGTGACTGCTTGATATTCCTGGCTTCTTGGCTTCTCTTATTTCACCTGATAGAATTCTTTGCTTTCTGTTTGGCATTCTGTAGACTAGATCTTTCCAGTCTCTTTTCCACTCTTCCTCTACTTGAACACCCCTTCCCCCTAATCAAAAATCAGTTGTCCCAGTTGATGGGTGAGCTAATCTGCTAAACTAATTAGATCAAGGTGTTAGTAACAAATGAGGATTTAATGAACTAAAGTATGAATATTTTCTTTGGTGTCCGAAGCTTTTCCAAAAGAGACAGTGTCTTGGATTTGAACTTAATAGATTCTGGACTTGTATTTCCACAGATTATACAGCCAAAGCAATAAATCTTAGAGAACAGAGAAGCCAGCTTTATGCTTAGAAATCTCTGGATTCAAATTGCCATCTCTGACATAGACTGGTTGTGTGACCCTGGACAGATCACTCAGTGTTCCAGGGAACTCTAAGTAAGTTGAAGAATATGTGTTGTCTCTTTAAGTAGAGGCCATTTCCTCACATGGAGTTTTGTATACCAATGAATCACAGGTTCTCAGACACAAGAAAATATAGATCAGGCAGCATAGTTTAATGCAAAAAGATATGATCTGCCCATCAGAAAATAAGATCTACTCCCAGATAGTATTAGCAGTGCCACAATTAGTTATGCAACTCGGGATAAATAATTCGTAATTTTTTATGCCTCTATTTTCTCACCTTCCAAAAATGATAACTAATATTCATATCTTGCTTTAAAGATCTACTTTATTTCTATTATATAATTTGATTCTCATAACAACCCTGGGATATAGGTGCTATTAGTATTCACATTTTATAGATAAGGAAATTGAGGCTGAGAGGTTAGGTGACTTGACTAGGGTCACACAGCTATTAGGTATTACAGCCAGGATTTGAACTCAGGTCTTCCTGACTCTAAGACTTGAACTTTATCTGTTGCTAAATGTAAAATATATGAGTTATAGTTAGATGGTTTTGAGATTCCTTTCAGTTTTCAACTCAGTAGAGCCAGATTCATTGAACTCTAAGTGAGAATAATTCAGCTCTCCAGTTTGTAAGAAGGAAAGTAAATTTAGAGAGACCTATAAATTACATCCCTTAATGACTAACCCAGCTCTTTTATAACGATTGAGAAAAACATCGATGTATGAATTCTCTGAATTTAACCAGCAAAAAAGAAGCAAAAGGGTTCAGCTACAAAAACTAAAGTAGCATTATTAAGAGGCAGACAACACTTTTTTGCATTAAGGAAAAGCTATTTGCTTTGGTGTATATTTCCACCCCCGGGGAGGAAGCTCAGCAGACTGTATGCAGCCCAAGAAAAGAGTCCTACCCTCCAAGGGAAACTTCATAAGACTCAAAAGTGAAAAAAAAAAAACTTCAAATATTTATGAGCTTTGAGTTTATCCTGTGACTACATGAGCTCACTAAACTTAGGCCTATTGTCTCCAAAGATTTTATTTGTGCAAGTGGAGAGTGTGCCTTTGGTTTGGAGTGATATTTTGATAACTACTCTTATATTGCCTGTGTAATTTTTGTTTGGTCATTTTCAGTTGTGTCCAACTCTTGGTGACCTCATTTAGGGTTTTCTTGGCAAAGATACCAAAATCATTTGGTATTTCCTTCTCCAGGTCATTTTCTAGATGAGGCAAATAGGATTAAGTGACTTGTCCATGTTCACAAAGCTAATAAATGCCTGAAGCCATATTTAACTCATGAAGATGAGTCTTCTTGACTCTAGGACCAGTACTCATGTAGTAACTGCTCCCTTAATATATATATATAGATATAAATAGAGATATAGAGATAGATACAGATATAGATACACAAACATATATATGTATATACAGTAAGATTTCATTTCCCACAATTACATGTAAAATAATCTTTAATCTTAAAACTTTGAGTTCCAAATTCTCTTCTTCTCTTCCTCACTTTCCTCCCCTCATTGAGAAAGCAAGCAATTTGACATAGGCTATACATGTGCAGTCATGTAAAACATATTTTCATATTAGTCATTGGAAGAAAAAAAAACAGACCAAAAAGAATCCCAGGAAAAATAAAGTACAAAAAGTATTCTTCAAACGGTATTCAGAATCCATCAGTTCTTTCCCTGGAGATGGAGAGCATTTTTCATCATCAGTCCTAAGGAATTGTCTTGGATAATTGTATTGCTGAGAATAGCTAAGTCATTGCTGTTACTGTGTATTTGCCCTAAGGAAAAGCTATTGGCTTTGGTGTATATTTCCATCCCTGGGAGGAACCTCAGCAGGCTGCATGCAGCCTGGTTCTGTTCACTTCATTTTGAATCAGTTCATGTATGTTTTTCTAGGTTATTCTGAGAGCATCCTGCTCATCATTTCTTATTGCACAGTAGTATTCCATCACAATCATATACCACATCTTATTCAGCCATCCCCCAAGGAATGGACATCCCCTTAACTTCCAATTCTTTACCGCTACTAAAAAAGCCGTTATAAATATTTTTGTATATATCGGTCCTTTTCATTTTCCTTTTCCTTTTCTTTTCTTATTAATCTCTTTGGGATATATACCTAGTAGTGGTACTGCTGGGTGAAAAGTAATACATGGTTTTATAATTCTTTGGGCATTGTTCCAAATTGCTTTACAAAATGGTTAAATTAATTCAGTTCTACCAACAATGCATGTGTCTCAATTTTCTCTCATCCCCTTTGACATTTGTCATTTTCCTTTTCTGTCATATCAGCCAATCTGACAGGTGTGAGGAAGTACTTCAGAGTTGTTTTAATTTTCATTTCTCTAATCAATAATGATTCAGAGCATTTTTCATTAATAATTACAGATAAATTTGATTACTTCATCTGAAAACTGCCTGTTCATACCCTTTGATCATTTATCAATTGGGAAATGGCTTTTATTTTTATAAATTTGACTCAGTTCTCTATATACTAGAGGAATGAAGCCTTCATTACTTTCTGTAAAAAAAATTTCACAGTTATTATTATTATGTATTTCCTTTCATCCTATTCCTCTTGTGCCACCACCTTATCCTATTCTCTCTCTCCTTTTACTCTGTCCATCTCATCCTTAAAAGTGTTTTGCTTCTGACTACTACCTCCCCTAATTCTCTTTCCCTTCTATCTCCACCTCTCTGTTTATCCCCTACCTCTCCTGCTTTCCTATAGGATAAGATAGTTATCTACACCCAGTTGAGTGTATACCTTATTCCTTCTTCCAGTCAATTCTGATGAGCGCTCTTGAGATACAGTACTAGAGAACCTCAGTCAAACAAACCACTTGTGATTACCTCTAGAAATTTTAGAGTAGTAGGTAGTCACTCATGGTTTGTGCAGCTAACCTGTGATTTTGAGTTGCATAAGTAGTTCCAAAAAGTGTATTACAATCAGATTTCTTAGAAATCTTCTCAAAGGATTCTAGCTATTTTAGCAATGATTTCTGGATATCATAATGTATCTTAAAATTATCATTCTAGTAAACAATTAATAAACCAAGCATTTATTAAGCATTTAAGTGTGGTACTATATGTTAGTCCCTGGTGACATATATACAAAAAAATGAACCAATCCCTAGAAGAGAACAGGTAAGATCTGGTTTCTGGTCTTGGAAATACCATTATTAATAGAAATAATAACAATAACATCACTTTGATACTTTGATGGATTATGATCTTAAGAAGGTGAGACCACTTTATTAGTGCTATTTCAACCCATGTATGCCTTCTCATCCAGGCCATTTTTGTTCATCTGTAAATTTTTTAGAGGAGCTACCAACATAGTGTTGGCCTCTTTTTAGGGTTCTAAATATTTTGTGATTTCAGTGAAACTTGTTGCCTTACTGTCTACTAAAGAGAGGCAGATCTGACTTAGTGATTAAATAGTAGTCCTCTTGAGTCAGGAAAAAACAGCTTAAAGTTTCCTCTGTGATGCATCCTGGCTTTGTAACCCTGGGCATGCCATTTAACCTTTTGGTGCTCTAGTCTCTCTAAGACTACATGTTGAGAAGAAAAGACCAACCTGCATAGATCAACCAGGAGTTCTGTACACCAATGAAAGCACAGACCCAGTCCCTTTCCTCTATCCCTTTTCCAACCAAAATGACAAGAGTAACTTGCATTTTTATATTACTTTATACTCTTGAAAGGTTTTTTACATACATGATCTAATTTGATCCTCTCACTGTGGGAAAGAATCATTATCCATATATAATAGGTAGGGAAATGGATAGTCACAGAAGTAGGCTTTATATACTCCCCTTACTTATACTAGGTTCCTATGAATCTGATCTTCTTGCTTCTATTCCTTACAGAAGGCAGTGTATCCTCTATGAAAGTGATTCCATTTAATATTAAGATTAGGAACTTTGTACTTTACAGTTTTAGAGAGTCTCCTAGAAGCACTGAGAGTCTTAATGACTTGCCCATGGCCATGTAGTCAGTATATATCAGAGGCAGAAATCGAACCCAGATCTCCTGGACTTTTGAGATTGATTCTTTATTTACTTTTTGCTGACCCCAAGATTGTACTTATTTTGTTTGTTTTTATATATATATATTTATCTGTGTACCTGTTGTTTCCAAATGAGATCCAGCCCAAGGAGAAGCCTCTGTGGAATTAATTCTCAAGAACTTTAGTAGAATGGAAGCTACTTGAGAGCAAGAACTATTTATTGTTTATCTTGTTATCCTCAATGCCAAGCATTAAGGCTAGTATTTAATTGGAACTTAATAAATGCTTACTGATTGACTGTTTAATTGAATTTTCTACAGTTAATAAATTTCATATGTTCTCTTTTCAAATCCAGGGATCTCTCCATCAAACCACACTGCCGCTAACCATACATGTGATCTTGTAGAAATCACAACCTCTCTGAAGCTCAACTTGTTCTATAAAATGGTGAAGTTGAATAAGATGTGCTCTAAGGTATTTTCAGGTTTGAAAAAAAATATTTTAATACATGATCTTTAATTTCTTAACCCAAAGGAAGAACTCTTATAAGAATTTCAGAACCAGGCCAACACAGGGTGTTATTTTGGAATACACATACGTCAGATAATATCAAATGGATTTTGGTCCACTACTCCCACAAAAGAGTCATTCCTATCTTATAGAATTTTGTTTCCTCAGTAACTTTTTTACATGGAAAATTTTTAAAAAGAAGAAAAATTGGAAGCTTTGGTTAATCATAGAATATAGGGATACAATTTTGCCACTTTTCTTCAATATCTGAGTTGCCATCTCTTTGGGAAATTACATTTAATTATTATTTTAGAGTCATTTTCAGAAAACATTGTCCTGAGAATAATTAAGGCCTTGCAACATAATAAAATTCAAATTGCTTGAAATATCTTTTATTAGTTTACTGTCAAGTGTTTTGAAACTTGCCGATTTGCTTTTATTTTGCTAAGGAAATCAATCAGAAGAGGTACATTAGTCATTAATAGCTTTAGCGAGTTGTATTAAAGTGTTTCTTAACATGAAATTTTTTCATTTTGCTGGATTTTCAAATTCTCCTAAAGATGTTTCAAAATTGAATTTATGTATTTGCTTACATATTGCATTTTAAAAGATTCTCTTCTTTCCATTTTAGCATAATCCTTCCTTAAGAAAAATTTGAATTTGTTGTTTTAGTTTGAATTTCTGAAGTTAAAAATATATATTTATTACTGAGCATTTAATTGGAAAAGGCAAATTATCTACTATATTGTGAAAATGTCTAAACTTTGATTTGATGATTAATTAATATTTTATTGTCTGTTACTTATGTGGGCATGTGACCTCTATGATTCCTGCGCTCAGTTTCTCAATGCCTTCTTATCCTGCACTTTTCTTGTTTTTGTATCTCCACAGAGAGGCAATATGGCATAAAGGGAAAAGAGCTTCCATAGGTATTGGTTCAAATTTTGTCTGTGACACATAATGACAAATCATTTAAGTCATTTCTTGCTGCTTAATCTAGGTAACTCTCTAAAATTGTAAACTTCAAGAGAAGGTGCTGATCTCCCTTGGTAGAGGGAGTTTCCCCATCTCTGAGTTCTTTGCGCCATGAATATTCCATTGGGGATAGTCCTAACACATTGGAAGCCCTTTTCTTCCTATCATATCTCAGGAATTCCAATGTAATGTTTAGACTGCCCCCTTCTTGTTTCTTATTCTACATCTGGGACTTTCCCATTTCCTTTTCTACTCATATAGGTCTTTAGCATATTTTATGCTATTCCACTAGCATGAGTCCTAATCAGCCATGTGTTGCCACATAACTAGGCTCACTTTCAATCTTTCTTTTACATTTGAGGTTACTTACAATTAGATTATGTTAAGACAATAGTGGACTATGATAAGAAAAAGTACTGTTTTTTTAAGAAATAGATTTTTGCAGAAGCAAGGAGTTTGAGATGATTAGAAGTACAGAATCCAGTTCAATCTTGATTTCATGTTCAATTATAGGCTCAGCTCCTGGGACAGCTTCCATTAGATAATGAGCAACAAGAATTAGACAATTCTTGACAACAATTAGATAAGGAGAACAAGGACTGGCTTTTGTCTTTCTTTGGATTACCAGTGCTTAGCATAGTACCTGGCATTTAGGAGGCATTAAATGAATGCTTGTTGACTTGACTTTGACAGGTGAAGGAAGGAATGTAGGAAGGAAGGAAGGAAAGAGGGAATGGAAAGAGGAAAAAATTATGAATTAAGTTCCTACTGTGTGCAAGGCACACTAAAAAATCTAATTACTTTATTTTTTTTATTTATTTTTAGATTTCAACATTCATTTCCACAAGATTTTGAGTTACAAATTTTCTCACCATCTCTACCCTCTCCCTACCCCAAGATGGAATGTATTTTGATTGCCCCTTTCCCCAGTCTGCCCTCCCTTCTATCACCCCACTCCCCCCATCCTCTTTCCCCTTACTTTCTTGTAGGGCAAGATAGATTTCTATACCCCACTGCTTGTGTATGTTATTTCCCAGTTGCATGTAAAAACAATTGGTTTTTACATTTGTTTTTAGAACTTTTAATTCCAAATTCTCTCCTTTCTTCCCACCCCACCCACCCTCCTTGAAAAGGTAAGCAATTCAATACGGCTTGTATTGTATCATCATGCAAAACACTTCCATAATAGTTATGTTAAGAAAGACTAACTATATCTCCCTCCATCCTATCCTGTCCCCCTTTATTCAATTTTCTCTTCTGACCCTGTACCTTTTCAAAAGTGTTTGCTTTTGCCTATCTGTTTCTCCTAATGTGCTGTCTCTTCTATCATCCCCCTTTTCCCCTTCCCCTCTACTTTCCTGTAGGGTAAGATACCCACTTGAATGTGTATGTCATTCCCTCCTTAAACCAAATCAAATGAGAACAAGGTTCACTCATTCCCTTTTACCTACCCCCTCTTCCCTTCCATTATAACAGCTTTTTCTTGCCACTTTTATGTGAGATAATTTACCTCATTCTATCTTTCCCTTTCTCCTACTCTCAATATATCCAATATATTCATCTCTCACACCTTAGTTTTATTTTTAGATATCATCCCTTCCCCTCTGGCTATATATATATATATATATATATATATATATATATATATATACACACGCACACATATATTATACATATAATACACATATGTATATATATATATGTTTGTATGTATGTATGAATGTACGTGTGTATTGTATATACATATATATTCCCTTCAACTACCCTAATACTGAGAAAGGTCTCATGAGTTACAAATATCACAGTTCAACATTAGTCATTGCCTTCTGATTTTTCTTTCCTGTTTACCTTTTCATGCTTCTCTTGATTCTTGTATTTGAAAGTCAAATTTTGTATGCAGCTCTGGTCTTTTCATCAAGAATGCTTGAAAGTCCTCTATTTCATTGAAAATCCATATTTTGCCCTGAAGTATTATACTCAGTTTTGCTGGGTAGGTGATTCTTGGTTTTAATCCTAGCTCTTTTGACCTCCAGAATATCATATTCTAAGCCCTTTGATCCCTTAATGTAGAAGCTGTTAAATCCTGAGTTATCCTGATTGTGTTTCCGCAATCCTCAAATTGTTTCTTTCTGGCTGCTTGCAATATTTTCTCCTTGACCTAGAAACTCTGGA
>CM053627.1:165088415-165104229 GCA_028646595.1 Phalanger gymnotis
GTTTAGACAATGCAGAGACAAAGAGAAATGTAAAATTCTTAGTAAACAAGCATGAAAAATGTTTTGTGGCCTGATAAAGTTTAAGTACAAACCTCTAGAAGGAGTGTAAGGGCAGTTATAAGTTGTTAATAAATTCTGTTTTGCTTGTTTTTATCAAATGCAAGTTTATGAGTCTTCTGTGCTTGGTGTTATCTCTCCCATACCTGATTCGTATTGGACCTTGAGTACCATTTTGCGCCCAGCTTTGTAGAGACCTAGACTTTAAGCCTTAAGTAATTTCTTCTTCCTCATCTTCTCTCTCCTGTCCAGGGTGAGAAACTTAACAAAGAAATGAGAATGAGAAAGAAGAAACCAGCCTAACCTCTAAGGAGAGGGATTCCAACTTATTCTTGACCGTGTGGCTCAGTCCAGAACACAGGGGTGTCTTTGGGAAGGAGAATGCTTACAATGCCTTGTCAGTCCCTGTAGTGGTCCTCTTACATTACTTATGTAAAGCACATTGAAAACTTGAAATTGCTTAGGAAATATTAATTATTATTTATAAAGTTTGAATTTGCTAAAACAAATGTTACTCTAATATATAGGAGGAGAGTAATGAAAATAGAACTGACACGCACAGTATATCCCCACTTTAAAACTTACAGAGATTTTCTGATTGTTAAGTATCACTGAGCACTCCCTCAGATTGATATTCTGAAGTCTCATGATGTCAAGATGAAATGAGGCAGAAAGAACGGGTAGTCCAAAGCAGCCACGGGTTAGAGTAGAAATTCGACAGCAACAAACTAAGGGCATCTCACAAAGCACTGAGACAACAGAGAATGAAGGTCTCTTTATCCGGACAGAACTCCTAGAACTGTGTGTCAAAGCAGATTATTGTGAGCTTAAAACACTGGATTAAAAGAAGATCCTGGGGGAAGGGGATGAGGAAGATAAGATTTCTCTCAAACCTTACATAACAATCTCAGGGCAAATATTCACAGCTGATTAAAACCACCTATGACAGGCTCCTTAAGGGCAGGGACTGCTTCATTTATGTCTTTCTATCTGCCTCACACAGTGCCTGGCACATAAAAATGCTTAGTAAATGCTTGTTGAATGAACAAATAATAACCAGTTAGAACACTAGAGAGTAAAAATGATATAGAAGTTTCAGCTTTCAAACCGTAGTGTAGTATAAGGCCAGAAAATGACAAAGTAAATGGGAGATTTTATTGAGAGAAGTAACAAAGGCAGAACAAATAGAACCTTGTCCCAATGGGCAAATCTAGTGGTCAGGCCCTGAATTCACATAAAGCCTTTCTGTGTCACAGAGAAAACAGAGCCTAACACCTATTTAACAAAACCAATCAATTAAAACAGGAAGCTAAGAGACAATAGCCTGAACTGACTTTCTCCCAGGTCTTGCTCTGCTCCTCTTCAACTTCCACGAGGAAGTGGCCTCTCCAGAAGTGTCCTGGGGTTTCTCTTTGCTCCCTACAGAATAGCATCCTGCAAGCACTACCAACACTGTCATCACTAACTGATGGTGCATTTCATGTTATTGAAATGAGCAAGGAGAACTTGGTCTTGTCTTGGTACTTGGTCTAAGAAAAAAAAATCTTAGCATATTCTTGTCTGAATATATATTAAATATAGACAAAATATGTAACATATACAATTATATATACACATATTCCAAATAATATTTGTTATGATAGGGATGGATAGAATCATAAAAATGCAAATAAGTGACAGTTCACAAATAGTGTGTCTGATGTGCCTATCTTAATATTTTTGTACGTATATTTTGAAATACAGACTTCAGGTTATTTGAATTTAGGAAGATTATATACTTACCAGTCGAGCCCCCCAAATGGAACTGTCTCCTTAAAGAATTAAGCATTAGTTTTTAAATCTCTGTAAGATTAGTTTCAGTAATGTTCATCTTTGATGACACCAATGGACAGACATTTCTTGCACATCTGCTGTAAGCAAGGAACTGTCACTAAATCTTGAATTATTTTAAGTCAAGCTAACAAATCTTTCATGAGCTAGTGAAGAGGCATGCATAAACATGTCTACCAATTATAATCAGCTGCTGGACTCAAGGGGCTAGAGTGTTGCCCTCTCTCCATTAGTTCACATACAGAATGAGCTCTGAACCCCATTGGCACCCCATAATTTTAAGCAAAGTCAAAAGCCATCCTCCGAAGTCAGAAGTGCTCATCTTAGGATCTCTGCTCAATCACCTATGATCAGGTGCAGAAATGCAAAGCAGATAAAGCAATCGGGGCTCTGAATTGCAGGGCTGGGATTAACCAAGCAGACACATCCTTTAACTGCCATGCTTTGGGAGAAGGAAGAAGTGCAGCCCCTCCCTCTACCCCTTGCAGGAGAGGGTTCAATTGTCCTGATACTGTCTGTAGATAGGAAGAAAAGAGAGCAGGAGAGGGTAGGGCATGCATTTTTAAAGATCCACAAAGTTATTACTCTAGGGACTATGGTGGAGAGGGGGAGGATGATGTTTCATCATCTCAAAGAGTAAGCCATTCATAACTGTGTCCCACATTCCCTGGAGTCCCCAGACATCTATAGAGAAACTCTAGTGCACACTGCTTGGGATGATGCCAATAAGTTAATTCCCAAGCATTCTCCCCGGGATGCAACTGCTAATTTGATTGCTGTATGCTTCCCATAATACCTTGTTGCCTCCTTAATCCATAGAAGCTAATGAAATCACCAAGAGCAAGATGTTAGACAGAAAAGAGAGGGTCCAAGACAATGCCTTGGAGCCAGCTTGTGAGAGTAGGTTGTTTAAGTTTGAGCATCACACTTTGGAAATGTGATGCTACAAATCAAGACTTGTTTTATTGTTTCATTAATCATCTGGAGTTTTAAAAAGTGATAGATGTTAGTGCAGATTGATCTTTAAAATGTGCTGCAAATGTTTGGAGAGCTGACTGTTAAACATTTGCCAACACATCCCTGCATATAGCAGACATTTTTAGGTTCCTTATCAGCACAGAGCACTGTGCTACGTGCTTGCTGAACAAAGTTTGAATAAGACATTTCCATTGTCCACAACGAGTTACAGCGTTAGAAGGAGATATGACCGAAAGACACAGGAAGAGTAGGGATGGACAGGAAAGCACATCTGTTGCTGGATTTGAGGGCTTGATTGCCCTCAGATGTGGGGTGTGGATAATCTCTTACAAGCTCCTTAGGGGTATTCTTGACCTTGTGAATCTCTCAGCTGTTGTGCGGTAGCCCAGGCAAGACTTGAAAAATCTAGCTACTGCTAGGGTGTCATAGACTTCTCCTAAGGATTCATTGGAATCCCTATAACTGTGACCATCTGGGTTCAATCAAAGTAAGAAAAGGATATCAAGTAACGGCAGTCTATAGGCAAGAAAAGGAAATATATGTAGAAGTAAAGACCGTTTTCTATGATACTTTTTAAAGGAGAATGAATTTTATTTGTTTTTGTCTTTCTGTAAGTGAAGCAAAAAAATAGACAGTGGATTGAAAGCCAACCTTGGAGGCAGAAAGACCCAAATTCAAGTGTTGCCTATGAAATGTACTGGTTGGATGACCCTTCACTGAGTCATTTAATTTCCCCGTGCTCTATGTAATTTTCAAAGATTATAAATTTCAGAGCAGTTGTCAGTCTTAGTAGAAAGAATTTCCTTGTCAGAAGTTCCCTACACTAATGTAACCACAGACCTACACATGCACTCACGTGCGCGCACACACACACACATACTCATTCACATACATGTGTGTGTAATTTTACCAGCAAATTTGAATCACTGCATTCAATACCGCATGGTTACAGGAGGAGTTTGGATGAAATCTCAGAAAAAGATTTTAAAAGTCGAGATCATAAATAACAAGAAAAAGATAGGTTAGTTTCTTGTGTTTCTTTTATAGACATTAGATAAATCAGTTGAACTCAAATCCCATTATTCATCTTTCTTTAGCTCTGTGTGTGTACCTCTGTCCCTTTCTGTCTCTGTCTTTGTCTTTCTGTCTCTCTCTGTTTCTCTATGTCCCTCTGTATTTCTGTATCTGCTTCTGTCTCTCTATCTCTTTCTCTTTCCTTGATGAAGAAATGTGGTCAAACAACATGTGTTTGTTAAGGCTAGTAGATCTCTAAGTAAGCACATAGGAGAGGTACTTTGTTATAGACTAAATTATTTCGTAGGTCTATATGAACAAATACTTTAGCCTTTGGGGTAACTGTGGTACTTTTACATAAGAGAGAATACTGAAATGTATTTGTCTTCCAAGAAAGCAGCTCTATATAATAAGTTCATTTTCTAATTATTTTCTTTGAAAGTTTGGCCTCACTAAATATTTCAATGGATCTATAATTTCTTCTAGCCACTTAAGAATGCAACTTAATTAGATCTCTTCCTCTAGTGCATTCTTTGTCTATGTCCTTTCCAAAATCTTCCACTGAGCACCCACTTGTTTTGAAAGCCTTTCATTTGGCCAGTACATTTCTCCCAGTTTTATGCCTTGTTTGACAGTGATAAGCAATGGATCATTAAACAAAATTCTACCTATGGTTGTATATATCAAAGGATTTTTAAGATTAAGCCATATACATGGGAGAGATCTTGCTGGAGTAGAGACTTCCACATTGTATATTTTTCCATTACATCAAATACTTTTAATTATGTTTCAATCAATAAATAATAAATACAATGAGTCCTTGTATTCCCCCTTCTTCTCTGTCAAATATGTGCCAAGAAAATCTGGTCTGGTATAGAAACTCTTATGTGAAAACCTGCTTGTTCCTTTCTCATATTTTCATCAATGCTAACCTCTATATATAAACAAATCACTATCATAAAGGTTTTATAGATGCAAGAAGATATGAATCCATAAAAGCTTTGCTTTTGTTAGATAATAAAACCATCAGTGATCTTATGATAAAATCTTACCTCCAACAAAATTTCTTCTATATATTTAGTCAAATTCAAGCATTGTTTTTGAATTAATTTCCTCATGTACTATTTTCACATCCTCTCCTAGCACATGAAATACTGAAGTACTAGGGTCCAAACATGTTGTTGTCATAGTCACTGATGATGAGGATGCATTAGTAGAAGCATGCTAGCAAATTTTCTCCTTTTCATTCTATTTGTTTTCATCTATAAATGCCCATTAATATGGCTTATATCACTATCACATTATTCCCTTAACAGGCTCATTTTCCCCTCCACTGCTTTTCAATGTTTATGAGGTTATGCTATTGGTAATATCCCATAGTCTTTCCAAATGTTTTGTGAATGAGCTTGTCCTCTAAACTAATCCCGCTTTTGGCTGTCATGTCTCTCCTTTAGGATGACTGGACCCAGATGGTCCCAGAGGAGAAAGGGAGGCTGGGGACCACACAGCTCTCCCTCACTTAAATCCAATTCATTTGCAAGTCATGGCATCATCTCCCTGATGTCATGGTCCTCTTCAAGAAGGTAGGACAAACAACCTCTGTGAGTAAAAAGAGGAGCTGCCCACAGGGGACAGAACTGGATCTGGCCAGTTGGGAAACACAATTCTTTTGTTTTCTTTGCATTTCTCTTCTTTTTTCTGTCTGCATAGGGTATCATACCCTTACCTGCAGGTGTTCTGCCCAAAGAAATGTAAATTCTGATCACTGAAACTTTTCTTTTCTTAAGGGCCATTCCTTAAACCCAAATCACTCTGACTTATATTGATTGACCAAAAATAGCTCTCAGGACAAGCCCCACTTGGTCATTGTTTAGACCCTAATTGGCTAAGAGTGGATATAAATAGCAGTTGTTTCTGTTTTGACCAGAAACCCTGAGGGTCTTCCCCTCACAGATCATTTTTTATACTAAGGAAAGAGGCCATTCTTTGCCTCATTTCTTACCTAGCTTTCTCACTGAATGGGCATTGCCTCAGTGAAAGTGAGACCTGTTAAAGACTTTAGATAAAAGAGGCCAGAGTCTCTCACTGCACCCAGGGACATCTCCGATCATTCTGACTATATCTCAGCACTGGATGCAAATGACTCCAGAGGAGAAAGTGAGGCTGGTGATTCTGCACAACCCTTCCTCACTTAAATCCATTTAGCTTGCTTGTCATAACATCACCTCCCTGAAGTCATGGTCCTCTTCAAGAACACAGGACAAACAACAACCTCTCTTTTAGGCAAAGAGATCAAGCATTTACAGAAATAATTTCTAAGCTATTTTGGCCTCTTCATTATGGCAACTCTTTTTTACTTTAAACTTCTCTAATACATGTTGATAGATATGGCATCTACTTTTTATATTTCAATTTTTGGGGAGTTAATAACTTATTTAAATGTCACATCAGACATGTTATGATTGAATGTAGAATTTTCTTATAGTTCTCTTTTCTTCTAATTTGGCATTAATTTTAACCTTTGCTCTAATTAGTTGCAGGTCTAACTACACACATACAGCTGAATACAAATGGTTCCCAGCCTCTGTAACCTGTCATTTCTTGTCTATTAAGATATGATCAACTTTCATTTTAGAAGGAGGTGCCATTTGATGCTTGTCATGTTTAGATCTTACTGATTTTCATCATAAATGAATTAATCATAATTACAGCCATGAAATTTGATTAACCTCTAAGCTTTTTTGTTTTTTAATTCTAAATCATTAATTCTGATAATTGTGAATTTTACATTGTGAATGTTATAATTAGTGTTTGATTCTATAGTTACTGTTTGTTTCATGTTATTGTGTGGTATTATATTTGTTAATGATGGGATTCCAATATGGATTCATATAGGCTAAGTGGTCCTGATGCCCATAGAAGGATTACACAAAACAGACAATTTGGACTTGCACTGTTAACTCCCTGTTAGGCATGTAACAACCCTAGACTTGCTGCTGGAGCCTTTAGTCAGTCACCGTCTGCTACCTGACATATTTAAAATTATATCTTCCCACTAGTATATGGTCCAATAAAGGAACTCCCCTAACCTGAGATTCACTCAAGCCTGGTATCAGCATGTGATACCAAGAACCTCTCCACAACATCTGGGTCTGATAAGGAATGCCCCCTCCTACTTTTGGCACCATTTACCTGTTCTCAACCAAGCCCATTCTTAGGTTCCGTAATCTTGCCAGTAGAACCCTGACTTTGAGCATGTTCTCTTCCCAACACATCTTTCTTATACTCAGGCTGGGGCAAGTTCCTTGCATGTGGGGACAAATCTGTCTGCTTACATAGTGTGCATGTGTATGCTTTTGTTTTGCCTGCTGCTTATTAAATCATATAATAATAAAACTCATGATTGTATCATTTTCCTGAGCATCAAATTTCTAGAAATCACCAAACCCTCGTATTTTCTGTGAGGCCAAATAAAACACTTGCAATATTTTCTGATATTTTTTTCACTGCTTTCCTCTGTGCAAGTGTTACTGTTAAAGTTATGGAGATTTAAGATATATTTTGACTTAGTTTGGAGGATTTCATCAAGTCATTTGTATAAATTTTCAACTTCTTTATTTAGATATTGACTCAAAATATCCAGCATCTTCACAGGAACTTTTTATTTGTTTATGCTCATCATAAACAACGAACAGTGAAATGAAAAAAATAATATCCCATTATTTCATGTTACTTCTTGCCTTTGAGATCATGATTGCACCAATATTACAACCTCCTTTATTTGCTTCTCAAAGGAAAATATGTATCTCTTTTTTTAACTGCAACTTTTTATTTCTTTTGGCTTTATTTATAGACTATCATCATTGATTCATTCTCTCTAGACATATATCACCTCATTGTTTTTATTGGATAGCAAGCAATAAATATTTATTAAGCTTCTATTCTGTATCAGGTGTTACAGTAAGTGCTGAGGATACAAAGAAAGGTAAACAATAGTTCTTGCTCTCAAGGAGCTCTGCCTATATGGTCATTGGTATTTATATTTAGAGGAGCAACAGTTAAATCAATGTTTATAGATGACCTAAAAATCCCAGTAATTTTTAGCATCCACTGCCACTGAGGAATGGAAAGGGGCCCCACTAAAGGGATGTTTTCTGTTTTAACACTATTATTCAATCTAGGCTGATTCTCACTAAGTTTATATTATATTAATACTCACCATGCCTAGATTGATACCTACATTAAAAATACCTATATTCACAACGTTTACTTCTTGGGCTAGATTTGCTATGTCTGTATCTATTCATTTATAAATGTTATGCCTATTTTCCAAATTTATGTAATATTTTCTCACTGCATTGCTCCTCTTGGGAATCATCAATGAGGCCAACTAACCACATTTAGAGATGTGTCCTAAGTAGGAAAAAGAGTGAACCTCTTTGGTTAGACAAAAACTGTATCTAAACCATGATACAGAGGACGGAATGCATCTTTCTAAAGAGTGTTGGAGAAAAGCACTACTACAAATAAGAAAATTTATTTTCCCAAAGAATGCAAGCGGGGGGGGGGGGGAACTGACAAGAAGAATCTGCAGCTTTCCCTTCCTGCCTTCTCTCCTACCCACCTGTGGCCCTGGTCCTGGCCCCCAGCCATACAGTCATATTGACTGGAAGAGAGCATTGATTTTCTGAAAAATGATTGGCTAAAGAAAGATAAGATTGTAGTCCAGTGACTGAGAGGGGAGAAAACTCTCAAAGTTTGCTGTGTAGCCCTTTACTTTCTTCTTGTTTGAAAGAGAGAAGCAGAGGAGGGAAACAGTCTTTGTTGTGAGACAAAAGCTGAATGGACAAAATAGAATCCTCTATTATTTGAAGTGCTATCTAGGGAAAGGCTACATTGCTTTCTCACAATCTATACTCCTCAGAGTGCCATAGTAGGTCTGAGAAAGGTCACTTCTTTGGAATTGGAATTGTTTGTACTTTAATGAGCATATACTTTTTCAACACCTTGCCAAGGATAGCTGTGTGCTAAAAGAGGTTATCAGTACTTAAACAGCCCATGAGTAGCAGAAAAGTATCTGTATCCAACAGGAGAACAGTGAAGGACTGAAAGGGATCAGAGAGCAGAGAAGTAGTTTTACTCAGAAGGTGATGTAGGATAAGATTGTTTTCTCAAAATTCACATACAACAATATCTTACAACATTTACCAAGAGAATGTCAAAATGGATACATGACCTAGAAATAGAGATTTTTTTTACAAGAAAATTAGAACAGGGAACATGTTACTTATCAGACTAATAAATAGGTGAAGAATTTATGAATAAACAAGAGATAGGATTAAAGTTAGTTGTAAAATGGATAATTTTAATTACATTAAATTGAAAAGGTTTTAATAAAACAAATGTAGCCAAGATCAGAAAGAAAGCAGAAAATGGGGATGGGGAGGGAGAGAATTTTACAGAAAGTTTTTCAGATAAAGGTCTCATACCTAAAATATGTAAAGAACTTTGTCAAAAATATAAGAATGTGAGTCATTCCTCAATTGATAAATGGTCAAAGGATATGAACAAAATTTCCAGAATATCACAACTTGACCTCTGGAGTCATGAGTTTCCCCAGGCACATGGGTTTCACTGATAGGCATCCACAAGGGTCTGCTCACTCTCCCCTACAGGTTCTATATGAATTGACAAGAGAGTATGACAGATATATTTTGATTGTTCCTGCTTTTGCCTTTTACTGAATAAATGCTGTGATTATTCCTGTTTCACCTTATCATTTAAAAATGGTATCACTGTGAATAATTGTTTGAAATAAATTGGAAGCGCACTAACTAGTTGGGGCTTTGGAGCTACAGTGACAGATTCTAGGAATTTATTCTTACTGTTTCCCCAACACACACATACAATCATATGAAGGTTACACATAGCACCTTGAGAAAGTAGAGTAATAGCCACATGGAGACACTATCTTGATCTACTGAGATGGGTGCAAATGGGATGTGAACCAGCCCACCTCAGGAAGAGAAAGAACCTGGGCAGTACTCTGTTAAGTGCCACTCGTGGACTACACATAGGATGCGAAGGTTACATTACATGGTTTATTCCATTTCTAAATCTATAGCTATGACTAGTTGCATCATCTGTAAAATACAAGTAATACTCGTACTTCTTGTCTTCCAAATGTTGTTGTACAGAAAGTGCTGAGTAATCATTAACTAATTACACAAATTATTACTAATTTTTGCTAACAAATGGCTCTTGGTTTCTTTTACCATATAAAGGGACACTTGAAAGAGAACAGGATTTAAGAAAACACTGAGAATATAACCCACAGAAACAAAATTCTATAACACTTTTATTTTGTAAATAAGATTTTGTGAATAGTGCTAGACTTGGCACCACGAGAAACTAGGTTTAATTCCTACTTCGGATATTATACACTTAATGTCTCAGGTCCTCAATTTTCTTCATCAATAACATCAGAATAATTGTAGATATCTTCACACTAAAATAGTGTAAAGAAAATGTTGCGTTAATGTGACCTCCTTAAGGGTACAGACTGTTTTGCTTTTTCTTTGTATGCCCAGTGTTTAGCACAGTACCTGGCTTTTACCACATACTTAATAAATGCTTGTTGATTGATTAAATGTAAATTCTTTTACTTGCATTCTGCATCTGAGAGGCAAACAGGAAGTGGTAGGGAATTTTTTTTCCTGATCTTTCCTTCCCCCTCTCCCTTTCTTCTTTCCTTCCTTCCCTTTCCCAGTCACTGTTTTCCTCTTGTCTTCCTCTTCCCTTTTCCTTCTTCCTCCCACTCTCCTTTTCTTCCTTTTACTTTTCTTCCTTCTTTTTTTCCTTTCCTTTCCTATCATTCCTTCTTCCCTCTTTTCCTTCCTTCCTTCTTCTTTAAAAGCACCTCTCTCCTTGCCCTGTCAAGACCTCTGAAATATTTTGTAAAAACTCAGGATGAAAGCGGAGAATTGAACAACTCAATCTGTTTTGAGATTAAGGAAAAATCTCTTACTCTTCCAAAGCTTTAAAAGACAGCATTTTTTATTTGCAGTTTATTAACCATGTAAGATCTATATACACATGAAAAAACAGTAATACATGTGTATATTCATTTATTACAACAAGTCTTTGGTGGGAAAACAGCTGGGCCTACTATTCTAGCTTTCTAATTGCTTCTCTATAATTTTTAGCTCTCCATTGTTGTTCTTCATAGCTGATGATGTCACTATTTTGGAGAATCAGGTCAATATAGGCCATCATAGGGAATAATTCAGGAAGGAGAAAAAAGTTGTTTTGGGATTTTTGTCTAGGAGATCTCATTAGGGACTTCAGGCCAAAATGGTCAAGCCAAGTGAGCTGAGGTTCCTACATGGCTTGGTTCAGGATCCTCCAACTACAAAAGCTCATCAAGGACAAGCTTGGACGCATTGGAGCGAGCTTCTTTTTTATTTTGTCCCAGTCCAGTCTTACGTTGAATACCATTCACCACAGCACAAAAGGCAAAATAGCCCTTAACACTACCTGTTGTTATAGTTTCCTTAAGGTTAAGTTTCATAGGCTAAATTTGTGCAAACTGATGGAGGGCTGACACTGGATTGCTCCACATTTATATTTCATGATTAATTTCTTGGGAATCTTCTTTGGACAGACAGTATTTGGCTTAGGCAGGCATACTTTGGCAAGCAGTGTTTCTGTGATTTCTGTAACTCTGAAAGCTAAATTTGACATGCCGTACTCCTCTGCTGATACATGTCCTAGAGGAAGATCCACTGTTGTTGGAGAAGGCTGCACTGGCAAGTTCTTTTTCTATATCTGAGCAAAGCTAGGAGCCTCATAACTCTGAAAGCTATCATTGTTTCCAGGTATTTTCTTGGGCCTCGGAGCAGCCACCTAAGTCAGCTCTTCCATAGCCTCCTCCATCGATGAGGGTTCCATCTCTCTGACTAGGGTGGAAGGTGGATCAATAGAAGCCCTGGGATGCGAAGCTGCATCTTTCCAACAGGCTGGTGTCTCCAAAAAAGACAGCATTTTTCATATTAATAGTCTGACTTTTTCTCTTTTTGCAATACGAGTACTAAAAATCAATAATCAAAAAGCAATAAATTCTCCTTGTGGGGCTGTGCTAAACTCAGTTATGTATAAATTCATATTTGGAATGCATATTCATACAGCTTCCACTTAGAATTACATTATTTCTTGCTATTAATGGTTGAATACATCCTTTCTGTATTTTCAGTTACCTTAAGAAGCTACTACCAGAGTTACCTTTGTTAGCTGTCTTCTAATTGTAGTAAAAGACTATATTCTGAAGTAAAGCACCGGCCATTCCCAGGTCTGCTCCTTGAGTCAGATTTTTATCTCCTTGTTGTGTCTTGATTCTTCCCACTCTGAGAAAAATCTGCCTTGACTCCTTCAGTATCTTGAGTGATTTCTCTCTTGATCTAACCATTTCAGGAAAGGCCACCACTGAACTTACTTCATTCCCATCTCAACTTATGCTCCAAATTTCTCTTCCTTGCCTCACTTTAAATATGTTGTTTTCTCCCATCAGAATGGAATTTTTCTTAAGGGTAGGAACTATTCATTTACTTGTATTGAATCTCTAGCACTCAGCACAATATTGGGCACATTGTCAACATTTAATAAATGCTCTGGCTATCTTTCCATGAATTTAGAGAAGAAGGTTGCTCCAGGTTTGCTAGAGGCTAAGTCATCAATCCTCTATTTCACTGGAAGAAGAGAATGGTTCAGTAATGTTTGCACTCCTTTTTGATGTTGCCTTGGTGACTCTGTTGATGCCTCATTGGCAGGTATTATGTACCTGCACATGATTCAGATGCTATGTTGAATTCCTTGCATTCCGTGGGACCCTGTGTAATTCACATAAGCTCATAAGGGAATTCTAACAAACATCCAAGAAGTTGGATAGTTGGAACATCTCAATCAGAAGAAATTCATAGTGTTTATTTTTCCTCAAAAGAATTAACCTAAACTCCCCATGCTGAAGTTCACAATTAATTACTTCCCTAATGACTAAGGAGAAATTTATATGTGTATGTGTATGTTTGTATTATATGTGTGTGTATGCATATATATACATATATATGTATACACATACACACACGTCTTTTGAGGGTTGGAATGGACCCGAGAGGCCATTTAGTTCAAATCACACATCAAAGAAATCTCCATTGTAACATACCTAACAATTAGTCATACAGCCTCTTTGAAAACCTCCAAGGCAAAGAATGCAACATCTCTTGAGGCAGACCATTTCTCCCTTTTATAGCTCAAATTGTTAGGAATTGTTTTTCCCATGACATCAAGCCTAAATTTGTGTCTTTGTAACAGCCCACACATTGTTCCTTATTTTGTTGTCTGAGCTCAAACTGAACAAGACTAATCCCTCTTTCAAATAACAGACTTTCAAATACTTGAAGGCAGATATCATGAGCTGTCCCCATCTTCTCTATTCTAAGCTAAAATGCCCTGTTCTTTCAACCAATTCTCCTATGATATGGACTCAAGGTGCTTCTTCATCCTATTTGCCCTCCTCTGAACACTGTCCAACTTCTTGAATACCTTTTCTAAAACTTTGAACAGAATACTCCAGATGAGACTTGACAAAGACAAAATAAAAAATGACTTGCATTATACCACCATCACCCCTGTACCTCATTCCTGGAAACTATACCTTTATTCATGGTGCTTCTTCTTAGTATTAATTAATAATTAATCCATCGAAGAGTACCATTAAGCACCTCCTATATGCCAAGTCTTCTCGTCAACTCTGGATCACAGATCTGATAATACTGTCTTCCTGCTGTTTTTCTGAGAAGGCACAATTCTCTTAGCCTTTTCACAAATGCTTCATTTTTCTAAACTCACATCATTTTGTTTCCATCATGACAATGTTTTATATTGAAATGCAGCAATCTAAACTAACCATGGTACTGTTATCCAGCCCAAATAAGAACTAAGTGGAATGGAATAAAGATTTTGTTTGGCAAAATATAGGATGCAGTATTTCTACAGTAACCATATTGTGGGTTCACATTCTACTTGTTTCTTCCTGAGGAAATTCCTAGTGGATGTTCATCCATTTTAATGCTGTATTAGCTTTCTCTCTTGACCTAGGGGGCCATTCAACATTTATCTTTTTAATATCTAAGTCAGGGGTAAGGAACATTTACCCTTGAAACCACATGTGGCCTTCTGGGTCCTTCGGTGTGGCCTTTTGATTGAGTCCAAGTTTTATAGAACAAATCCTTTTAGTAAGGTGATTTGTTCTGTGAAGTTTGGATTCAATTAAACAGCTGCACTAGAGGACCTAGAGGTCCACATGTGGCCTCAAGGTCACAGGTTCCCCATCCCTGATCTAAATTTACTAGTTTCATTAAATTTCTCCAACTTATTAAACCGATACCGGGTTTTTTCCTTTAAAGCAAAAACAGTTTCGTACTTTAATGGGTGTTTTTAGGATTTAGGACAATATTTTTCACTCCATCACAAGTTGACAATAAAATAATCATCTAATACAAGATTTACTAATTTGGAATAATCATTTGTGGAATTGTTTAATGCAAATGAATACTCACCTTGCCCATCTTCCCAGGATAAATGAGTACTTTCCTGAGAGAGGACAATGCAACTAATTTCCACTTGGCCATAGAGAAAGACACTCCATCTATTCACTTTTAGTTACTTTAATGTTTACAAAGCATTAACTCCATAATAACTCTATAATAAAGATAGTACAAATATTACTTTTTAGTCTAATTTAGTAAACTTTCATTGAGTGCCTACGATGTTCCAGGTACTCTGCTAAGTACTGTGCATACAAATAATTAAAAGAGACAGTCTCTGCCCTCATTGAGATTACAATATAACAGGGGAGGTGGGCAGAAACAATATGTTGGAAGAAAGGCAAGGACTTGCCAGAGCTCTGTCCCAAACTGCTCCAAATATTTTTTTTATTTAATTTATTTAATATATTTAGTTTTCAGCATTGATTTTCACGAAAGTTTGAATTACAAATTTTCTCCCCATTTCTACCATCCTGCCCACTCCAAGATGGCATATATTCTGGTTGCCCTGTTCCCCAGTCAGCCCTCCTGTCACCCCACTGCCCTCCCATCCCCCTTTTCCTTCTTCTCTTGTAGGGCAAGATAAATTTCTATGCCCCATTGCCTATGTATCTTATTTCCTAGTTGCATGCAAAAACCTTTTTTTGGTTTGTTTTTGAACATCTGTTTTTAAGACTTTGAGTTCCAAATTTTCTCCCCTCTTCTCTCCCCATCCACCCTCCCTAAGAAGGCAAGCAATTCAACATAGGCCACATGTGTACCATTATGTACAACCCTTCCACAATACTCATGTTGTGAAAGACTAGCTATGTTTTGCTCCTTCCTAACCTATCGCCCTTTATTGAATTTTCTCCCTTGATCCTGTCCCTTTTCAAAAGTATTCATTTTTGATTACCTCCTCCCCCTATCTGCCCTCCCTTCTATCGTCCCCCTTTTTTATCTTCTTCCTCCTTATTTCCTGTGGGGTAAGATACCCAATTCACTGTGTACGGTCTTCCCTCCTCAGGTCAAATCTGATGAGAGCAAGATTTACTCATTCTTCCTCACCTGCCCACTCTTCCTTCTGATAGAACAGCTTTTTCTTGCCACTTTTATGCGAGATAATTTACCCCATGCTTTCTCTCCCTTTCTCCTTCTCTCAATATATTCCTCTCTTATCCCTTAATTCGATTTTGTTTTTAGATATCGTCCCTTCATATTCAACTCACCCTGTGCTCTCTGTCTATATATATATATATATATATATATATATGTACACACCTACATATATACATACATACACACATATGTATATATATACATACATATATATGTGTGTGTGTATATATATATAT
>CM053627.1:165104729-165151299 GCA_028646595.1 Phalanger gymnotis
TTGAGTTTTTCATCAGGGTATGACTGCTTGAAGAGTAGAGAGTACTTTGTTCCAAGCTTGAGGGGATGTGCTGTTGTTTGCAAAGCTATTTCTATACAGCCAGCTCTTCCACACCAGCACTCCTCCTTCCTCAAGAACCACCAACTGGGACCTGGTGCAAATCTTAAGCAGGCTGTGCACTCCTGCTCTGATCCACCACTTAATTCCTCCCACCAGGTGAGCCTGGGGCCAGAAGCAACTGCAGCCATAGTTCTATAGCTGCACCACCCCCACTGCCTCTGGAGCAGTGACTGAACGCAAACTCCTTCCACTCTGTCCCTTGCACCTTTTCCCACTAACCTTCTCTGTTGTCTTTGGTGTTTGTGGGTTGAGAAGTCTGGTAACTGCTACAGATCACTGATTCAAGGTGCTAGGGCCCATTGCGCCCAGCTCCTGGACTGGTTGTTCCTGCCGCTCACCTCTGCCCCCAGCTCCATGCGTGATAGACCTCACCCAGTGACCATCCAGGATGTCCTGGGCTGGATCCCTGCTTCCCTCTGCTATTTCGTGGGTTCTGCAGTTCTAGAATTTGTTCAGAGCCATTTTTTAGGTTTTTGGAGGGACCTAGTGGGGAGCTCAAGGAAATCCCTGCTTTCCAGCCGCCATCTTGGCTCCACCCCCAGAACATAGGGTCTTTCAAAGGGTGTATGTCAATATGAGTTGCACTTAAACATGTGTATTATTTTGTATGTAATAGGCATGTAAATTAAATAGCAGGAATAATAAAGGGCTTCAGCTCTCTGCTTTTTTACTCGGTTTTTTATATACTCTCCATGTTCTAATCTGATTTATACTTATTTGGGTATTGTTCCTGGTAGCTTCTGATTCTGGGTCTAGCTTGTGATAGACTAATTCTCCACTATACATACCCTTTTTTTCCTGGCTGGTACCCCAGTCTTCTTTTTTTTTTCTAAAGCTCCCTCATACCTGTAATCTTCCATATTAGCAATTTCCAGCCTTGCCAATCAGTGTTTCTCTATCTGTGAAGTCAGTGGTAAGAAGCTAATTAGGTGCATCCGAGAAAGATTGCCCCCTCACTAGAAAAAATCCTTAGCCATTGACTACATTTCTAAGTAGCCTTGTTATGTTAGAGGTGACCAGGTGTGCTTGTACCAAATTGGAAACATTGGATCATAAATCTAGAGTATAGAGTGACCTCAGAATCCTCTAAGCCAAGACCTTTTACAATGGCTGCACCGCATGCCCACAATAAACATATACCTCACATTGATCTCATGGAATCTTTTTCTTCCTTAAAACTACATTTCAAACACCCTCTTCCACATGAAGCCTTTCCCAATCCCTTCAACCTCTAATGTCCTTCTCAAACTACCTTATATTTTATTACTTCTTTTTTTGGTTCGTGTTTATTTTCTATATTTCTTCCAAATAGGGATTGTTTCATTTTCATTCATTGTACCTGTATTTCCCAGTGCCTATGATAGTCTCCATTGCTTAATATGGAGTAGGTATTTAATAAATGCTCATCAATTGGTTGATTGATTTATAGATGAATAAATGGAGGCCCGTGAAGTATAAGCAACTTGACAGTCACACAGTAAACATCACAGGAGGAATCAAAGCCTGCCCTAATGTGGGCTCCAGGTCAGGGCAAGCACCTCTCACTAGCTCATTTATCCCTTTCCTCTTCATCCTGCACACTGAAGATCATTTCACCTGAGGCCCCTAACATCCCCACTTCAAAGATTTATCCTACTCCTCCAGAAAATTGATGATTATCTGTATCTCTACAGTGAATGTAAACCAGATGTAAATTTTCCCCTCCTCCCTTGTTCTTCTTCCCTTGGATGTCTCAAAGTAAACCACAAGCCTTCCCATGTGTGAGTGAAAATGTGCTAAATAAAGTCTTATTAGTTTTACCATTTTTAGGCTACTTTATTTCTTCTGCAGAATCTAAGCATTATCCAAAAAAGAAGCTTCATGCTTTTGATGTGCTGTTCAGAATCCAATGGAAGATTGATGTTCTCCATATACACTGGCCTATAATTCAATAGAAGAAGTACTGACTAGACTGTATTTGGGAAATTCTACAGGTATTTCAATATTTCAGATTAAACTCTGATTAGAAGGTCTTTTTTATCATCATTAGTCTGCCAGTGATGTGATAAAATAAATGCATGTTAGGAAAAGGCACTCATCCAGTGAAGTAACAGGAGTAAGAAAATAACAGATGGTCAGGACTGAGGTGACATTGATACACTTGAAATGTGAAGGGATCCACAAGAAAGTATATAATCATCTAGAGTCCTCATGGAATGAGCAGATGAGTAGTATTGATTTTCATAGTAGGCCTCACATAGATGAAATCATAGCTCCATAGAATTACAGAAGTCATATCTCTGAGAGGCAGTAAATTCCATGAGGGCGATGATGATGTCTTTTTATCTCCTATAGCCCTTAACACTACAATTTGAGCATAAAAAAAGTCTTTAGTAAATAGACAAATTTGCTGCATTTAAATGTTTCCAAAATATATGAAAGTCTGAAATTCCAATTATGTAAGACATAGCTGAGAAAAAGGAGTTTAGTTTCTTCTAATTTGTATTCCTCCATAATATATAAGCTTCTTGAAGTCAGAGAATGTTTCATTTTTGTGTCTGTATCCCCAGTCCCTGCTCCAATTTTTGGTACGTACTGGACACTGAATGAGTATATGTTGTCAAGTCAAATCAACTAGCATTTATTAAGTACCAACTATGGGCCAAGCACTGTGAGAAATGTTGATGAATTAAGTTTAATTATGAATTTACTGATTTTCACATGCACTGGATGGATTAAGAAATGTAGAAAAAAATTTTCTGATATTTCCAGATAGATCAAATGTCCTCCTGATTTAGCTCTCTGGGAGCTTCCAGACCTGAAAAAAAATAAAACAAAACCAATGCATCATGATACTCCTTTATTGCAGAATATGTGTGAAGAACGCACAAGTATTAATTAAAACAAATATGAAATTGCTGCCATCATTTGTAAAATGAGGAAAGTTTAATCCTCCAGTATTAGCTGATAAGCTATTGGCTCCAAAATAACTGGCAAGTATTCAACATTCTTCTAAGACCGATATCTATAAAGAGTCAAAATGTTTTGTCAGGGAAAAAAAACTCATTATAATCAATTGTCTGAATGGGCTGGCCAATTTACTAAGAACTATTTGACATCGCATCTCAGAACCAATAATTATAGCTTCAATTGCCAAGCCCTGCTAAGACAAAAAGAGGACAATAGATTCCACAGCACAGACTTATTTTTGCCTGAAGTGACAAACAAAAATATTTATGCTGCTGAAAAAGCTGTACCTTTTTATTTATGTTACTTTGGTAAGTAATGAATTATTTAGGAAAAGAATCACATGCAAAAACAAACACACAGAGAGACACACATAAAATAAGCACTCATATCACTTTCAGGTTATTCTATCTAGAAAGCGTTACTAGGCAATAACTGTTATGTGTGTGCTATATTACTTTAATTATAGTGATTGAAAGAAAGGCATTTCGTGTTTATGACTAAAATATAATGTTATTGTATACAGTTTCACAACTATCATATGGATTGCCCAAGCAGACTAAGTTGAATATTTTCATGCAAATAGTATAAATTTATACATATGCCATGGTTAAATATAAAAGGAACTAGTGGGTAGATGAGAAAGAAATCAAAGAATAAAGCCTTTCTTTTCCTAGGGAGATTTTTGAAGGTACTGCCTATTTTTCTCTATTTCAAAAATCCCTTCTCTCAAGTAATGAAAGAGCCCCACATTTTGTAGAAATTTATATCCATTTACTTTTATGGATGGCTTGGTCAAATTTAAGGATTTGCCATTGAGCCATTATTCTTCACAGAGGGAATAAATTGCCCCCAGAAAAAGATGGACGGCTCAAGCATGTAAGTAATTTGTGAACTTGGAAAAGTCATCTGACCTCACTGGGCCTGTTTCCTCATCTGAAAAATTCAGTAACTACTGCACAAACTTGTGAAGGAAGTGCTTTTTATTTCCTAAAATACTGCAAGATCTCAACTTCCTACATTTAAAGCCGGAAGGGGCTTCAGATGTCATCTAAACTAAGCCAGTTTTATATATGAGGAACCCGACGAGAAGTTAAGTGATTTACTCAA
This sequence comes from Phalanger gymnotis, assembly GCA_028646595.1. Lineage (NCBI taxonomy): Eukaryota > Metazoa > Chordata > Mammalia > Diprotodontia > Phalangeridae > Phalanger > Phalanger gymnotis. Next base: position 165,108,906 of record CM053627.1, read on the forward strand.
CCTCACAAATAACCTGAGTGCCTGATCTAGAACCCACTAAGGTTGTATGTCCTTGTCAGGGGAAGTTTATTAACCCTGTAGATTGTTATGGCTCAATAAATGGCAGAATATAAAAATATGAGTTGTTATCATCATCATCATTATTTTTATTTTTTTGTTTTTGTTTTTGGAGGGGGCTTGTACATGTCATTGCATGATTAGTTTTTATCATTATTACATATTGTTTTACTTCATGGATCTTTCGTTCCATTACTGAAAGGGCTGGGAATATATATTCAAGTTACATGCTTTCCTACCGAATAAGGTCTATTTCTATAACTGGAATTCCATTTCAACAGCTGTATTTTCTCTCTAGAGTGGGGAAATTTTACAAGTAAAAAAAATGAAATATAGTGTCTCCTTATTTTTATATTCCTAGTGCCCGTCTGTGCCAGAAGCAGTTTCTACAATGTGTTTGTGCTTATTTTGAAGCTTGGAGAAAACCTTTTAATGCACTGCTGAGTGTTGTAACAGATGAAAGAGAAAAACAGAACTAATTAAATGGTTTAAAATTTATTCAATTTTTTTCTTTGGTAGGGGGGAAAGAATACTGGATTTGGATTATACATATTTATAGCTGAAAGGAATCTTAAAGATAATTGCATCTAACTTACATCATTTAACAGATGAGGAAACTGAGGACAAGAGATGTAAAAGGCCTTACATAGAGTCACAACTGAGTAAGAGATGAGACAAAATTCAAACCCAGGATTTCCTGACTCTAAGTCCAGGGCTTCATCCACTACAGCAGAGTTATTAAATATGTGGCCTTGTCTTGAATGCTGACCAAATTAAAATATAATTGGGGAATATTTAACAAAATAAATTAAAATGCAATAAAACATAAATAATGCTAATATGTGGCTTTCTAAATTAATGTGTATCTACAGAGATCCTTATGTACCATTTGTTGGCTCTTGTTTTTATTTGAGTTTGAGACCACTGTACTACACAATGTTATGGGGAGTAATCAACCTGGAAAGATAGGCTGAAGTCACCTTTGAAATTGCCTTAAATGTCAGATAGAAGAGTTTGTCCTTTAACATAAAGATAATGAGAAGTAGTTTGGCATCCTACAAAGAACAGATTAGAGAGATCAATTTGGAGATTATTGCACTAATGAAGGCAAGAGTTTATGATGACCTGGGCTAGGGATGTGAGCAGAAAAAAGGGGATGGTTGGAAGAGATGTTTAGAAAATGCAATTGACAAGACTTAACAACTCATAAGTATGGGTAATGGAGTGAGATGGGAAGAATTAAGGATGGTTCCTATTTTGTAAAACTGGATTATGGGAAGAATAAACGTGCCATTCATAGGGGAAAAAATAATTTAGGAGGAATTGTGGAATAAGGATGAAAGATAATGAATTCTGCTATGTTGAATTTGACATAAATATAGGATATCCAGGTGGAGATGTCAAAAATGCAGTTAGAAAAATAGAACTGGAGCTCGGGAGAGAAACAGGGGCTATGCATATAAATTTGGGAGTCCTCTATATATAACTAGTTGAATCCATGGAGGTTGATAAGCTTGCCAGGGGAAAGATTATAGAGGGGGCAAGATAAGGCCTAAGACAGTCCTAGGGCATAGTGTAATGGCAAGTAAAATGGGAATTTTTACTGTTCTTTGTTTGAATGGGGCAGGTAAAGTGGGATCTTTTTTGTCTTGGAGTGTTTCTCAGCACTAAGACAATCAAGAGTCATTGAATTGTGATACTGGTGGTTGGAGCTTTCCCACACTCTGGGTGTTAGTGATTTCTCACACTCTAAATAGTAAGCTTTGTGCCCCCAGGGTCCTTAGATGGGTATATAAGATCTGAGGTTAGCGTTTCACTTTTGGGGGACACACTTATTGAAAGTATATGGGGGGCAGAGCCAAGATGGTGGCTGGAAAGCAGGGACTAGAGTGAGGTCCCCACCAAGTCCCTCCAAAAACCTATAAAAATGGCTCTGAATCAATTCTAGAACACCAGAACCCACAAAATAGCATAGGGAAGCAGGGCTCTAGCCCAGGACAGCCTGGATGGTCTCTGCGTAAGGTCTATCCCGCACGGAGCTAGGAGTGGAGGGGAAGAGAGCTGAGCGGAGTGGAGCCCAGCATAGGCAGCGTTGACCAACCAGACCAGGAGCCCTAGCGATTGTTAACCCCTTAAAGTCGCTTTCCTTAGAAAAGCAGATCAAAGAAAGTGTGTTAGCAGCCCTTCCTTGTGCTGGTTGTTGTTGGTCTTACACAGCAAGAGTAGCTGCCAGCCTCATTGTTGTTGCACATAGCTATACAAATGAGTGGGATATGAATAATACAAAAGAATGAATATTTATTAGACACCTACTATGTGCCAGGAACTGTGCTAAGTACTAGGGATACAATTAATAAAAAGAAAAACAGTGTCTGCCCTTAAGGAGCTTACAGTCTAATGGAGAGAGACAACATGCAAAAGAAGATAGGAAAACACCAGGGAAGGAGAGGAAGAAGTGGACATAAGTGGGGTTACCTGGTCCAGGGGCATTTTTAGAGGAGTAGATACAAAGAAGAATGATTTTAGAGTTCAATATATGTTCTCTTTAGAAGACTTTAGAACTCTACATTCAAGACTTCCAGAGGGGAAAAGAGGCAGTGGGAGGTGGTGCCAATCAAGGTTTGAGTTAATAACATGGTGATGAGATTAAAGTGATGAGCTTAACCTAGGAGGGGCATCTTGCAGAGCAGCAGATTAAATGTGGAGAAAATGAACTTTCAAAGAAGACTCAGAAGAATCTCAGAGATAGAAAGAGAAATATCACAGAGTAGGGTCATGAACATTCACAGAAGGGTGACTATCCAGCAGGAGGGCATGGCCAATAGTGTCAAAAACTTCAGAGAGCTCAAGTAAGATGAAGACTGAGAAAAGGTCTTTGGATTTAAGAGCTAGGTGACATACTGGATAGAGCACTGGTTCTGGAGTTAGGAAGTCTGATTCAAATCCAGCCTGACACTTATTAGTTGTGTGACCCTGGGCAACTCACTTAACCCTGTTTGCCTGACTTCCTTATCTGCAAAATGAGCTGGAGAAGGAAATGACAAACCACTCCAGTATCTTTACCAAGAAAACCCTAAATGGGGTCACAAAGAGTTGGACATGAGTGAAACAAATGAACAACAACACACTATCTTAAATGCAGGTAATTGTTACTAAAATAACCAGAAGGATCTCATTATAATTGTCTCGCTAGTAATGTTGCAAGAAGAAACACAAAGTTGAGAGAGAGAGAGAGAGAAAGGGAGAGAGAGAGAGGGAGAGAGAGAGAGAGAGAGAGAGAGACAGAGAGAGAGAGAGAGAAGAGAGGGAGGGAGAATTCCTTCGAGATTTGCGAATCTCCCTAAATAATGAAAAGGAGGCTCCATTGCAGTGAAAGATAGAAAGACAGAGACAGAGGGTAGAGAGACATACAGGAGAGACAGAGAAATACAAAGAGGCAGAAGGAGACAGAGATACAGATACATAGAGAGTTTAACAGATGCAAAAGGAAGAAACATTGAAGCTTTAGGGTAAAGGAGAGAGAAACATGTTGGTCTGACGTGCCAAGCTGTGTTTACTAGTAATGAAGTTATTCAAGGACAAAGAATGTCACAGCTATCAGCCCTCAAATGGTCATTCTCTTCAAATTCAAATTCTCTTCAGTTCCTGTTTGATCTCTGAATTTTCAAGTTAATCAGTCTCCAGTACAGCTATAATTTTAATAATTATGTAAAACACAGAGCGATGGACACCCATTAAGTGCTCTTTGGTTCTATTCCCAAGCCTATCCTATAGGCAAAAATGCACATTTCCTTTCTGGGTAATTTGTAGTTACCATGGAAAAATGTGAAATATAACAATTTAAGAAGAAACCCATGACAGAAGTCATTGAAATGTTTATAGAATATAAACAGGTTAAAAAATGGCCTAAGTCAGATGAACCCTCAGGCTACATTAAATGCTATGCCCAGGAGTCTTCTCATTCAGATCATATTGGAAACCCCAGGCTTTAATATACTCTCATGATTCTTATTACCATAATTTAATGATTTTATAAGAACTCTTTAAAATTCCGAGTTTGATGTTTCACAATATGACTGCTTGCCATCAAATGAAATCACATTACATTAGAAAGCTACAGAATTGGCCCAACTGGGCCCATTTCAAAATATGCCTTATGAAATATCCCAGAGTTAGGCAATGACTGCATTGTCATCAGCAATTCAGGTTTTTTAGCTGGGGATCTGTAAGAGGAAAGATGGATGACAATTTTCCTAATTTGGCTGCAGCAGAGATTCTGCACTGACTGTTACCAACTGGAGTTGGTGGTAGGCAAAAATTTCTCAAGGCTAACTATCAAAATGGCCTAAACAAATGCAAGAAATGATTGCTTTTTCACAATTGCAAATGTCTCTTCATTTAGGGATGATGGTACATTCAATCCTCTGCTTGAAAAACAGTCATGCTTTAAGATCCCCAAAATATCTTAGACCTAGTGATGTTGGGCTCCATGGGACCTATTTGAAAATCTTCCACCTGTTATCTGTGGCCATTATGAATCACAACAAATATTTATTGAAATGTTCTTTTCAAAGGATGAGACTAGATGAGTTAGAAATACAAATGACAAAGCAGTGTAGTCATTACCCTTAAAAAGCTTATAACGTAGTTGAGGAGACAAGGAAAAAAATGCAAAAATGTTAAGTAAAAACACATATCAACAAAATAAGCAATTGTATCATAGTTGGAAGGGAACTTGGTGGTCATATTCTTGGATTACTTCATTTCAAAGATTAAGAAGCTAAGGCCTAGATAAATTTAGGGACTTGCTTAAGGTCACACAGGTAAGTAGCAGAACCAGGAGCTAAATGAAGTTCTATGGAAAAGGCAAAGTCAACATGGCAGAGAAAAGACAGAAAGTTGCCTGAGCTTTCCCCAGTTTCCCTACAAAACAACATTAAATCAAGCATCGAAATGGATTATGGAAGAGAGAACACAGAAAAAGGTGGAATGAAAGAATTTTCCAGTCTAATATAACTTAGAAGGACTTCAGAAAAGGTCTATTTCATTTGAGTAAAAGAGAAGTATAACACAGAGCAGACAGTGTCCTAGAAAGCCAGTGGGAGGCTCTTAGCCAGAGCACAGGCCCCTTAGTCCTGACTCAGCAGGCTAGTTGCAAAGCAAGCCAGCTGTGAGGCCTCCAGCCCCAGCAGAGAAAGCAAATGACCAGCCCCAGAACCCTGGCATGACTAGGCTGGACCACTACAACACAGTGAACAACCAACAAGCACCAGAGACCCCAGTACAGAAAGCCAGTGACCAGGTGGTCACTGGACCCCAGTACAAGAAACTTGGGACAGCACCCTCTGTACCCCAAGAGCAGAGCTCAACTTTTTAAAATGAGGAAAAAAAACCTGACCATAGAAAGGTGTTATTGTGGCAGGGCATATCAAAACACAAACTCAGAAGAGGACAACAATATCAAAATGCCCACATGTGCAGCCTCAAAGGGCAATATGAATTGGTCTCAAGCCCAAAAAGTTCTCCTTGAAGAGCTTAAAAAGGATTTTAAAAATCAAATAAGAGAGGTAGAAGAACAAGCAGGAAAAGCCATGGGTCCTGGAACAAATGGAGGCATTATACATCATGATCCAATCAATCATAGAACTAAAGCATACCATTTACAAAACAAAACATATCATTCTGTGTCATTCCCCAAAATATTTGTTTACAATACAAACATGATCCACCCCTAGGTCACAGCAAATTACAATCTTATTTAGTAAATACAGTGTCCAAGTAAAGTCCTTCTTGAGGGTGGGTCCTTCTCCCCACGCTGCTGTTGCAGGCTTCCTCCCAGTACCCTAAGGCAAAGACATGCTTTAATTAGCCAAGTCCCAATGGAAACAAAAAGGTCTAAATAAAGTTCTCTTGGGGATGTTTCCTTTTCCCCATACTGCCATTGCAGGCTTCCTCCTGGCACCCTCAGGTAACAGCATGCTTTAATTAGCAAAGTCCCCCCCAAAAAAATTCCAAATAAAGTTCTCTTGGGGATGTGTCCTTTTCCCCACACTGTCATTGCAGTCTTTCTCCTGGCACCCAAAATCCCAGCTCAAACAAAAAAAAGTCCAAATAAAGTTTTCTTGGGGGTCTCTTCTACCCACACTGTTCCAACCCTCTGCTTCCAAGTCCTGAGGGGTGGCTGGGCAACAAAGCCAACAGGGTGGAGTCCCTGGGAATCCAAGGCACTTCCCCCCTCACCCCCACCCCCCACCACAGACAACTCTACCCCTCCCTCCTGGGTCCCAAACAGTCCCCGGGGAAGGCAGAAAAAAAGTACACTCAGCGCCTTGCTGCAAAGTTTCCATCTTGCCCCAGGGCTGAATTCCATGCTCCTGGGTTCCTGGTCATCCAGCTCCTGCTGGCTGCTCCTGGTGTCTGTCAGAATCCCAATGTAGGCATTTCCCCAGCTTTGTGCTCACCTCACCAAAGTCAGCTCGAAGGCAGTTCATTGCTTTCCATCTCACCTTTCCAAAGTTCTCATGCAAGCAGTCTTCCACTCTGGGTCAATATGTCAGTATCCACCATCCGCTTCTTCTCTCTCCCCACCAGATGCTCCCGCCAAATTTACACAAATGCCATTCTCCACTCCTGTTTCAAAACTCCACATACAATACAATCACAAGACTTTTACCCTTCCAACACAATCCTCTGGAGCCAGGCTTATCAGCTCAAGCCCAAGCCCTCACTCTGGCCATCCTGACCTCCCCCAAGCCTCTGCTTGTTTTCCTCCCACAGCCTCTGCTCCAGCCTGTCTCCTCCTAAGTGCTAGTGGGGTAAGGAGGGGGAAAGGAGAGGTTATCTCCCAGGATCCCTGCTCTGGGCTTCCGGGAAACCACTCCCATAACTGCCATTTGCCTGTTCTCTTTCAGGCCTCTGTTGCTCCTGGGGCTCCACAGAACCATATCAACCATAAGTACAAAGAACAACCCAATAACTGTGAAACATTCGACCACCATCTCAGTACCCCCAAAATGCCATATTTCCTTTTAATCTGCTGATCCTGCTGACTATACCATTTTGTAACAATAATGCAGCTAGTAGCTGCTGTGGCTGTGTAAAACCAACAACAACCAGCACACAGAAGTTCTGCTAACACAGGTTCTTTTGATCTGCTTTATTAAGGAAAGCAATTTTAAGGGGTTAACAATCTCACTTTAATCAAACATACATATATAAACTCACTTAATTCAGGCGGAAAAGCCAGAAACCTGAACTTCAGAGCAAATACAAACAAATTACAAACAGAGACAATATAAACAGACCAAATCACAATGCAGTTACCAGAGAAGAATCAATAGGTCTGGGTTTCCAAACCCAGGGAAGGGCAGTTACAACAGCTTTCCCAGAGTCATGGGTCACTCTTCCAGTGAGTGAGAGCCCTCAAAGGAAAAAATGCCAACCTCTGAGTTTATATACACTGTTCAGGGTCAAAGGGCATCACAACATGTGATTCAAACCCATGTGGACTAAAAGTTTCTGGTGTCACAAACATGTGACTCAACAGACGTAAACTAGGCTTTCCCTTGAGGCAAGCAGATCGTCAAAGACTCCCTATTTAATCAAAGAAACATAGGCCATACTGATCAAGGGAACTTGATTAAATAAGTGCTCCAAAAGACAAAACACTAAAAAGTCCCACCTTAATTACTGATACAAAAATAGATGCAGGAGAGATAATTTAAGGGTTATTGGACTACCTGAAAGCCATGATCAAAGAAAGAGCCTGGGCAGCATTTAAAAAAAATTATCAAGGAAAACTGAAAGAATCCACCAATCACCTCCTAAAACAAGATCTCAAAATGAAAACTGCAAACTCCAAGATCCAAAATGAAAACTATTGTATCCAAATTCCAGAACTATCAGGCCAAGGAGAAACTACTGAAAGCAGCCAGAAACATTCAAATATTGAGATGCCGCAGTCAGAATTACACAAGACTTACGAAGCTTCCACATTAAAGGATTAAAAGGCTTGGAATATGATATTCTGGAAGGTGAATGAGCTTGGATTACAACCAAGAATCAACTACTCAGAAAAACCGAGCAAAATTTTCCAGTGGATATTTAATGAAACAGAGGACTTTCAAACTTTCCTGATGAAAAGACCAGAGCTGAACAGAAAATGTGATCTTCAAATATAAGACTCAAGTGAAGCATAAAAAGGTAAACAGTAAAGAAAAAAAAACATGTTATTCAATAACATTAAACTCTTTACATCCTTATGCAGGAAAATGATTTTTGTAACTCTTGAGAATTGTATCTCTATTAGAAAAATTAGAAGGAGTATATGTAGACAGAAAGTGTGGGTATAAATTGACTTTGACATGATGATATAAAAAAATTAAGGGGCAAAAAAAGGAATGTACTGGGAGAAGGGGAAAGCATGAGGCATAATAGGGTAAATTACATGACATGAAGAGGCACAAAAGACCTAACAGTAGAGGGGAAAAAGGGAAGAATATGAGCACTGTTTGAACCTTACTCTAATCAGATTTGGTTCAAACAGGGAATAACATACACACTCACTTGGGTATAGAATTTTATTTTACCTGATAAGGAAGTAGGAGTGGAAAGAAAAGGGAAGGGAAAGCTGACAAAATAGAGGACAGAAATAGGAGGGGAAAACAAAAATAAAAGGTTGGACCAATTGAGAGAGGTGGTGGTCAGAAGCAAAACACTGGTGAGGAAGGACAGGTGAAAGGAGAGAGAAAAGTATAAACAGGAGGAAATAAGATGAAGGGAAATACACAGTTAGTAATCATAACTGTGTATCTGAATGGGATGTACCCTCCCATAAAATGGAAGCAGATGGCAGAGTGTATTAAAAAATGGAATCCTACAATATGTTGTTTACAAGAAACACGTGGAGCAGAGAGATACACACAGAGTAAAGTAAAAGGATGCAGCAAAATATACTATGCTTCAGCTGAAGTGAAAAAAAGCAGGAGTAGCAGCCTGATCTCAGATAAAGCAAAGGCAAAAATAAATCTAATTAAAAGAGATAAGGAAGGAAACTACATCTTGCTAAAAGGTACCAAAGACCATGAAATAATATCAATACTAAACATATATTCCCCAAATGTTATAGTATTCAAATGCTTAGAGGAGAAGTTAAATGAGTTATAGGAAGAAATAAACAGCAAAACTATACTAGTGTTGGACCTCCACCTCCACCTCTCTGAACTAGATAAATCTAAACATAAAATCAACAAGAAAATGTTAAGCAGGTGATTATAATTTTAGAAAAGTTAGATATGGTTGACCTCTGGAGAAAACTTGAATGGAGATAGAAAGGAATATACCCTTTTCTCTGAAGTACATGGCACCTACACAAAAAAAGTTACCATATATTGGGGTATAAAAACTTCACAATCAAATACAGAAAGGAAAAAATATTAAATGCATGCTTTTCAGATTATGATGCATTAAAATTGCATGTAATGAAGGTCCATAGAAAGAGACTAAATATTAATTGGAATATAAATAATCCAAACCTGAAGAAAGAGTGAGTCAAACAACAAATCATATACAATCAATTTCATCAAAGAGAAAAACAACGAGACAGCATGCCAAAATTTATAGGATGCAGTCAAAGACATTCTTAAGGGAAATTTTATGTCTCTAAATGCTTAAATGAATAAAAAGAGAGAAAGAGGAGATCAATGAATTCATCATGCAACTAAAAAGCTAGAAAAAATAAAAAATTAAAATTTCCAATTAAATACCAAATTAGAAATTCTGAAAATCAAAGGAGAGGTTGGTAAAATTTAAATCAAGAAAACTATTGAACTAATAAAGAAAACTAAAAGCTTTTTATGAAAAAAAAACAACAAAATATATAATCTTTGGTTAATTTGATGCATTGTATTGAAAACTGCCCATCTTTTCTTTTCTCCCTTGTAGGTTTTCTTTTGTTCTCTGCTGTATACTTTATTTTGTTTTTTCCCCTCCTTTCCTCTTCCTTCTCTCCCAGCAACAATTAAACTAAATTTATGTATTGATACATACATACATGTATGCATATATACACATACATGAATATATGGACATATACCTTCCCTAAGAGATTCTACTCCTACTATTTGGTTTTATGTTTGTGTGTATCTCTTATTTCCTAAATCTCCTGATTCCTCTACTTTATTTCTACTTGCTACTTTGACCTCCTATGACTTAGACTACCCTGCCCCAAATGATTCCTCCCTTATCCTCCAAGGATCCTTTTCTTATCCTCCCATTCCCATTAATCTAAACACCTTTCTATATCCTCCTATAACGCATTCCTTCACTGTCCCCTCTAAAGATCACTCCCTTATCCTCTCCCATCTCTCTAACCAATTAGCATTTTCTTTCTTTCTAAATTTAGAAGACTTGTATACTCTTCTAGATGTATATGTGTTGTTCCTTCTTCAACCCATTCCCAGTGAAAGTATGTTTGCAGAATTAACAGCCCTCCTCCCTCATCTAATTCTCCCTCTCAAATCTCATTTGTATAAGATAATTACTCATTTCAGCTGTTCCTGAATGATTTTACTTTTTGAAGTCATACCATGCTCTGGTCTATTACAATCTTTCTTATGAACTACCCAATTAATAATAGCAATCTTAGACATATGTTTTACATTTTACATGCATAAAAGGTAAACAATCTGTCCTTATTGAATCACTTGTAATTGGCTTTTGGTAGGTACCTTATGTTTCTCTTGGCTCTTGTTTTCTATTTTGGCTCTCAATTTTCTATTAACAGCAGGGTTTTTTTTAACAAAAAAGTCTAACACTCCATTGAAAGTCTGATAATCCATTAAATTTCCATTTTTTTTTTCATTCAGAATAATGCTTAGCTTTGCTTGGTATGATATTCAATATGTAGTGTTCCAAGACTTGAAGTCTTTTAGTGTTGCCACTGCTAGGTCTTGTGTGATTCTAACTGTGGCACTACCATATGTAAATTGTTTTATTTTTTCTTGTTGCTCAGAATATTTTGTCCTTGAGCTAGGGGTTTTGGAATTTGACTCTAATATTCTTATGGGTTTTTCTCATAAGATCTCTTTCAGGTGGTAATTGCTGGATTTTTTCTATTTCTACTTTATTCATTTGTTCTAATGCTTCAGGATAATTTTCTTTAATTATTTCTTGTATTATATCAAGACTCTTTTTCTGATCATAGCTTTCAATCCAATTATTTATTTATTTTTCTCTTCTTGATCTGTTCTCCAGGTCATTGTTTTCTTATGAAGTGTTTCACATTCTCTTCTATTTTTCTATTCTTTATATTTTGTTTTATTATTTCTTGATCTCTTATAACTTCCCTAACTTTACCTTGACCAAGTCTGACTTTCAAAGAGTCATTTTATTCATTAAGATTCTGGATCTCCTTTTCTAATTGACTGGCTTTCTTTTCATAATCTCCTTGTTTTTCTTGGAGTTTTTTTTTTGTTTTGTTTTTCTTCAAACTCTCTCATTTGTTTTTTAAAATCTTTTTAAAGTTCTATGAATTATTTTTGGGCAGGTGACCATTTTAGGTGACTCTTTGGGTAGAAAAGGGTTTCTTTGTTCCAGTTTCCTTCTCTGAAGATGAATCCCAGTCTTCTCTACTCTCATAGTTGAACTGATGTAGGATGGTTGGATTCTTTCTCCTTTGCCTGTGCATTTTTAATAGCTTAATCACCTCTAGTCCTGGCGTATGGGGGCTGGTGCTTCTGGCCTCAGATCCTCCTTCAGTTCTCCTCTCTGACCTTGATCCCAAGCCAAAACCTCCAGCCTCCTGTAAGTGCCCACAGCTAGTGGTGTCCCCACCCCATTGCTTCTGCATTCACAGGGGTTGTCCTAGTTCTTTCTTACCCTACCACCTGTCTCTGCAGCCCAGATGGGTTTGGTGTTCCTTGTTAGCAGAGGTTCCCTCTATCTTCCTAGGTTCAGGCCAATTCCCCTCACTGTCGCAGGAGGAAAAGTCCCTGTGGCCAGGGCTGAAGCAGCCTTCCAACCCAACTAACCTGAGAGCTTGCCACTTGTGGTTCAAGGGGACCTAGCCTGGAGGTGTTCACTCTTCACAAATCTAGTCCTGGGATTTTTCTTCAGATCTTTTCTGATTGTCCCAGGAGACTCCTGTTGTTTCCCCATTATTATTTATTTTTACTGCTCTATGTTCTCCTTGAGGTGCTACTTCATCTCTTCTGTGGGGGGAAAATCTTGAGAGCTTGGAATTTTCTGACCTCTTTGCCATCTTCCCAGAATCCTCTTCAAGAGATGAGCTCTTTAAACATGAAGAAGGAATAGGCTTCCCCCAAAGATCATATCTAAAGTTCGAATGGTTCCTGTGAATAGTATAATATTGAAAAATTGTTTCCAAAGTAATGTTGGATTTTTTTTGCCATAAAATATGTTCACGGAAAAGAAGTTTGAGGAAATTGTGAAGCAAAATAGAGGAAATAAAGATGATTTTCATGCCCAAATCCACCAGACCTGTGTAATTTTAGTATATTAGTATTTAATATTTTAGCAGGGAAAATAATTCTAGTAAGAAAATGTTCTCATGAAAACAGAATTAAGAGTTTAGGGAATACCAGACTTCTATAAAAGTGACTTTGAGAAATGTTGATTTAAAGATAGTCCATCTTCCCTTTATTATTCCTATTCATGAGCCTCATGTTTTGCATCTCACACATTTGCCTCAGCATACATATTATAGTGCTGTATGTGATGAGTAATCTCAGTCTCACGCTCTCTATTCCTGGCAACAAACCATTTAGTATTTTATTTGATCCTTGTAAAATATCTTCATTCCATCACACATCACCTGCAATACTCAAGTAATATCCCACAGGTGCCAAGATAAGTCCTTTCACACTGACTGAAGACCTGATTTAAAGTTTGTCCAACATCTGCAAATCTATTTTCATAGCCACAAGCAATTTTTAATGATATTTCAACATAAAATCCAATTGATATGCCTTTGCCTTCTACATGTATGCTTTTATTTCAATATACAATATATAAGCACATATTTTTATATACACATGCATATGTACATGCATTTCAAATCATTTTAAATCTTTATCTTGTTTCTCTTATTTCAAATGTATTTCCAATGTATTTCTTCTTTCAAACATAAAACAAATACATAAATATGTTTGAAATAAGCATATGTATGTACCTTCTATACTCATTCACATGTATGTATACAGATACATACCTTGTATATTTACATTCATTTCATATATATGAATGCATATAGAATATACATGTTTATTATATATACATATATAGTTAAAGTAACATCATAAATATAGGTATGTTTAATTTGTTTATTCTAAACCATATATCAGAGCATGTTTAAAATAATTCAAAAAGCTGTTTTCTTCATTTTTGCATTACTTCCTTCTTGCACATAAGAATTCATTCTAGCGTTGTTTTTGTGTGTGTGTGTCATGTGTGATTTTCCTTCACTCAATTTTTATTCTATTTTTCCAGTCTTCTCTTTTTATTTTATTATAAGACAATAAAGTAGAACCCAGTCTCTGCTTGCATGACTTGGATAAAATTGACGTTACTTCCCACATGCCACACTCATTTCTATGCTTATAATTTCACCCCTCCCCAACCTCAAACCTGAATTATTACAAATAGTAAGATCCTCTTCTATCTTCCTTTCCTTTCCCTTCCATTTTTGTATTGCCCCATTTTTCTGGTGATTCTAAATAGGGTACATTTGTATATAGGGTTATATATTTAGAGCCAGAAGAGATGTAATAGACCAGTGAATCTAAACCTTCAGTTTTCATATAAGGAAACTGAAGCCCAAAAATGTTTATTAACTTATGTAAAATTGATGTTTAAGGCCAGTGCCTCTGACTGAAGAGTCAACATTCTTTTCATAAGACTACACTGCCTTGCTAGTTGTCTTTCTCTATTTGACTGCTTCAAGCATTTTTTTTTCATTTTCCCAAATGCTTTGTACTTCAGCAATCACATTTCTGAGTGTATCAAACTTGGAGATTCTTTCAGGGCATTACCTATGAATTTTATTTATTTTTACTGCTCACTTTTCTATATTTATGTGCATTTCTGGCTATGATTTTTTGAGATATGGTATCAAATTGTGTGTCTTCTCTTGTTTTTCAAGGAGCCTAGTGATTCTTAAATATTGGTTTTCATAGTAAATATCTCACATGTGTTCCTAATATTTTGTTTTTTCTACTTTGCTTTCATCAATCATGTTGTGCTGTTGAATTTCTTAGTTATTTCCTATATTCTATCTTTCAGGCTGTCCATAATTTAATGTTTTCCAACTTCTAAGTTGTCTAAGTTCCATTTTTTTTTCCTCAAGAGATGTAATTTCACTCCTTATCTTTTAATATCTTTTTTGCTCTTCATTTCTTTTTTAAAAACTATCAACCCACTCTTTACTAAGGTGATACACACACACACACACACACACACACACACACACACACACCATTTCCTCAATTTTGCCTTTTGTGATGACTGGTGAATAGCCCTCAACTACCACAATTGTCATAAGCATCATTATTTCTACCAAATTAGAGATTGCTTTTCCTGTCTTCTCAATTATTAGAAGCACTGCCATGTCAATCCCTTAGCCCAGGGCTTGAAGAGAGTAGAGAGCTCCTAGTAGTCCCACAGAGATATTGACTATGGTGTGAACTATGGGATCTAGCAACCTTTGATAATAATAGCTCCAAGGTTTTCCCTCTGCCACATGCTCCTGCTCACAAAAGGTTTCTTCTTGTCCTTTTCCATTCCCTGAAATACCTGGGAGAGTGGACGTCAAGTTAAGATGAAAGTGGCTTTGCTCTTCTCATTCCTGGATGGGGTAGAAGCAGAGTGCCCAGAATGATTTCCTACCTTTAAATTGAGCTAAAGTATAACAGATTTTACTGCAGCCCCTATAGCTATGAATGAATCTAGTGATTTGATCTGCGTGTTTCAAGTGTAAACAAAAAAAAAGAACCTTGCAAACTAAATATTGTTAGCTTTTGCTTTCTAACTCATTCTGCTATCCTATCCTGTTTTATGAGTAAGGTTTTTCCATTCCCATTCATAGTTTTAATTGTTAGTTGCACATTTTTCCTTTATTCCTTTTGTCTTATTATTTCTGTCTTTGCTACCACATCTCTCTGTAGTTACACAAGAATGAATTTGCCTGACACTTGTGATCTTGTAAGTGAAATGATCTGTTTTCCACAGTTTCATCTTGTCTCTTTTTTTTACTTTATCACAATCTCGTGTTTTTTTTTCTTTTATCCCTTTCTTTTAATCCTCCCTTACATTCTTAATATTAAAATTTGGGTTTGATTTGCTTACAATTATTCTCTTATCTATCCTGTCTTTCCTCTTAGAACCTTTTCCCCACACCTTATTTCTGTCCATTCCTATTTCCCTCTGAGTTTAATGTATTTCCATCCCAATATATCTATGTTTCTGTGGAGTGGGGCAGGGTGGGGGTTGTACATATGCTCAATAATCCTTTACTGATTTAGATTTTCTTCCATAGCTCTATTCTCTTCATCTTGTGAACCTCTATTATACAATAATGTTTTTTTCTCTTTTTCTCCCTTCTCTTATTCCTTTTCTCTTCTATTCTTGACTTTTCCAATACCATCAAAACAGAATTAGACCGCATTATATTTTTTTTTCCTTTTTAACCCTTAAAGATATTAGAGTTTTGAGAAGACACTTGTTTCCTGGTCACCATTAATATGTAAAAAACCCTTTTAATTATAAAAATATGTATTTTACCATTTATGTGTGTAATGTTCCAGCATTTCTATTTTCAAATGTCTACTTATTTTTTTAAAAATCAAGAATATTTGGAAATGCTCAATTTCATTAAATATGCATTTTTCTTCCTCTCCAGGATTTTTCTTTGTTTTGTCAGAATAGTTTTCTTTGGTTTTAAACCTTTTTATCTACTTTTTAATGTACCATGCCCCAAGTCCCATTCTCCTTTATAGTGGCAGCTACTAAGTCTTTTGTAATCATTATTGTGCCTTTTTGGTATTTTAACTGTTTTTTTGGCTGCTTGAAATGTTCTATCTTTTAATCAAATCCTCTACTTTTAGATTCTGAAGTTTCTGGGAGTTTTCTTTTGGGGGTTTCTTTCTAGAAGTGACAGGTATGTTTCTTTCTACTTTCATTTTCTTCCCTGATTTTTATTTGTGATTTCCCAAAGTGTGATATCAAGATTTTTTTTCCCTGATCATAGTTTTCTGATGATCCAGTAATTCTTTGATTATATCTCCTTGACCTCTACTCCAGAAAATAATTGTATGGTTCTCTAGAAATGTCATGCCAATTTTTTTTTCCTTCTGTACTCTACCTTTCTTCATCTCAGTTTACTTTTTTTTCTACATTTTATCTATCTAAATTTATCTTTCTCTTTCTGTCACTCTCAGTGTGTATGTCTATGTCACTTTGTCTCTGTCTCTCTATGTCTGTATTTATGTCTTTCTCTCCATATGTCCTTCTATGTCTCTCCCTGTCTTTCTCTTTCCCAGCCCAAATAGGGCTGAAGCTGATACAGAACACAAGTACTTCCCAGCTGTTTCCTTTCCCCCTCATTCTTGAATGACGTGGAAGTTTTGCAATAATAGTGTTCTGCTCTCTTGTCTCTTCCCATATTCCATAATCTCCATAGTCCTGAATAAGGAGTAGAAGCTGAAACAAGGGAAAAGTGGCCTCTTGGCCCTTCCTTTTCTCTTCAATCCTGCCTGGGTTAGAATCCAAGCTAGAAAAGTGGTCTAAGCACCTTAGTCAATCAATTAGTGAGCATTTATTTAGAACCAGAAGATACAAGATACTGTGATACATGCTGCAGCTACAAATATATGCTGTCAAATGCTTTAAATTATGTGAAAAGACGACATGTTCACATATAAATACAAGATAAATTCAGGGGAAAGCACTCTTAAATGGGGATGTCGGAAAAGGTCTAATGAAAGATGTGGCATTTGAGCTGAGCTTTGAGGGGAAACTAGGGTTTGTAAGTAGTAGAAATAAGGAAGGATGAAAGCGTTATTCCAGATTAAGCCTCAGTAAACATAAATGAGACAGAAAGATATAAGCAGGAAAATTATATTATGCTCAAAGGCACTATGATATCAATATTTAGTATACACAGTGTTTTAAAAGTCTTAGTGCATTTAGTTTGTTCTATGATTTAATATAATTTAGGTTTTTGACTACATTCTAGCTTACTAGTTCCTATAAGACATATTACAAACATGCCAGAAAAAAAGTGAACAAAATGCACAGAAAGACTTATAGAAAGTTAGAATTAGCAAAAAAAAAAAAACCATGAAATTGTTTAGTCCAAACTTCACATTTATATTCACCAAATTTTATTAACACTTTGTGTTTTTCCATTACCTGTTTCCTAATGTGTGACCTCCCAACTCCCAGACGGTCATGCCTTAGAAGAATGAAGAATACACACACACACATACACACACACACACACACACACACACACCATGTAAGTATGTATATAGTTAACAAAAACTACCCAAGACACCAAAAAAATCTGATACTTTATGCAATGTTCCATGCACACAGTCCTATATATCTGCAAAGAAGAGCAGTAAGAGATACCTTCTCATAATATTTATTTAGGGTGGTCAAACTTGGTCATTGCAGTTTTTCAATTGATTGGCTATTGCTCTTTCCCCCTGCTGCCCTTTCTCCTTCCCCTCAAGTCACTGTACTGTATTGTTTTCCCAGTTCTCCTTACTTTACTGTACCAGTTTATGTGTTTCTCAAACTTTTCTGTATTTATCATATTTATCTTTTCTTACAGCATAGTCATGTTCTAGTGTATTCATTTTCCACAACTTGTTTAGTCATTTCCCAAAGTACAATAATTTTGTTTCCTGTTCTTTGCTCCCACGAAGAGTGAGAAACCTCTCATTTCAGAGAACAGGAAGTAAGACCCTAATGATATGTGCAATATCACGTCAATATGTGAACATTTTGCCGCTATCATTTATGCAAGTATTGCCTTCATTAGAACTATGGCAAACTATCCACCTATGGCAACCTATTCATGTCTTTAAATTAACAACAAAAAATTATCTATGCTTCTCCATAAATCTTCCACACAAAATATACCCCAAATCATGGAACCATTCATGTTGGTCTTTTTATATTTGTTGGGCAGGAGTGGAACTTTCACATTGCTCATTTATTATAACCTCTTTATATATTTGCTAAAAATACGTGACCATCCCACCTCACTTTTTTGACTATTCGTTTCTTCAAGTATATCATTCATAATATTTCTTAAGCATAGATCATCCATGGAAATATATCACATGCTATTTCTACTCACTACATGTGTGCATATTTTTTCACTTACCTTTCATTCTAAGAATGCGACTATATAGCATCACCAAGAAACATTTGTGTCAAATATTAAATTAAATTCAAAAACATTTATAAAATACCTACCGTGTGCTAGAAACTGTGCTAAGTTCTTTGGATACGAATAACAAAAAGAAAGCAGTTCCTCTCCTCAAGGAGTTTACAATGTCCAATTCTATTACAATAAAGAAAGAAAACACACAAAAGGAAACTGAAAAGTAGAGGTATGAAGGGATAAAATGGTACCCAGCATGGGGGCATGATGTTCTTTGTAGTCAAAGCCAAGTAGAGCTGCTGCTGAAAAATGAAAAGTTACCCTATCAAGATATCCTCCAGGATATTGGCAAACACTTAGCATACATTTTCCTATTTTCTGACATAATGCTAACAATCAGAGAACCATTGAACAAATTTTTATCCATGGTCATGTTTGTCAAGGAATCTTTTTTGATCTCATCTTAGCCATAAGACTCTTCTTGTTAGAATAGAACCTTTAAAAATGAATTTTTTCTCTGAGTCAAGTGTGTGTATGTATGTGTGTGTGAGTTATCTTAAAACTATAAATCACAATTTGACTTTATATTCTCTGCACTTTTTCAGTGTGACTTGAAGATAGACCTTGCTTTTGAAAAGCTAGGTTCCCCTCTATGTGAAGAAGCATCCTCTGAAGTAGGAATCTGCAGAGGGTTTAAGATCACACAATGAAATAATAGCAGAGCCAAGATTCATACCCAAGTTTCTTAACTTGGAATTGACTATTCTTTCCACTATGCCACATGATATGAATTATTCCTTTCTACTAAAGAACAGTGAAAGATGACTGTGATTAATTCTTTTTTTCATCAACTAATTCCTTGTCCATACTTTATATCATTCTACATAATGTTGGCCCTGGCTAAAATTACAAAAGAGATAGTTATTTTTTTTTCTCTGATGTTCCAATCCTCCCCCTTATGTACTTTTTTTCCGTGGTCATGCCACCTCACCTAGAGTTATTAAAACTAATCTCAAGATTGGAAATGATTTCTATAGTTCATAATTCAATATAAATCTAATCTTACATTTAGAACTAGGAGGGACATTATATTTAATCCATTTCAAAATTTTAGAGTGGAGAAAAGTGAATTAGCACTCTTTCAATAACACCATGTTTCTTCAATTTTCTGATTAGTGATCCTAAAACTCTAATATTTATGGTAATAGTCTTAATCCTAAAAACTAGACTAGCCCATGACCATCTCTCAACTTTCAACTCAGGAGCCTTCTTCACACAATGGCAGTGCCTCCACTTCTATAGATTCTTTCATAAATTGATGAGTTCTTCCCCATGTCTCCATTGGAGGAAGCACTCTGTCAATTATGCTCTCATCAAACCAAGTAGCCCATGTTCCCTCAGATTTCTTCTATGTCTTCCCTCTTCCCACCTCCCCATCCCATGTCAGCTCCCTTTAATGCATTGTCTTCCCACACTAGAAGGTAAGCTCTATGATGACAGGAACTATCTTTATTTTTGCTTGTATCCCCAGCACTTAGCACAGTGGCTAAAATACAGTGCTTGATCTCTCTCTCTCTCTCTCTCTCTCTCTCTCTCTCTCTCTCTCTCTCTCTCTCTCTTTCTAATGTTAAAAATTGCTAAAAAGTCATTTTTAGATTGCACATATGAAGTGAAGAGCGCACATCGCTTACTATGTTCAGGACACCATCACAGGATCTAAGCTAGCAAAGATGAAATAAGACAGTTATTGATCCTAAGGAGTTTCAATCTAAAATATTGGTTTCCTTGTCTGTGAAGGGGCATGCCAGTGGGGTGGGTGGAGAGAAGAAGGGATAAGACAAAAATAACTAAATTAGAATGGGATAAGTGCAAGAAAAGACAAAGAGAAAAAGTTAGTAGAAATGTGAGGAGGGCAATGGATCTCTGATTCAGTTAAATAACTAGCATTCGGTAAGGACAACTTTCAGGAAAAATATGGTAGGCAGGATTGGATAGTGGTGGTGAAGTGAATAGAGCATTGGGCTTTGAGTCAGGAAGACCTAAATTCATATCCAGCCTTGCAAATTATGGACAAAACTATCAGCAAGTCATTTAATCTTTCTGTGCCTCAGTTTTCTCATCTGCAAAATGAGGGAGTGAGAGAAAAATGTTCTTTCTAGCTATATATCTATGATCCTTTAAGACCTAGGGTCAGGTTAATTATGTGTCCATGGGCAAGTCTCTTGTAGAATTGAATTTATTTTAAAAAAACAGTCTATCAACTGATGGACCTAGCTGGCCATCCTCTACTCACAGATAAAATGTTGTGACCTAAGGCAGAATTGATAGAGCAGAACAAACTGTAGGATTTCTGAACCCTAAGAAAAATCAAATTTAACACAAGGAATTCAAAATTGTTTGGGTTTTTTAGTCACTGACTGAGACAATGAATATCTGAGGGCAAAACAAAATGCACTTCTGAATCTGTAGAGGGGCAGAGTTTAAGCCTTGCTTTCAATGTCTCAGACCCCTAAGCTCTGACTATGAAATGGTAGATCGTACTTGAGGAAACAAAAAAAAGTTCTCACAGGCTAAAAGAAGCTTTGCCGTCTTGAACCATCTTTTATAGGAAGGTTTCCCCAACCCCTCTTAATTTTGGTGCCTTTCCTTTTTTAATTAATTCTCATTTATCCTTTATGTAGCTTGTTTGTACATATTTGTTCACTTGTTGCCTCCTCCATTAGATTGTAAGATCCTTAAAATGAGATTGTATTGTGTTTCTCTTTGTATCCCCAGCACTTAACACAGCACCTAATACATACCTGATATTGACTGACTAATGTGCCTGACGCTGGTTTTCTCTGTTCACTCCCTCAGGATGTCCCAATATTTCAGCAAGGCAGACTTATCTAACTCTTAGACCCATGCTGTTCAGTTGTTTTTCAGTTGTGTCCCATTCTTTGTGACCCTGGTTGGGGTTTTCTTGGCAAAAATACAGGAATGCCTTGACATTTCCTTCTCCAACTCATTTTACAGAGGAGGAAACTGAGGTAAGCAGGGCTAAGGGACTTGCCCAGGGTTATACAGCTAGGTACTGTCTGAGGCTGTATTTGAATTCAGGAATATGAGTCTTCCTGATTCCAGTCCCAGCACTCTATCCTCTATGCCATCTAGCTGCTCCTAGACCTATAGTGATGAATTTAACAATAGAGTTGCAGGACATTGGACTATATAAAATGCATTACTGCTGCTGCTGCTACTACTACTACTACTGTTATTGTTAATGCTTTTATTATCATTTCTTTGATGTAAAGCCAGTAAACCTCACCCTTGGTTCACCTAACCCAACCCCCTCATTTTACACATGAGGAAACTTAGAGAGGCTAAATAACTTTTTCGAGGTCACACAAAGAATAAGAGGCAAAGCTGGAATTTGAACCCAGACGTATATCTCTCTTCCCACTGTGCTATATTGTTTTGATTACTAAAATAAATCTCTAGTCACTAATTACAGATAGCAATTAACCTCATACTGATTAGCCATACCAGGTCAGAAACAAATGACATGGAATCTCATCACTGCAAGTCAGTCATTGTACATTTATTAAGTGTCTGCTATGTGCCAGGCTTTATGCTAAGTACTGGAGCTTACAAAGAAAGGTAAAAGACTGACAGTCCCTTCTCTCAGTAAGGGACCTAAGCAGCGTACATGTTCCATTCACTATAAAACATCAAAACCTCCTCTACATCTTCCTTGGCCGAAAGTCATCCAGTCATTTTGGTAACGCTTTCACTGGGTGATAGCTTCATAGTGACACTGGATTCAGTAATTATAGTTCATAATTCAGCTTTCCAACCTAGCCATAATACACATTGGCTTACTGATATAGTATAAATGGTAAAGGACAGAGAAGCAATGAATCACAGTGAATAGATCCCCGCCCTTGAAGGTAGTGAGTTTAGTCCATGCCCTGCCTTTGATACATCCAACCTGTGAGATACTCTGGCAAGTCATTTCACATCTTAGTGCTCCCAGGAAACTCTAAGTCTGTAGTTTTTTAGAGTTCCTTATACCAATGAAATAGTAATAGATAGTTGGCAACTATGGAGAAAATTTTCTTAATTCTACTTTTATATAGTGCTTTGTGGTAGAATTTAAGTTCAAGTAACTTTTCTTTCATAGTAGGATATATTTCTGCCAACTTTTTTATGCAGTGTGTCCAAAAGTTTTAGTGCAGCTTTAAGCTAAATAACTGTAATAGCTTAAACTGCACTAAGATTTTTGGGATAGCCTGTGTATTCCTGGTATTAGCTGACAGGACTAATAACTATATTATTGGCAATACTACTTGAGGTTTTTTTTCTGTAAAATTCTTAGAATTTAAGAGGCGTAATGACATCAAGAGTCTATACTCTAGTGGGTTCTGCCATAATAAAATTTAAGCCAGATGTCTCCAGGCTATTAAAGTCAAAGTTAGAGTGGCATAAGTAATTCAAAATTCAAGAGTAACAAATGCAAGAGTTCCAAAGTTGAGACTCAGGCACTGATCTCCAAGAAAGATACTTCTTTAACAGCTCACTTCCAAGAGGAGCAGATAAGACTTCCTCCACAGAGGAAATTCTTGTAGCTAAAGAATTAAATCCATGCTATGGGGAGCCAGAAGATCTTAACCTTGAGAGCCCTTCATAATATTGCTATAAGTTGCTTGGATAATACTGATCCAAAGAGAATGTGAATGGGTGGTATTTATTCAGCAGTTCCACAAAGTATATGCCTCACAGGGAAAGGTATAATGTTCTATTTTGTTATGTTTCTATATGTAATCACTTCTAGACTCTGGCAAGTCCTTTGAAATAAAGTCCTGCCCCATACTGAATACTCATTTTATACATTGAGTACCTTTCAGGAGACTTTGTTATACACATTGTTAAATACAATATAAACACAAATCATACATAAAATATATCTTAGAGACTTTCCTGGAGAAATCCAGTTCAGAGGAAAATGAGCCTAACAGAGCAATTGACTTCTTTCTCAGGTCAGACTCTCAGGACTGAACGAAGTCCCAGAACTTTCAAGCCTTAGGCCATGGATGAAACAAATATTTGCAAATGGTTAATGTTATCTCTTACTTCAACTAATGGTTCCATTGGTTTCTGCAAATAGCAATCGGTTTCCAACTACAACAAAAAAAGTAATTGGGCATGTAGTTTCTAACACAGACATATCTGTGAACAAAACTACCAGACTACCCCACTATAATTGACAATTCAATACTGATGGAACATCAAATATTTCCCTAGACTCTATCTCTAAATGCCTAAAGCTGTTGGATGTCTGTGTGGATTTGCTTTCTTTGTCACCAATTACAAAGCACAGTAATAGAAAAACCTTTCTACCAAGGAGCCAGTGATTCCTCATCTCCCCTTTGCTCCACTATCTCTCAGTTTGATGTCTTCTCTCACAGATGTATATGAGCTCCAAAGGGAGCAAATTACCTGACTCTCCATGCCTCCTCATTCTTCTCAATCTTTCATCTTCCTGCTTCTGCTACTGTTTCTTTCATGTTACAAATTGGTCCACATCAGTCTTATAAGATAAGGATAATGAATATTGATCACTCAGTTTGGTTCAAACAAAACATCTTCAGGAGGGGTCCAGTATAGAGAAAATTCACATGTAAAAAAAATCCTATACTAAACCCAGGAAAAAGTCTAAAAACAACATTGTTAGATTTTGTAATGTCTCACAGAGAATGTAGCAATCAGCATGCATTTATTAAGTGCTTACTATGTACCAGGCCCAGTATCAGGCACTGGGGATGCAAAAGTAGAAATTAGGAAATGAAATAATCCAGCAGCTTATATCCTATTGTTGAAGTGAGGGAACTATAGGTTTTTAGGGGTTTAGGGACCCCAAAATACTGATGCGTTAGGTCCTGCTGAATGAATTCCACTCAAGCCTTCTTTCAGCCAAAGAAAAACAAAGTTCATTAAAGATTTGCCATAATGGGTAAGCTCTTGGGGAGCCTTAGCATTTGTGATGCTAATGTCAGCATGCAAGATTGAACCTTCAGCCTTTGTAAGCAGTCTAGATAGAATCTGAGCACCTTCATAGAGGCAAGATGGATTTTATATACAGAAAAGATTGTGGGAGGTATCGAGGGGTGTTCAAGAAATCTGGAGTGACTAGAGGAGGGATTTAGGGAGGATCTCGAGGAAGAGTCTAAGGAGGATCTCCATGGAACTGGGGTGACTAGAGATCAGTTTCCAGGAACCAAGAGAATGAGACTTTGATAGGATCAAGAGAGGGAAGTAGCTAGAGGCAATCAGGAGGTAACAGATCAAACACAGCTAGGCTAGTTTAAGGGTAACAGAGATTTGGGCCTAGCGATAATGGAAGGCTTATGGCCTCAGGCAAAGGCCGGATGAAGTGGAAAGATTCACGTAGAGTTCGAGGGGGCTCCCAGAGCCTGTACACCATGACTATTACAGGAACTAGAACCTTATAAGGAACATGGACCTTGACTTTTTATTTATTCATTGGACGGCAATTTTCCATTTATTCATTGACTAACCTCATATTTATTTTGACTCAGCTGTATTCTGCCCCCAGTTCCATTTTTGTAAGGGAGAAGGTAAGCCTTATAAACAGTCCCCTCATTGGTCCTCTTATCCAAAGAGAGTAGTACATTGTATTATACTGTGCAAGAAGCAATACAATTAATGTTTCATTAGCCATGAATTTCATGTAAGAATATGATGGAAGTGGCAAATATTAAATGGGAAGAAGGGGTTATTACTTTGTTAGTACTTGGTGGCAAGACTAAGGCATTTCTCCATCCCACAGGTGCCTAAAATAGCATCACCAATAATAGTAAGGTTACATGCAATTCAACCACCCAAGTCATGTGCTTTATTCTCTTACAGAGGCTAAAGCAACAACACCTAGCATGAAGAAGAAACTACAAGTTATTGGGGAAATCAACAGATCAGATTTGATACAGTGATGCTGTTACTAATTTACCTAATCTTCCCCCACTCCAGTCTAGATCTGTCATCAGGGTAGGTAACTTTCTATGTGGAGACTATCTTCCTAAATGCAAATTATCAACTCATTTACAATTTGTGTTCTTAGAGTTTCCTGAGTCACTAAAAGACTGGTTGACTGGGCCAAGAGTAACATGGTCTGTTTATGTCAGAAGTGGGAATTGGACACAGGTCTCCACAACTCAATCCACTAAACTTGCTGAAACTTTAATTATTGTGTTCAATAAACAGTCAGCAATCGATAATGAGTAACGTCCGGATGATGAGTAAAGTGATTTATTAGTCTTTTTGGATATATTTGATGGAAAAAATATCAAATGGCCTGCCAAAACTTATCCAGGAAATAAGTGGTTGAGCCAGGATAGGTACCTGGGTCTCCTAATTCTAAGCCTGTTACTCTTTTTAGTGTATGACACTACCGTGATGTTGGCAAAGCAAGTATAATTCTCCAGAAAGAGATGTGATGTCAAACAACATGAAAATATGATTTGTTGAAAGACAAAAACAGACTTAGAGCTAGAAAGCAACCTTAGAGATCAGGTATTTCCGTTCTCTTTGTGTGTTTGTCCTTCATTTTCAAGGCATCAGGGAAATGATGACATGACTTGCAGTTGACTTTCTCCTCCACAGCCACCTGCATCCAGTGACCAGACATACAACAGGATGACTGGAGATGACTCAAGATGCAATGGGAGACCCTAGCCCTTTTAGGCTAAGGCCTTTTTCGTGTACTCACTTAGAGTGAGGTAATGCCCATTCAGTGAATAGGCCTCTTTAAGAAGTAAGTCAAAGGATGGCCCCATTAATTAGAAAAAAATTCAAGCTGGGAGGGGAAGACCCTCAGAGTTGCTGTCCCAAAGAGAAACAGTTACCACTGACATTCATTCTAAGCCAGGAGGGCCCAAAATACAGCCATTAAGTGGAGCTTGGGAAGTGACTTATTACGGTCCAATATCTTCCCTTTTTTACTCAGATGAGGAATGAGAAGCCCAAAGAGGGGAAATGCCTTACTCCAGCCAAACAGAAATTAAATGTCAAAGCTAGGATTAGAAGATCTAGCAATCTTTCCCTGGTACTAGCAGGCATTAGTGCAATTTTTTGTTGTTTTTTAATTAGATTTTTTATTTTTAGCTTATAACACTTAGTTTTACATGTTCTTGAGTTTCAAATTTTCTTCTCTTCCCTTACCTCCCCCCCTCCCCCAAGATGGCATGCAGTCTGATATAGATTCTACATAGAACTTTGCATTAAACTTATTTACACAGTAGTCAAGTTTCAAAGGAGAATTATGACCAATGGAATGAATCATGAGAGAGAAGAAATAAAACCAAAAAAAAGAGGAAAAAAAGAGATTGAGTAGTTTGCCTCAACCTACATGCAGACTCCATTGATCTTTCTCTGGATGTAGAAAGCTATTTCCATATTGAGTCCTTTGGAGCTGTCTTTGAGCCTTGTATTGCTGAGGAGAGCCAAGTCTATAAAAGTTAGTCATTACAGAATCAGTATATCTGTGGTTGTGTATAATGTTCTGGTTCTGTTCTTCTCACTCAGCTTCAGATCATGCAGGTCTTTCCAGGTTGTTATGAAGTCTGTATCTTCC
This sequence comes from Phalanger gymnotis, assembly GCA_028646595.1. Lineage (NCBI taxonomy): Eukaryota > Metazoa > Chordata > Mammalia > Diprotodontia > Phalangeridae > Phalanger > Phalanger gymnotis. Next base: position 165,136,001 of record CM053627.1, read on the forward strand.
CCAATTCTTTTAACACAGTAGTATTCCATTACATTGATATACCACAACTTGTTCAGACATTCCCAAATTGAGGGGCATCCCCTTGATTTCCAATTTTTTGCCTCCACAAAAAAAGCAGCTATAAAATTTTTTGTACATACAGATCCCTTTCCCACTTGTGTGATCTCTTTGGGAAACAGCCTTATAAGTGGTATTTCTGGGTAAAAGAGTACGCACATTTTATAGCCCTTTGGGCATAGTTCCAAATTGCTCTCCAAAATGGATGGATCTGTTCACAATTCCACTACCAATGTATTAATGTTCCAATTTTCCCACATTTTCTCCAGAATTTATCATTTTCCTGTTTTGTCATGTTAACCAATCTGACAGGAGAGCTGTGGTAGCTCAGAGTTGTTTTGATTTGCATTTCTCTAATAAATAGTGATTTAGAGCATTTTTCATATACCTATAGATATATTTAATTTTTTCTTCTGAAAACTACCTGTTCTTATCCTTTGACCATTTCTCAATTGAGGAATGACTTGTATTCCTATAAATTTGGCTCAGTTCCCTATATATTTTTGAGATGAGGCCTTTATCAGAGACACCGGTTATAAAGACTTTCTCCCAATTTTCTGCTTTCCTCCTAATCTTTGTTGCATTGCATTTTTAATAAAAACCTTTTCAATTTAACATAATTAAAATTATCCATTTTTCATTTTGTAATGCTCTCTACCTCTTGTTGGGTCATGAATTCTTCCCTTTCCCATAAATCTGATAGGTAAACTATTCCTTGCTCTCCCAAATTGCTTATATTATCAGATTTTATTCCTAAATCATGAAACCATTTTGACCTTATTTTAGTATATGGTGTAATATATTGGTCTATACACAATTTCTGCTATATTATTTTCCAATTTTCCCATCAGTTTTTGTGAAATAGTGAATTCTTAGCCCAGAAGCTGGATTCTTTGGGTTTATCAAAGAGTAGATTGCTATAGTCGTTGACTATTGCATCTTGTGTACCTTACCTATTCCATTGATCTACTACTCTGTTTCTTAGCCAGTACCAGGTAGTTTTGAGGACTGCTGCTTTGTAGTACAATTTAATATCTGGTATGGCTAGGCTATCTTCCCTAGCATTTATTTTCATTAATTCCCTTGATATTCTAGACTTTTTGTTATTCCAGATTAATTTTGCTATTATTTTATCCAGCTCAGTAAAGTAATTTTTTGGTAGTTCAATTGGTATAGCACTGAATAAGTAAATTAATTTAGGCAAAATTGTCATTTTATTATATTAGCTCAGCTTAACCATGAGCAACTGATGTCATTCCATTTAATTACATCTGACTTTATTTGTGTGAGAAGTGTTTCATAATTGTGTTCATATAGGCCCTGGGTTTGTCTTGACAGGTAGTCTCCCAAATATTTTATAGTGTCTGCAGTAACTTTAAATGGAGTTTTTCTTTCTATCTCTTGCTGTTGGGCTTTGTTAGTAATATATAGGAATGCCGAGGATTTATGTGGGTTTATTTTATGTCCTGCAACTTGGATAAAGTTGTTTATTATTTCAAGTAGTTTTTTACTTGAATCTCTAGGATCCTCTAAGTAAATCATCATACCATCTGCAAAAAGTGATAATTTAGTTTCTTCTTTGCCTATTCTAATTCTGTCAATTTCTTTTTCTTCTATTAATGCTAAAGGTAAAATTTCTAGTAGCAAATTGAATAAAAGGGGTGATAATAGATATCCTTGTTTCACCCCTGATCTTATTGGGAATGCATCTAGCTTATCCCCATTACATGTAATGTTGCTGATGGTTTCAGGTAGATGCTGTTTATAATTTTAAGGGAGACTCCATTTATTCCTATGCTTTATAGTGTTTTCTATAGGAATGGGTGTTGTATTTTGTCAAAAGCTTTTTCTGCATCTGTTGAGATGACCATATAGTTTCTGCTAGTTTTGTTATTGATATGATCAATTATGCTGATAGTTTTCCTAATATTGAACCAGACTTGCATTCTTGGAATAAATCCTACCTGGTTGTAGTGTATTATTCTCCTAATAAGTTGCTGCAATATTTTGCTAATATTTTATTTAAAATTTTTGCATTGATATTCAATAGGGAAATTGGTTCATAATTTTCTTTCTCTGTTTTGACTCTTCCTGGTTTAGGTATTAGTACCATATTTGTGTCATAAAAAGAATTTGGTAGGATTTCTTCTTCACCTATTTTCCCAAATAGTCTATAAAGTATGAGAATTAATTGTTCTTTAAATGTTTGATAGAATTCACATGTAAAACCATCTGGCCCTGGAGATTTTTTTTCTAGGGAGTTCATTGATGGCTTGCTCAATTTCTTTTTCTGAGATAGGGTTATTTAGGTAATTTATTTCCTCTTCTGTTAACCTGGGCAATTTTTACTTTTGTAAATATTCATCTATTTTCCTGAGGTTATCAAATTTATGGGCATACAACTGGGCAAAATAATTCCTAATTGTTGTTTTAATTTTCTCTTCATTGGAGGTGAATTCACCCTTTTCATTTTTAATAATGCTAATTTGGTTTTCTTCTTTCTTTTAATCAAATTGACCAAGGGCTTATCATTTTTATTGTTTTTTTTTTATACAACCAGCTCTTAGTTTTATTTATTAGTTCAGTAGCTTTCTTGATTTTAATTTTATTAGTGTCTCCTTTGATTTTCAGCTTTTCTAATAAGGTATTTAATTGGTGATTTTCAATTTGTTCTTTTTCTAGTTTTTTCAGTTGCATGCCCATTTTACTGATGTCCTTTTTATCTATTTAATTTATGTAAGCACTTAGAGATATAAAACTTCCCCTAAGAACTGCTTTTGCTGCAACCCATAAGTTTTGGTGTGCTGTCTCATTATTGTCATTCTCTTGAATGAAGTTATTAATTGTTTCTCTGATTTGTTCTTTGGCCCACTCATTCTTTAGGATTAGGTTATTTAGTTTCCAAATAATTTTTAGTTTATCTTTCCATGGTCCTTTATTACAAATAATTTTATTGTGCCATGATCTTACAAGGATGCAATGACTATTTCGGCCTGTATGCACTGGATTGTGAGGTTTTTATGCCCTAGTACATGATCAGTTTTTGACCATGAGCCATGTACTGTTGAGAAAAAAGTATATTCCTTTTTATCTTCATTCAGTTTTCTCCAGAGATCTGTCATATCTGCCTTTTGTAAAATTCTGTTCACCTCAACTTATTTCTTGTTTATTTTGAGGTTAGATTTATCAAGTTCAGAGAAGGGGAGGTTGAGGTCCCCCACTAGTATGGTTTTGCTGTCTATTTCTTCCTGTAACTCTCTTAGGTTCTCCTCTAAGAATTTACATGCTATACCACTTGGTGCATATATGTTAAATAATGATATTGCTTCATTGTCTATGGTGCCTTTTAATTGGATCTATCTTTGCTTTTGCTTTGTCTGAGATTAGGATTGCTACTCCTGATATTTTTTTTTTACTTTAGCTGAATCACAATATATTCTGCTCCTACCTTTTACTTTTACCCTATGTGTGTCCCCCTTTTTCAAATGTGTTTCTTGTAAACAACATAATGTAGGATTATGGTTTTTAATCCACTATGCTATATGCCTCTGTTTTATGGGAGAGTTCATCCATTCACATTCACAGTTATGATTACAAGCTGTCTTTTTCTCCATCCTGTTCCCACCCCTCCTTTTATGCTTTTATTTCTCCCTACCCCTTCTGCTCCTCAAAAGAGTTTTGCTTTTGGCCACCACCTTCCTCAATTTACTCTCCCTCTTGATTTCCCTCCCTTAACTTACTCTTTTCCCCTTGTTACTTCTTTCCTCCCTTCTGACCACTCCTCCCCTTTTCTTTCCCCTTTCACTTCCTATTGCCTGTAGGACAAGTTTGATTTCGATATTTTTTCAGAGTATGTTATTCCTTTCTTGATCCAAATCCTATGAGAGTAAAGCTCATATACTACTCTTCTCCCTCCCATCTTTCCCTCTACTATAATGTGCTTTCGTGCCTCTTCATTTGATGTAATTTAACCTTTTTACTACCTCCTTACCTCTTCTCCAAGAACCTTCCCTTTACATTTCTTAATTATGTTTTTTTATCATTATATCAGTTACTTTATATTGACACCCATAGTCTATGTATATCCCTTTCAGTTGTCACAATAACTGTACTATTCTTAAGATTGACAAACATATACATATATATGTATATATATACAGATTTGCATATATATATATATATATATAAAACATTTACAAAATGATGTAATCCCATATAAAGCTGTAAACAATTTGCCTTTATTGATTACGAAGGTTTGTGGGAGGGCTTTCACCCATTTACCTTTTTATGTCTCGAGTTTTGTATTTGAAGATCAAATTTTCCACTGAGTTCTGGCTTTTTCATAAGGAAGGTCTGGAATTCCCTTATTTCCTCGAATGTCCATCTCCATGCCTGAAAAATTATGCTCAGTTTTGCTGGGTAGTTGATCCTTGGTTGTAGCCCAAGCTCCTTTGTCCTTAGGAACATCATATTCCAATTTCTCCTGCCATTTAATGTAGAGGCTGAAAGATCCTCTATGATCCTCACTGTAGTTCCATGATATTTGAATTGTTTCTTTTTGACTGTTTGCAGTATTTTCTCCTTGGCTTTGTAATTCTAAAATTTGGCTATGATATTTCACATTTTTTCTATTTTTTCTTTCTTTGCATTTTGTTTTACTACTTCTTGATGCCTCATAGAGTCATTAGTTTCCACTTGCTCAATTCTAATATTTAATGAGTTGCTGTCTTCATTTTGCTTTTGAGTTTCCTTTTCCAATTGGTTGATTTTACCTTTCAGGGTGTCATTTTCTCTGTTTAGATTTTTAATCTCCATTATCATTTCACTGATCTTATTTTTAAAAGACTTGATTTCATCAGTGGTTTTTTTTTTCCATTTTTCTATTTTTTCTTTTACCTCCCTAATTTGGTTTTTAAAATCTTCCTTTAGCTCTTCCAGGAATGCTTTTGAGCTTGAGACCAGTTCGCATTCCCTTTTGAGGTATCAGATGTGGGTATAGTGTCGATGCTGTCCTCTTCCAAATTGGTATTTTGATCTTCCCTGTCTCCAGAAAAAGAATCAACAGTCCTCTGTTTTTTCATGTTCTTCTTCATGTTGGTTAGCTTTTTCCTGGCTTTACAATGGATTTCTGCTTTTGAGGTTCAGGGATCTCTGTCCCAGGTTTCATATTCTGGGAATTGTAAGCCTATTTACTGGCTTTGTGTATTATGGCCTTTGGTTTCCTGAGGTGCGTGGGAGTGGTTGTCTGGCTGCCCGAAGTCTCCTCTTCCCCTGGGGCTGCTCTCCAGCACTGTTGCTTTCCATCAATGTTCTCAGCTGTTTTCTGTGCTAGTGTCTGCCACTTCCCCTGGCTGTGCAAAGGCATGTCTGGGTTCCTAGTGTTAACGCTTGCTGGCTCTGCCCCCTGGGACTCAGGAATTCCCACTGCTTGGCCACTGAAGCCCCACTTCTGTCTCCTCTATTCCAGTGTTTTTCCCAAGGAATTCTTTGGGTCAGTGAGGGAGGTAGGGAGGGAAGAGAGCAGTTCACCTGGCCATTATGTCTCCTGGAAGTTCAAGAAGGTGCTTTTCAAACTTTTGGGCTGCAAACCTCAAGACTAGGTGTCTCAAGGCCGCAAGCTTGCACTACTGCCTTTCATTGCTTTGACAGACTCCCATACTGTGGAGGCCTGGGGATTTCCACCAGTTTCAGGCACCCAGCTTTCTCCCAGCATAGATTGCTGGCTGGTTTCTGCAGCTGCTTCTACTTTGGTGCTGTCTGGTGCAGCTCCACACACCAGGCACTCTCCCAGCCTACAGATCTGTCCTGTTGACCTTTAGGGCTCTCTTGGCTTGGAAATTTGCCCTACTTGGTCTCCTAGTGGCTTCTAGCTCTCTCAGATCTTCTCAGATTCACTTTTTTAGAGGTATCTGACAGAACTTGTAAGAGAGCTCTGGTAAGATTCTGTTTTCATGTGGCCATCTTGGCTCCGCCCCTGCAATTTTTAAATATTGAGAGACTTCATGGATAAAGAGAATAAATGTAATGATTGCAAATGCTGGTTCTTCATATTTCAGGGTGAAAACAATTAGGGCTAAAACTGTTGAAATTATCATGGTGTTTGTGTTGGTGGTTGCGCTGGACCTAACTCACGCCAGACTTCCTGTACCTTGGGATCAACACTGGAATGAAATGGTACATTCACATCTTTCAACAATGAACAAAAAGAGATCTAATTAGCCATTGCAGGGGAAAGAGATTCAACTAAGAATGGCAATGATGACCTCATCAGTTGTTTCAGCTGAGTTCCCAGGCCTCTGAATTTTCCATACTGCTCTAAAAGCTTAGCCTCAAACAGAAACTAAAGCAATTTATGGCTGTTTTTATTGCATATCTGACTTTTCTAAAATTCTGTTTACCTTAACTTATTTCTTGTTCATTTTCTCCTTGGCTTTAGGATTGATACTGATACTGGCCAACCCTAACTTAAAGAATGTAAAAAACCCTAATATAGGCACCATACAGAAAGAAGAAAAGAAAAATAAAAACAGAAAGATAACAAAATGAATGATATTACAGCCACATGAATGAGTGATTGAATATGGGAAAACAAAGACCAAAATTTTTAGACTCCCCCAGGTTCCTCAACGAAGGAACAAGTCCTGGATCTAAACAATATGGTCCACCTATTGGGTGATACCAAAACTTTGCAGTTCACATTGAGTCTGTTATTCTAAAGAGGAACAGTATCAGGAATATCATAGCTGCAATGAAGATAAGGATACTTCACACTGTGTCATCGCTGATCTTCATTGTGTGTTATGGAGAATTGCCCTGTACCACCACTCACTCAGGTGTTCTCTAGATCATCAGCCAAGACATCCCTGCTCCAGGATTGGGGGAGATGCCAAATCTTTGCCTCTAATAAACTGCCCCTCTTTTTCTGTCAGAGCTAATTAGACACCTTCTCTTTTTAATCACCTTATTATCAGAAAGCAAGACACTTTTCAACAATGCAATCCATTGGCCATCCTAGGATTCCTGGGGAAAGGGTTATTTAGTGACCATTGGGAGTTGTATGGTCAGCAGTGTGAAGAGACCAAAGGGATGCGTGGAGCCTAACTTTGATACATCCATGACAGTGTTTAATAGGATGAGCCCATTATTCTGTCAAATCTGATGGTGTAGGACTGCCACTGCTACTGGGGTCAACTCCACCTGCACTGCTCCCTTAATATGTAAACCTGACTCTGGCATGTTATCATGGGACACAAAGCAAAAATGTACAATGAAAATAACAGCAAAAAAAAAAAATCAAAGTCCTCTGTGACAGTTCATGTGATCTATTTATCATGTGCAAAAAATCATCATTTCTGACAACCAAGGGTCAGGTTCCTGGGCCCTGAGCTCTGCAGGATACAGTGGTCCTTACTGAAAATTCTAGACACAGAGAGAAAGACACCAAGACAGAGAGAGACAGACAGACAGAAAGACAGAGACAGAGAAACAGATACAATTCAGTTTTCACTCGTGAACTCATAGTGAGAATAGAAGTTGATTCTCTTTTTAAACTTCTTAAACTAATGCAGCCTATGTCACTCAATAAAATGCTGAATACTTGTCAATAGACATGTGGTTTCAACCACACCAGTCAAAACTCTCTAGCCTTCTGGGGACAATTTCCTCGAGGTTTTTATAACATTGTTCTCTCCTGGTTCTTCTCCTACCTACCTGACGGCTCCTCAATTTTCTTTGCTGGAGTCTCCTGCAGGTCACACATACCAGGTATGTATTCCACAGAGCTTTGTCCTGGACTCTCTGCTGCTCTCCTTCTACTATTTTATCAATTCCTGTGGATTTCATTATTATCTCTATGCTAATGACTCTCAGATCTGCTTATCCATCCCTAACCTCTAACCTCTGCTGCAAGCCTTGAATCTTCAACTGCCTATTGGAAAATGCAAACTGAATGTCCTGTAAACATTTTAAACTCAAATAGTACAAAACTGAATTCATTATTTTTCCACCAAACCTTCCCCACTTCCAAACTTCCTTATTACAATTGAGGTCACCAACATCTTCTCAGTCACTAGGTCTTGCAACACAGCTAACATTGAAATTTCTTTTAATTGACTCTAAGTGTTTGGAGTGGGTTTTGTCTTTATTTTGTTCTCAATTGGAGGGTATAGAAGCAAATAAGAAGGCAGATTTTTGCTGATTAAAACAAAGTCTTTTTTTAAGCCTACCTTCCACAGAAAGTTTTTTTCCCAATCTAGAAGCTTCTTTGTTTTTATTTCCAACTAACCCTGTATAAAGCTTATTTATACATAAGTGTTTGTATATTGTCTCCCCGACCCACTGCCCATTAGGCTATGAGATTCTTGAGAGGAGGAACTCCATTAGCACATCATAGGAGCTAAATAAATGTTTATTGACTGACTTCCTTTCAAGCCCTCTCAACACGGTCCACCTGACAAGGCTTCCAATAACCTTCTAAATGTCAGATAAAATATTCTATCAAGTTTCTTCAGCATAGTTTTTCAAAAGATACCAAAATTAGAGACTAAGGTAGGAAAGTCAGTCATGGCAAAGGCCTAAGCCAAAGCTTAAGAACTGGTCATTTGCCTGATAGTTGAAGTTTATATTGGAATGAAATGAGGCAACCCATAGCTCATTGAACAGATGAAGATATTTAAAAGAAAAAGAAGATATTTAATTGGCCACAGGAATGGAAAGATATTCAACAAGGATATGCACCAAGGACACTAGGAATTGATTTAGTTGAGCTAAGATCTTCTGCCTCTGAGTTGTCCATCAAAGTCTACCACCCAAACCTCTAAGAGAGCCTAGAGCTCCTCATGATTATTTTTTACCCAGGCAAAAATGCAGTGATGTCAACAGTCGGTACTATTAGACCCTTGAATTAATCAGATCTCAAGGATAGTTTGAATGACTTTAAAATTAACCTAATTTGAATGGGAGGTAAGAGTTTAGCATATTCCTTATGATGGAATCCTAATAAAGCTATCCCCCCAGCCCCAGTATTCTAACTTCCTTATAGGCCCTACTGAACAGCAGGCCCACTTCCCCTACCTAGCCACTCATACCCTCCCCACCCACAAACAGACACTCAATACCCTAACTTCTTCATATAGGCCTCACTGCTCACTAGAAAAACAGGCGTGTCATGAAGTCATATTTCCAACAGAACAGCAGGCATGTCTATGGGAAGGGATCTCAGCCACTGCTTCTAGCTAGCCACTGCCCCCAGATCCATTCCTCATGTGTCCCACATGCGTATCCATGCACTTAACCACAACCACATCCATCTAGTCTTAGACAGGACCACAAGACAACCATCTATCTTGACCACACAGAACCACAATAGCTAGCCAATTGGAAGGCAGCATGAATGTCTGACCACCGAACCATAGAAGGGACTATTACCTAATCCCTTAAAAAACTCTTCCTGCCTTTTTAATATGAATGATATTCCTATATTTTGATTGCGTAATCAGCATCTTTACCCAATAAAAATCTTTCTCTGAAGTTGTCGGTTCCTCTTGGAACTTAGCCCACTTCATGAGAGGAATCAATCCGAATAAATGCCTATACTTAGATTAGAGGTGGTCTAACTCTGAATTCTTTATTTTTTGTTTTTTGTTTTGTTTTTGCAGGGGGGAAAGCAGGGCAATTGGGGTTAAGTGGCTTGCTCAAGGTCACACAGCTAGTAAGTGTGTCAAGTGTCTGAGGCAGGATTTGAACTCAGGTCCTCCAGACTCTAGGGCTGGTGCTACTCACTGTGCCACCTAGCTGCCCCTCTCTGAATTCTTTAAGACCACTCCACCACAGCACATCATGAATCCTCAACAATTTTTGACATCCCTGGGTGGGCAGAGTCTCTGATTCTGACTTCCCCCTCCCTGGGTGGGCAGAGCTTAAATCCCAACAGTTTCCCTGGGTGGGCAGAGACTATACCACAATAGTTTTTGGTGTGCCTGGGCAGGCAGAGACTAAACCCCAACATTTCCCCTACAGCATTTTTTAAATATGTTTGTTTGTTCTAAGGATTTTTTAAATTTAATTTGATTATACATTTTTTTTTCAAATTGATTCAGTTAGGACAATATCTCCCTAACTAGGTCATAGGTTCAAGAATAATATCCTAAATTTCTTGTCTATATTCACTACCTAGTAAAATGTTGAACACTTGCCAATAAGCATTTAATTTCAACTACACCAATCAATCAATCAATCAATATATATATATATATGTATATATATGTCCATATATATGCATATATGTGTAGTCTGAGAGTGCATGAGGCTGATAGAATTTAAGTAATGAATGAAAATCCTGAGAGATAGAGTTCCTGGGTAATTAATCAATTATTAATTAGGCTAGTCAATAATTAATAAATTAATGATCATTGGTTTCTCTAGATAACCAAAGACACCTAATGGATATATTGTGAATGCCTTAGAAAAGGGGATGACCCTGACAGGTGAAAATCAACACTGATTAGTGAACAGTTAATGACGGGGTAGGCTAAAAGTCTTCAGCTTTCCTGCTGAGAATGTGGCTTGATCATGTGACTCAGCCACCTCAAGCAATCTGGATAGAGAAATCCATCTGTACCCAGACCACTTTAGTTGGTTTTTCCTTCATGAGCTGGGTTACCCTAAACTCTAATGGAGGGGTGCAAGTACATGGGCTTAATGCCTTGGAGCTATAATTTGGCTAGATTATATTTGATTTATACTCTAAACAGAAGTAATGTCTTCTAGTTTGGTGGGGTCCTGCCCAAGACTGCTGAGCATGTTCCCAGAGGATTTGGGAAATCTCATCTCTCAGCTTTGTCCTTCAGAGACTGGCTGTATGACCTGCAGGGTCTGGTCCTTGAATAAGGAAATAAAGAGGAAAAAAACCTCAATCCTAATTTAATAACTAGTTATTAATATAATAGAAAAATAATCACTTCTCTCAGAAGGAATTTTTGAATGAGGTTTTCCTGATTTCAAAATCAGCACTCTATGCACTTTAACTGCCTCTCACAATGCTTGCAACATATAGGTATTATTATCCCCATTCTACAGGTGAGAAAAATAAGGCTGAGAATTTATTAGTGACAACCAGTGTCACACAGCACTAATATAAGTGGCAGAATTTGAATCATAGATTTAAACATGTATAACTAGAAGAGATCTTAGAAGTCTTCTAGTTTACCATGTTTGTTATGCAGATGAGTAAACAGAGGCCAGAGGACCCCGGATTTCTCCAAGTTCACACAGTAAGTGTCAGAGATGAGATTTGGTCCCAGGCCTCTCAACTCAAAATATCTCACTGGCCATTTTACCATCCAAACCCTTCCCATATACTTCCAGACCCAGAGCCTATATATCTATATATCCTATATATGGCAACATCCTTAAGATGAAATCTCTCACTGATTTCTCTTTTTAATAAAGTACAATTCAGTACTTTATTTTTGTCTATTATATATGTGTGTGTGTCTATGTGTGCATTTTATCTCTCTAATCAGTGTGTTTCCTATAAACAAATATTATACTTTAAAAACACTTATAATTTCATAATTTTAGGAGGTCCTGGTGAGGAAGTTCTATATCATTGTGGGTCAACACTTGCTATGTAACATGTATTATGTATTAGAGACTATTAGAGCACTAATACTAATACTCTCTATCTGTTAGAGAATAGCCTGACAACCCTTATTGGTTAAGTGACTTGACCAAAGTCAACCAACGGGTATGTGTCAGAAACGGTACTTGAACCCAGCCCTTCTAGAACTTAGATCATTTCTCTATTCACTGTGATACACTGTCTCTCTGTGAGCCTGAGTACCCTGTAGGTGCTTAATAAGTATTGGTTGACTTGAGAAAGCAGCTACACTGAGTTTTGAAGGTCTGCTATGTTGTCAGCTCTTTTCAAAGCTGAACCCCATTTGTAAAGATTTTCTGTGAATTAGGAGGATCTTTGGAAAGTGTTTTGTAATGGGATTGAAAAGGCGTTTTCAAATGGAAAACCTCTTAGGAGAGGAAACTATTCTTATTCAGTATAATGCATGACAAGGGGAATGAAGAATATTCAAAAGAAAAAAGACCATATCCTGACTGGGTGCAATTCTGTGCAAAAGTAATGGTTCTGTAGGAACAGAGAACATTACAAAACCTCAAAACAGGCTGCCAAGAAGCCTGATGTGTGACAATGCCTGCTAATGGAGAGGCTGAGGCTGGTGGCTCATGTGAGCTCAGGAGTTCTGATTGGGTGTCTGCACTAAGTTCTGGATGAATATGGTAACCAGAGCAGGGGTGTGGTAAAAGGAGTCTTATGAGAGATCAACCACCAACTGGCTCCAGCTAGAAACAAAACAGGTCAAATCTTCTTGGTTGATCAGGAATGGAGGTGGGCCCATGAATGGCCTAGGATCACACAGCTAATAAATATCTGAGGTCAGATTTGAACTTCCATCTTTCTGAATCCATGCCACTGAATCTTTGCCACTCAGCTGCCTTTGAAACTATCAAGTCTATGCATGTGAAAAGATAGTCACCAAAGGACCAAAATAGCTCTAAGGATCATGGGCCCTTGTGACAGAGAGAAGTGCCAACTATGCACTCTACAAAAGTCACTGGTTCTCAGAGCCCAGCAGAAAGCTACACCTAGGACAAGTGTTTGTTTGTTTTTTTTTTTTAATCTAGGGCCTATGAATTTAAAAATAAAAAAAAAATTGTATAACTCAATTTCACTATAATTGGTTTCTTTTGGAATCTTATGTATTTTATTTTATTCATTTTGACTTTCTAAGCTCAATTGTGTGAACTATAATAATTACAATAATAGAAGTAGTAGTAACAAGAATAATAGCATTTATATAGCACTTTAAAGTTTGTGAAATGCTTTACAAATATTATCTAATCTGGACCACATTATGTGGCAGTGGATAAACATTAAGCCAGTTCAGGATTTATATCATTCTATCATCACAGGAGCTATGTGGTTAGGTGGATAGAGTGTTGGGTCTGGAGTCAGGAAAAACTGAATTCAAATCCAGCCTCAGACACTTCCTAGCCATGTGACCCTGGGCAAGTCACTTAACCTCTGTTTGCCTTAATCCACTGGAGAAGGAAATGGCAAACCGCTCCAGTATCTTTGCCAAGAAAACCCCATGGACAGTATGGTCCATGAAGTCACAAAGAGTTGGACATGACTAAAGAACTGAACAATAGCAGCATCAGACCGGCGAATTGTTGAATTCAGTGGTAAAGGGATCCTTAGAAGGAATTGCTCTGGGGGGTAGGGTGGTATGGGATTCTTCTCTTCTACCCCAAATGATCAGGAAATGACCTTGTGAACCTCAAAATGTCAGAAAATCTGTAGTTCTTGTAGGCATTGGTAGCAGTGTTCCCAAAGCAGTAGTGACTGACAAGTGTCTGTATCCTCATCTAGAACATATCCTTAGGTGTCCCTCAGGTTTCTGTTCTGAGCCCTTTTCTCTTCTCTTTCTATACTATTTCACTTGGTGATCTCCTCAGCTACCATGAATTCAATTACCATCACTATGAAAATAATTCTCAGATCTACTTATCTTGCCACAGCCTCTCTGCTCACCTTAAATCTTGCTTCTCCAACTGCCTTTCAGACATCTCCAACTAGAAGTCCAGTAGACATCTTAAACTAAACATGTTCAAAACAGAATTCATTATCTTTCCCCCTAAACCCACCAACACCACTAGCTTTATTAACATAGAGGGACACTCTTAGTCCCTCAAGCTCAAAACCTAATAGTTGTTCTGGAGTCTTCATTATCTTTCACCACCACCACCACCACCCATATCCAATCTGTTGCCTAGTGTTGTCAATTTAATCTTTAAAACACCTCTCAAATATGCCCCCATCTCTCCTCTGACACTGCCACCACTCTAGCACAGGACCTCAGCTGGCCTATTGCAATAGCCTGCTAGAGGGTCTGCCTGCCTCAAGTCTTTCTCTGCTCCAATTCATCTTCTGTTCAGCTACCAAAGTAATTTTCCTAAAGTGAAGGTCCAGTAAGGTCACCCTTCTACTCAATAAATTCCAGTGGTTCTCTATTGCCTCCAGTATTATATATAAAATTCTTTACTTGGAATTCAAAGCCCTTAATACTCTAGCTCCTATATTTTCATTCTTCTTACACCTTACTACTCCCCAAATATTCTTTAACCTATTGACACTGATGTCCTTGCCATTTGGGAGGGACTGTCTTTTGTCTCTTTTTATCCCCAATGCTTAGCACAGTGCCTGACACACAGCAACTACTTAATAAATATTGATTAATTGATTGCTTTGGAATCTCACAGAGTAGTCAAACCAAGAAAAGAGAATTCAGTACCCTACAAGGGAATTAACCCTCAGAGTACACAAAGAGCTTTACTTAAGTAAAAGTTCATAAGAATTCCAGGAAGGGAGAAAAGGATTTATGGTAATCAGAAACTGCAGGTGAATACTTTGACCACACTCAGTATAAATTTGAGCCTAATATTCTCAGGCATCTTATTGCATAATGGGAGAATATGCCCTCATTTGGGGTGGAACAAGGATGAAGGGTTATAATGAATGACCTTGTCATAATTGTCTAGTAAACACTCTTTCAAAAAGCTAATTAAGTCTGGCTGATAATCAATAGAGAATAAACCAATGGAGACTTATGAGTGACAATACCTTAAATCCTCATGGATACCCCCACACACACTACCCAGAAAGTTGAGTCAGGTCTGGGGACCCAAGCTGCCATTGGGAGGGGCAATAGAAGGGGTACTATACATGAAAGGGAGTTTGGACTAGGAGGCCTCTACGTCCCCTTCTAGATCTAAATATATGATCTTGTTAGTTGTGTGACCTTATATAAGAAATTGAGATTCAGAAAACCATCTTTCTCAAACTCTGTTTCTTCATTACTAAAATGAAGTTGAGATTCTAGCCCCAACATTCTGTCAACCTAAGTAAAGCTTTGTTATCTTGCATTCATTATTTCAACTCTCCCCTGCCCCTTTAGATCTTAGGAACAATTTTAATGTTGCCACCTATGTCATGCACCAAACATGTAGCTCTTTTCTACTATTGGCATATAGATATAATTACTTTAGGCTCTGCAATCCTAGTTTTCTTCAGCTTTGGGAAATGAAATTATTAAATTAACTTGGATTGTAGTCATCTCTCAAGGCCTAATCAGTGTGTGGAGGAAGTTCTCTGTCTCCAGCTACCA
>CM053627.1:165151799-165213418 GCA_028646595.1 Phalanger gymnotis
GTATCTCTTTGTGTCCCTCTGTATGGTATGAGTGTGTGTAGGAACATTTGTGATTATGCTAACCACACAGAAGGAAATCTGGGCTGAAATCCCAATCCTTGGCCCGCTGTTGGAAAATCTCTAACTGCAGCCATTTTTCACAAACTATTTATCATGTTATTTTGTTACAATATCTTAAATAGAATGTTACAATGGAATGTGGAAACTTTTACTCTTTAAGACTAAAGAACTTGACTTTTGTTTTGCACTTAATGGTTGGCCTCTGAGGCAGCTTTAAGGAGTGTTAGTCAATCAATAAACATTTATTAAGTCCCTACTATATTCCAGTCACTATGCTAAGCATTGGAAATAAGAGAAGCACTCCCAACCAGTTTTATTTTCAACCTGACCTCTTCAATGTCAATATACAACGACCCCTAATATTACACTGCTAAGGAAATGAAGCCCAGAGAAATTAAATTATTTTCCCAACATCACAAAAGTAATAAACAGCAGAACTAGGTTTCGAACCCAAGTCCTTTAACTATACATTCCTTTTTCTATGATTAGTTAATAATAGGCAGAGCCAATACAAGAACTGATGATATCTGACAGTCCATTTTTCTTTGAGTAGCATGTTTCTTTTTTAAATAATTAATTTAATTTAATTTTCAATATTTATTTCCATAGATTTTGAGTTTTAAATTTTCTCTCCCTCCCTGTCCTTCCCTCTCCCCAAGTTGGCATGCAATTTGATATATTCTCTACATATACATTCATATTAAACATGTTTTCACATTAGTCATGATGTAAAGAAGAATTAGAACCAATGAGAGGAACCACGAGAAAGAAGAAACAAAATAAAACAACAAAAGAAAGAGGAAATAGTATGCTTCCATCTACATTCACACTGTAAAGTTCTTTCTCTGGATGCGAATAGCATTTTTGATCACAAGTCTTTTGGAGTTGTCTTAGATCTTTGCATTGCTGAGAAGAGCTGAATCTATCAAAGTCAATCATCGCACAATATTGCTGTTACAGTATACAATTTTGTCCTGGTTCTGCTCATTTCACTCAGTATCAGTTCATATAAGTCTTTCCAGGTGTTCCTGGAAGTGTTCCAACAAGTGTTCCACTATATTCACGTACCCCAAATTGTTCAGCCATTCCCCTATTGATGGGCATCCTCTCAACTTCCAATTATTGGCTGCCACAAAAAGAGCTGCTATAAATACTTTTGTACATGTGGGTCCGTTCCCCATTTTTATGATTTTTGGAGGGATACAGATCTAGAAGTGGCACCATTTTATAGCCTTATGGGCATAGTTCCAAACTGCCCTCCAGAATGGTTAGATAAGGTCAGAACTTTACCAACAATCCATTAGTGTTCCAATTTCCTCACATCTCCAACATTTATCATTTTCCTGTTTTGTCATGTTAGCCAATATGATATTTGTGATGTGGTACCTCAGAGTTGTTTTGATTTGCATTTCTCTAATCAATAGGGATTGAGAGCATTTTTTCATATGACTATAGATAGCTTTTAATTTCTTCAGCTGAAACCTTCCTGTTCATATCCCCAAATTATCAATTGGGGAATGACTTATATTCTTATAATTTTGACTCAGTTCTCTATATATTTTAGAAATGAGGCCTTTACCAGAAACATTGGCTGTAAAAATTGTTTCCTAGCTGTCTGCTTCTCTTCTAATCTTGGTTGTATTTACTTTGTGCAAAAACTTTTCAATTTAACATAATCAAAATCATCCAGTTTAGCATGTGTTTCTTAAAGCAAGAGAACAATAATTACTTAAAAAGTTAAATACCTGAGAGATTTTTGTTTGTTTGTTGTTTATGGCAAGGTTTGTTTTGAGGGAAAATGGACAACAGTTCAAATATGATTAGGATAAAGAGGAGCAAGAGCAGGGCTTAAATCTGAGATTTCAATACTTTATTTGCATAGCTTAGATGGTTGAAGATGTAGTATTATATAATTCAATGTAACCTAAAACAGTGTTTTGTACATAGTTGGCTTTCAATCAATGTTTATTGAACTGAACTAAATGCAATGCACAAGTTTATCATATCTCCATATTGGAAAAAGCCTTTCTAATGCTACTTAAAGCATAGCAGGTCATTTAAGTTCCTGGGGAAATAGAGAAGGATTTTTTTTGTTCTCTTTGAAGCATTTTCTTCTAGTTTTAGTCAATGGTAAATGTGCCAGCAATATTTTTCAAGCGAAACAATGCAAACTATCAAGAATTAGCTATAGCTAGCCCCCAGAGTGCAATGAGTATTGAAATGTACCAAATTTTGAATAAAACATAAAAATTTCAGGGACTAATTGACATGAGGAAATAATTTAAGTGATAAAAGATGAACAACTATGCCATTTATATATGGGAGGGGGGAGAAAACATGGAATAGTAAATTGTACAGAATAGATTTGTAGTTTCATGTACCATCTTTTTTTGTATTCTACTATGTTACAGAAATACTTGTTTTACTTCCTAAGTTCAGAATAAAATAAATATTTTTATTAAATTAATAAAATATTTCCTGTTTAAAAAAGAAAGAAAGAGAACATGGAGGAAGCACTAGATTCAACCTAACATCAAGAAGCATTTATTGACCACATATTTGTGTCACCAATATTATGAGATTATTAAACCTTGCATTAAGCACATTGTTATGGTCAAAATCATTAATCCAAGCAAACAAATAAATAAATGCATAGATAGATAGATAGATAGATAGATAGATAGATAGATAGATAGATAGATAGATAGATAGATAGACAGATAATAGCAAATACATCTTCTATGCTTCTTTATACTTAAGCAGCAGCTGTGAAAGAAGACCTGATTTTGAATCATACCTCAGATAATTACTGTCTTTGATTCCCTGGACAAGCCACTTAACCTTTCATCTTAATGTCCTCATCTGCAAAATAAGGATAATAATAATACTTTGCATCATAGGGTTGTCATGATGATCAAATTAAATGATAATATTTAAAGTGTTTTGCAAATCTTAAAGCACCATAAAATGTTATTTATTATTTTTATCAAAGCTTTTTAGTTTACCCCCTCTTTTTTGATGTGTATGTATGTGTCTTCAGCAGTCTGATGAAGCCCTGTGGATCCCTTTTCAGAATGACATATTTTTTAAATAATTGAGGTAAATACTAAATTTAAATTATGAATGGTTATTTAAAACAAGGATGTAATTTTTCCAGTTTAAGTTTATAGACCTTTTGAACTGACCCATGAGCCCCCAACAGATCTGTAGATTCCAGGTTAAGAATCCCTGCTACAGCCTAAAGGACTATAAAACCGTGCATACCCCTTGATGCAGCAATGCTACTACTAGATTTTTATTCCAAAAAGACCCTTCCCCCACTCCCAAAACAGTAAAAAAGACCTATCTGTGCAAAAATACTTATAGCACCTTTTTTGTGGTGGTAAAGAATCAGAAATTGCAGGGATGCCCAACAAGTTGTAGTATATGATTGTTCTAGAATACTCTTGTGGTATAAAAAATGACAAGCAAGATGTTTGCAGTAGAAGAAAAAAAAGCCTGGCAAGATATATAAACTGATGCAAAGTGAAGTGAGTATAAGGAGAAGATTGTATACAGTAACAATAATATTATATGATGATCAACTGTGAATGACTTAGCTATTCTCAGCAATACAATGATCTAAGATAATTCCAAAGGATTTATAATGAAAAATGCTATCCACCTCCAGATAAAGAATTGATGGAGTCTGGATGTAAATCAAAGCATACTTTTTTACTTTGTTTTTTCTTGAGGGGTTTTTGTCTGTTTTATTTTTCAATATGGCAAATATGAAAATATGTTTTGCATGACTGCACATGTATAATCTATACCAAATTGCTTGCCTTCTCAAGGAGAGGAGAGAGGGAGGATGGAGGGAGGGAATTTGGAGCTCAATTTTTTTAAAAATGAATGTTAAAGTTTTTTACATGCAATTGAGAAAAAATAAAATCAGCTAAGGCAAGGGGGAAATGAGGGAAGTCATCTTTCTTCTCAATCCCATGGGGGAAAAAAGAAAGACTCCCTGCTAGAGGTAGACTAGAATCTTAGACTGTTAGACCTTTCAGGGACATTAATGATCATTGAATCCCTTCATTTTACAAATGGGGAAACTAAAGCCCTGAAAAAATTTATGACTCACTTCATATCAATCAGTTTCTTCCTAACAGAACCAAAACTAGCACCTGGATCCCTTGACTTCGAATACCCTCTTTCCCCTTGATGACGACAATCCAAGCATTTCCATATTACAAACCTGTAAAAGACCTTTGGACAGCTAGGTGTAAACCGATCTTAGTAGGATAAAAGTACAATCATATAGCATTATTTCCACATAAAGAATATGCTCACAAAATACATGCACCCTCTAGACCACCAAAGCTGTGCTCATTCCACCAAAATATTAGCTTATTTATTTATACTGTTTTAGGTCCTCACAGTACCCTAATACTGAGAAAGGTCTCATGAGTTACAAATATCATCTTTCCATGCAGGAATGTAAACAGTTCAACTTTAATAAGTCTTTTATGATTTCTCTTTCCTGTTTACCTCTTCATGTTTTTCTTGAGTCTTGTAGTTGAAAGTCAAATTTTCTATTCAGCTCTGGTCTTTTCATCAAGAATGCTTGAAAGTCCTCTATTTCATTGAATATCCATATTTTCCCCTGAAGGATTATATTCAGTTTTGCTGGGCGGGTGATTCTTGGTTTTAATCCAGCACTTTTGAACTCCAGAATATCATATCCCAAGCCCTCTGATTGCTTAATGTAGAAGCTGCTAGAATTTTTTTTTATCCTGCTTGTGTTTCCACAGTACTCAAATTGTTTCTTTCTGGCTGCTTGCAATATTTTCTCCTTGACCTGGAAACTCTGGAATTCAACTACAATGTTCTTAAGTGTTTTCCTTTTGGAATCTCTTTCAGGTGATCGGTGGATTCTTTCAATTTCTCTTTTACCCTCTGGTTACAGAATATTGGAGTAGTTTTCAATGATATTTTTTTTTTTGTAGAAGCCCTTTATTAGCAGAATTGCATCTTCAGAAAATTGTGAAGCCATTCACCCGGAACAGGTCTAGTTCCTAACAAAAGGTTGGGTTTTCCCGTACACACAAATGACCGACAACTTTGAAGTTGCCAGCACTTAATTACCACCTCCCAACAAGGAACAAAGATGATTTATTGTATGAAATAAACAGGGGGTCAACAGGTTACTTCTCTGACTGTGAGTTTGATAAATGAGCACAGTCAGCTTCACATAATCTGGCTGAGACAGCTCCTGATTAGCAGCACTGGAGGCTTACACTGAAGGCATGCAAATCTTAGATCCCCACAACAACCCTGTGAGGTAGGTGCTCTCTTATAACTCTTTAGAACACAAAAGAAAACACAGAGAGGTTATTGTGAAGGCTTGGTCAAGGCAGGGCTTGAGCTTGGTTTTTCTTGACAGGAACTTGTTTCATTATGATCTCTGCCTCTGAAGCATAACCTCAAACATACAAATGCTACACAGAGATGCAAATAACAGTAATTTAAACTATGTCTCAAAACACACGGAACCCAAACACATGGATGCAGGTGCAATTCATGAAAACATTCAAGGGAAAGACAAATTTAACAGTTTGTCGGGGTTGGGTTTTTTTGATGTCTGCATCTTGGCAGACAGCTTCCAAAATGGGAGGGCAGTAGTGGTATTTACTTTTTATTGGGGGCAATGAGGCGACTGAGTCATTGATGGATGAATGAATGGATGGATTGATGGATGGAAGGATGCCATGGTAAGGGTGGGGGAGGCGGTTCTGGTGTTCAGTCATTCATTGCACTGGCCATTCTTTATAATCTGAGCTTGGTGCTTCTCCAGTGTCTCCTTTTTGAGTTGTACCTGATCTTATTACCAGTTTTCATTAGGATCCATTGAGGGATGGGACAATTCTGCTTCTGTTTCTTGGCCAGGAACCTCTTGATTCTAAATGTTTTATGAGAGGACATGATGATGAGATGACAGCCGAGCTTCCACCATGATGGCTGGACAGGCAAAAAAGCCAATGATAATTTCTTGAAAGATGATGTCAAGGCTCTTTTTTTAATCATGGCTTTCAGGCTAATATTTTTTAAATTATCTCTCCTACATCTATTTTCCAGGTCATTTGTTTTTCCAATGAGATATTTCGCATGGTCTTCCATTTTTTTTTTCATTCTGTTGGTTTTGTTTTATACTTTCTTGATTTCTCATACAGTCATTAGCTTCCATTTACTCCATTATAATTTTTAAGGAATTATTTTCTTCAAGGAGCTTTTGGATCTCCTTTTCCATTTGTCCAATTCTGTTTTTTAAGGCATTCTTCTCCTCATTGGCTTTTTGGAGCCCTTTGGCCATTTGAGTTAGTCTATTTTTTAAGGTGTTATTTTCTTCAGCATTTTTGGGTCTCCTTTAGCAAACTTTTGACTTGTTTTTTTCACAATTTTCTTTCATCAGTCTTATTTCCCTTCCCAGTTTTTTCTGTACTTCTCTTACTTGATTTTCCAAATCCTCTTTGAGCTCTTCCATGGCCTGTGACTAATTTATATTTTTCTTGAAGGCCGTGGATGTAGAAGCCTTGGCTTTGTTGTCTTCTTCTGAGTGTATGTTTTGATCTTCCTTGTCATCAGCATAAGTTTCTATAGTCTGACTTTTTTCTTCTGTTTGTTCATTTTCCCAGCCAATTACTTGACTTTTTCACTCTTCGTTAAGGTAGGACTCTGCAGCTATTCTCAGAGATACGTCTAGAGACCTATAAATTTTCAGTTCCTCCAAGGTTATATGATCAAAGGAGAGGTGTTTACTCCTCTCCTGGTCTGTTGGCTGAGCTGTGAGTGATGACAAGCACTCTTTTCTGCCTTGGAACTGTGAAGAGGATTCCCTTTTTACCACCATTACAAGCTCTGCCATGAAAGAGCTCTTCCTCATCCCAAGACCACCACCCAGGACTGAAACCCAAATCCAAGTGCAGGCAAAGCAAGGGAATCCTAGCTCAGTACCAGCAAAGAGATTCCTACAATCCCCCTCTGGTCAGCCACTCAATCCTCCCACCGTCTGTGGGCTGAGAGCTCAGGAAATAGCCACTACCATTGCCTCAGCCTTGGAGCTAGAACTGGACCATGCTCTTCTCTCACCCAGGTCCAATAGACCTTTCCTACTAACCTTCTACATTGTCTTTGGCATTTGTGGGTTAAGAAGTCTGGAAACAACCACAGCTCCCAGTGGTTCAGTTTTGCTCCAGATTTGCTAGGGCCTGGTCTGTGCTGGCATGGCCCATGCTGGACTATGCTCATCTCTCAGACTGGTGCAACAGAACTTTCCTGGACTGCAACAGACCTTCCAGGTTGTCTTTGGCTAGAAATTTGTTTCTGTCATTTTGTGGGTTCTGCTACTCTAGAATTTGGAGTAATTTTTACAAGTATTTGGAGGGGTTTGGGGAGAGCTGAAGGAAGTCCCTGCTTTTACTCTTCCATCTTCGCTCTACCACCCCCCTTTGTTTATTATATTTCAAACTCTAAAGCTTTATATTCAAACATTGCATTTATTCTTTCAGAAAGGGGGAGAACATATCAGCAAGTCAAGACAGACTTATGTAGAGTCCCAAGCCCACAAGAGGCATTGAAGAAATGAGTACTAAGCTTAGATTTAAATGCTGAAATTCAATGTTTATTTTTATCCTTCTGTTTCAAACCTAAGATGACCTTGGGAAAATGATTTAATGTTCTCTGAGGATTTTTCATATAGGATAAAGTAAAACTGTTCCAAATGAGTAAAACTAAATGTATTTTTCAGCTTAGATATTATTACAGTAGAAAGAGTGATGAATTTGAATTCATAGGAGCTGAGATTAAATCCTGGCTCTGTCACTTAGTACCTGGGTGATCTTAGACAAGGCACTTAGTGTCTCTAGGCCTTAGATTCCACATTTGAAAAAGGAAGAATTTGAACTAAGTTGTGACTGAGGTTGTTCACAGCCCTATATCCATGATCTTATGTAGTGTGTAAAAGTTTTATCTGAAAAGGTAAACCATAAAGCCCAAAATGAATGAATGAGCATTTATTAAATGTTTACTATATGCAGAGCAGCATATTAAGGACTAGGGAACCTAATAGGAAGGCAGAGACAGTTATGTTCTTGAAGTGCTCACATTCTAATAGGGGAGATAATACAGAAAGGAGACTTTAGCTCTAAATCAGATGAAAAGGTCCCATGTTACTTGGGGTGTGGCAGAAAAGCACTTGTAAATGCATCTTCTTAAATATCATTTAAATTAACAAAACCATATCCATATCTAATGTGATGCCATTTGAAAATTCTGAGAATTTTGGTGGTAAAAACATTCTTTTTAGGGTTGTCAGTAGCTGTGGCTGCTGGAGAAGTTGGGGCTGTTGCACTTACCTATTAGTGGCAGTTGGTGAGATGCTGGTGACAATGACAATGATTTGACTTTTATCTACTTTTTTTGCTATCCTTCCTCTCTCCCTTAGGGTGCTATGTTCCTTCAACAAAGCTGATTTTCCTGCCCTGTAGGTGGTAATTGTTTGCTAGGCAAAAAAGGTAGCTATCCCATCTTCACAGGGTTTGCGTCTCTGAATGATGGCTGTGGAGGCAGGGCTGCAATCAATGCCTGGGGGACATCACTATTCCCATGGCTCAAGCTCAGCATCTTGGATTATCTCTATATGAGTTTGTGGTTAAGGAAGATTTTGCAAAAGTCAGAGAGTTTACCCAGAGCCTGAATAGTGGGATTATAAAGCTAAATGATTTAACATGCTAATAAGTATCTGGCCCACATGTAGGGAAGGAGAGGGGTGAGTGGAATGAGAGTAGCTGATGATGTTGAAACTTAAGGTATTGAAGAGAAAGAGGGTTTTCAGAGTTCCCAGAAGGTGAATTTGAGGGTCTTTCAAAGAAAGCACCATTCCAAATCTATGGCATAAAAGACATCAGCAAGACCCTGTTTGATTGAAAAAAAGAAGTAACCCAGTTGGGTAGTGAAAGCAAGATTTAACCTGTGGGCAGCTCATACTAACTAAAGTGTAAACTGCACTAAGACCTTTGGGGCATCCTGTATTACAAAGCAGTATATAACAACTGCAGGAATAGGTGAGATCTTAAAAGTGAAGACAGTAGTTGTTACTGAAGGGAAGCCTCAAGAAAGGTTCCTGGGAAAAGGTGTTGTTGGAGCTGGCTTTAAAGTTGGGTAGGTGTCAAACTGGCTACAAAGAAGAAGGAAAAGAAGGGCCAACAGATTGAAATTGGTGGGACTTTGCCTATCAGTTCAAGTGATGAATTCTCTCTGAAGTCAATAACCAAAACTTCATACCTCACTGAATTATCATGTTTTTGAATGAAAGCTTTTTTTAATGGAACACTGTTTCATGCTGTTACTCATTCTCAATTTTCTGTATGTATTGCTAATATTATCTAATTTTTTATTTCTTTTGCCCATTCTCTTTTAAATGTCCTACCCAGAAAGTCCCACATAATTTATTTGTTGTGTTACTGCTAATGTGGCCTAGAAGAGCAAAGATTTGCCCAAAGTAAAGAATTTTTACATTAAAAATTACTTACCCATGGTTGGTTGTTTTTCTGTTGTTTTATGTTTTGTTTGTTTGTCATGTTTATTTACCTTGTTTGACCAAGGGCAAAAATAGCAAAATTCCTGTACATCACAAATCTAAGCTGAATTGGATTTCACAACTTTTTTCAAATTAAAGAAAGATTCCCATAAGTATTCTAGCCCAACTGGATATTCACAACATTCTGTGTTGAAAAACAGAAACCTAAGTATAAATAAGTACTTTTGGAAAAAAATTAAAATGTAAAAATATACAAATTATGAAAAGTAAGTCATTTATTTGTACAAAGTAGAGAAAACTGTAAAAAGAAAAAACAAAGACTCTTGCTGGACTCCCTTCTTTTTTTTTTTTTTTTGCAGAGGAGAACTCTGTAAAGTCTTTTGCTTAGCCCCCTAGTACTATGGCTCTAATCTAAGGCTCTCGAAGTCCTTAGCAAATATAATTTCATATTCTCTTAATATTCCCATAGAGCAGATGACAATTTGCCAGAGCATTTTATTCTTGACTTTATAAAATGAGCAAGTAAAGTGCAGCAAATGTAAGTGATCCGTGCAGCAATCCAGGAAGGAGTATGAATGTCAGTATGAATGTCCAGAAAGTTTTACCCACTGTGCTAATTCAGCCAGTGGCCTATGCATACATGGACAGTAGTTTTCTCTCCCCAGAAGACATACCAAATATCAAGAGAACCTCACAGTTTTGTCTACAAGTATATTTTTTTCTTCCTTCAAAGGATCTTTCTTATTGTGACAGACATACAATTCAAGTCATTTTTCAAGTGAGTGTCAAGAGCTATTATGCATGCCTCAAATCTCTCATAAACAATACTATAAAGGCAATTTGGTGATATAAAATTTACTTTAAAACAATCATGCATTTTTTTTTTATAAATGATGATGGATAAATCTGCATATAAATCATGGTACTTCAATGATGGCCTTTGGAAAAACCAGATATTCTAAAGATGCAATTTTCTTCTCTGTTATCTCCTATTCCTTAGCTTGGATTATATCTTTATAATCTCCAAATATCTACACACACACACACACACACACAGAGAGAGAGAGAGAGAGAGAGAGAGAGAGAGAGAGAGAGAGAGAGAGAGAGAGAGAGAAAGTTAAAAAAATACCTGTTTTTTATGCTTTCAATCCATGTAAAATGAACCAACTTATTTGGCTGAATCCAAAGAACATGAGAAGAAATTTCTGGCAAAGTTACTGAGTAACAACTTAGAATGTAAGCTCATTGAGGTTACTAACTGTCTTTGTTTCTTCTTTTTAGTCCTTTGCAAATTTAGAAAACACTCAACAAAATATTCATAGTACACAGAAACAACCCTTTTGAAGATGCAACCTAGCCACAGCTTCTGCAGGAGTTCCACAGCTACTGGAGTCTATAAAAAAACAATTCTAGCCAACAAAGTACTCTGCACTCACAACCTCAGAAACTAACATGATTTTGCTAATGGAAATGCCATTTTAAAAGATACATTACTAATTAACTTAAGGATCCTTTCTTCCTTTCCATATGACTTCCAGCTAAAACTTCCCAAGTGGGTTCTTTCCTCCTATTAAGTCATGAGCTCCTTGAGATCAGGGACAATATGTTTTCATCTCCAGCCTTTAGCATACTACTTTGTACTGAGTAAGCATTTAATAAACGCTCATTCATTCATTCAAAGTGCTTGTTAATTGACAGGTTTCATCAAAGCCCAGCTTCCTTTTCCGCCTGTAAACAGCAAGAAATGAATAAAATAAAGGAAAAAAATACCAACAAAGAGAAGAAAGGAAAGCTATCTGCACCACATGCACACAGCAGTTTTTGTTACATTAAGTTTTAGAGGAAACTGACAGTTAACTAAGATAGAGAAGTAGTCTGTGAAGATACTCTATGTGATATGTTATCTTATGACAGAAGCTGAAATGGCATTATGAGAGAACCAAGTGTAATATATTCTTTGAAGAGATATTTGGAAGGGAATTCTTGAGAGACCTGAATTACCATATTGAGAGAACTGTTTCTATATCTGAAGTAAAGTCAGGATCACTATTTTGTATCTCTTTTCCATGCTTTTGAAGAAGAAAAATGTGACTGGTTGTGAACATTACTCTTTGCTGAAACATTGTAAATATTTAAATTTATTATTATTTTCTACTATTAGAAATTACATGAACAATAACATTAATGTTTAAGCTATGAGATGGGGGAGGAAAAGACAGGACAGGAGAAGACAAGACAGGAGAAGAAAGGAAAGGAAAGAAGTAAGGGAGGAAATGGGAAGGGAAGGGAAGAGAGGAAAGGGGAAGAAGAGGAGTGAGCATTACCCAATAATAAGTGACAGATAAGTGACAGGATTAAAATATTAAGAACTATTGCAAAATAGAAAAGAGATCAAAATATAAGAAAAAATTTCTAGAAAAGCTCTAAAAACTATTAATAACTAACTGAGAAATTGCTCAAAATCACTAATAATCAGGAAAATGCAATTAAAACAACTAAAACTTACATAGTGAAAGAATTCAGAGAAATACATGAAATCATGGAGCAATAGAAAATAGAGTCCAAGAGAAAATACATAGTATTATGCACCAGAAAGTCATCCTAATAAGTAAGACAGATTGAACTGTCAACCATCCCCAGAGCCAGAAGACTTCTCTGTGCATGTTCTGACAACACTCTCCCTCCCTTTGTGTTATTAGAGCTTTCTTAGCAGCTCATTTGTTCCTTAGTACATATCTTTCCCTTTTCAAGCAACTCAGTCCCCCATCCGTCTGGGGAGTGGCTTTCTTTTTAAACCCAGTGTTCCAACTGGCTGCCTAGGAGGAGGAACAAATGGCAGTATATTGGAGTTTTTTTATAGTTTTTTTTTTGCTTTTTTAATTAATAATATCATCTCTGTTGTAGGTTTCTTTGCAAGCCTTGCACAAAAATCAATACTGGCTCCACAATCATTGTAAAGTATATAACTCAAAGATCTCAGGCTAACTTAGGCAAGCTACTCTCTCCTGCCCCTTTCATTCATCTAAATACTTGACCATGAAGTAAATTACAACAGCATAGGCTATATTGGCTAACACTTCTATAATAGGTCAGAAACATGGGAAAGTAGCTGAGAATGAATTAATTAGCTTCAAGAAGATTTACTTTACCTGGAGAAATGGGAAAAGAAGATGATTCACCATATTCCTCCTAGTGTCAGCAAAGCTTAGTTTCCACCATACTTCTTTGATCTGAATTTTTAGTTAAATAATCTATCATTGGGATCTGCCTTAATATTCCCTGCTCAGCATGTTATCTTTTTCTCTGCCTCACTAGATCCACATACACTCTTATTTTCTTGGCCTCCTAGCTCCAAGTCTGCCTACCAAAGTTTATGGAGGAGAAGGGGTAGAAGGCCAAGTTTGGGAGTTTGAGTAATGTCAGTCCAGTGAATCAAGATCTTCCCCCAAGCCTTTTGGTCCCTCATGTGGATATGGCTGCTAAGAATGGCCTCCACAAAGAACAAAAAAAAAATTAGCATAACTTGGGTCAAATATAAAGCTTACTGTTAGTATTATGAAATCTAAGTTCAAAGACACATCTTTATTATGTTGTTTACAATCAATGTTCTATAAAAGTAGACAGTGACTTGTTCCATCAGTTGCATTCATGTTATTAGGAGGTTCTTGCTGAAGTGTTTTCAGGCAATGTACTTGGTAGTTTGATTTGCTTGGATATTTTCTTAAAAATATTTGTTGTGTCAAATGAAACTTATTAATAGAATAAAAACAAAAGAAAAGAAAAATGGAGCAGAGCCAAGATGGCAGCTTGAAAACAGGGACTTGTTGAGTTCTCCCCCAAATCCTTCCAAAAACCTATAAAAAATGACTCTAAACAAATTCTAGAGCTACAGAACCCATAAAATGACAGAGTAAAAGAAGTCTCTAGTCAAAGACAGCCTGGATGGTGGCTGGGAAGGGTCTATTGCCATGCTGAGAGGGGAGTGTAGCCCAGCTTAGGCCATCCTGGAAGAGACCAGGCCAGAGCAGTTTGGGCAGAGCAGGCCTCAGGGTTCTGAATCACTGAGCTGTGGCAGTTTCCAGACTTCTCAACCCACAAAAGCCAAAAAGAACTTACCAGGTCAGTGGGAAAACTATTGGGCTTGGTTGAGAGAAGCGCACAGTCCAGCCCCAGCTCCTGGGTGGTGGAGGTGGCTGCAGCAGCAGCAGCGGCAGCAGCTACAGCTGCTTCCAGAGCCACAGACACTGAAGGGAATCAGGTGGCTGGCCAGAGCGGAAGTGAATGGATCTCTTTGCTGGCACTGAGGCAGTGATTTCTTGCTTTACCTTGCTTGGATCTGGGTCACAGTCCAGGTTGGCAGTCCTTGGGAGAAGAAGAGAGCTGGTGTGGCAGATCTTGTGGTGGCTGTGGAGAGGGAGTACTCCTGGTAGTTACACAGTAGGAAAGGAATGCTTGCACTCAAAGAACAGAGTACAGGCCAAGAGAGGAGCATCATACAACCTCAAAATAGAAGTAGCTCTGAAAACAGCTGTGCAAAACCCCTGAAGCTTGGGACAAAGCTCTCTCCACTCTGGAAGCAATTATATCCTGACAAAAGAGGTCAAAAGTCAAGTGATTGGCTGGGAAAATGAACAGGCAGTGTAAAAGGACTCAGACTATAGAATCTTTCTTTGGTGACAAAGAAGATCAAAACATACAGCCAGAAGAAGTCAACAAAGTCAAAGAGCCTACATCAAAAGCCTCCAAGAAAAATATGAATTGGTCTCAGGCCATGGAAGAGCTCAAAAAGGATTTGGAAAAACAAGTAAGAGAAGTAGAAGAAAATTGGGAAGAGAAACAAGAGTGATGCAAGAAAATCATGAAAAACTAGTCAACAGCTTGCTAAAGGAGACCAAAAAAAAAAAAACACTGAAGAAAATAACACCTTAAAAAATAGACTAATCCAAATGGCAAAAGTGCTCTGAAAAACCAATGAGGAGAAGAATGCCTTAAAAGGCAGAATTAGCCAAATGGAAAATGAGGTCCAAAAGACCACTGAAGAAAATACTGCCTTAAAATTAGAACGGAGAAAGTGGAAGCTAGTGACTTTGTAAGAAATCAAGAAATTATAAAACAGGACCAAAGAAATGAAAAACAATGGAAGACAATGTGAAAGATCTCATTGGAAAAACACTGACCTGGAGAATAGATCCAGGAGAGATAATTTAAAAATTATTGGACTACCTGAAAGCCATGATGAAAAAAAGAGCCCAGATATCCTCTTTCGAGAAATTATCAAGGAAAGCTTCCCTGATATTCTAGAACTAGAGGGGAAAATAGAAATTGAAAGAATCCACCAATTGCCTCTTGAAAAGGAACCCAAAAAGAAAATATGTAGGAATATTTTAGCGAAACTCCAGAGTTCCCATGTCAAGGAGATAATGTTTCAAGCAGCCAGAAAGAAACAATATGTGTATTGTGGAAACACAATAAGGATAACACAAGATCTAGCAGCTTCTACATTAAGGGATCAAAGGGCTTAGAATGTGACATTCTGGAGGTCGAAGGAGCTAGGATTAAAACACAGAATCACCTACCCAGCAAAATAAGTATAATACTCCAGTGTAAAATATGGATTTTCAATAAAATAGAGCAGGGCTGTCCAAAACGTAGCCCATAGGTCACATGGGGCCCACAGTGAGATTTGTGCCCGCTGACTACAAGCATAGAAATTTACATAAATGCTTTAGTAAATGAAGGTGAGCTACCCCAGAGCTCTCACTAAAATGGCAAATCAAAATATATTATCTGTTGTTTCAATAAAAACCTAAGGTTAGACAGCCCTGAAACAGAGGACTTTCCAGTCTTCTTGATGAATAAACCAGAGCTGAATAGAAAATTTGACTTTCAAATACAAGAATCAAGAGAAGCATGAAAAGGCAAACAGGAAAGAAAAATCATAAGGGACTTACTAAAGTTGAACTGTTTTGTTTACATTCCTACATAAAAAGATGATATTTGTAACTCATGAGGCCCTTCTCAGTATTAGAGTAGTTGAAGGGAATATGCATATATGTGTATATATATATGCATATATATATATATATGCATATATGTATGCATACATATATGTACAGATAGATAGATAGATAGATAGATAGATAGATAGATAGATAGATAGATAGATAGATAGATAGATAGATAGAGGGCACAGGGTGAGTTGAATAGGAAGGGATGACATCTTAAAAAAATAAAATTAAGGGGTGAGAGAGAAATATATTGGGAGAAAGAAAGGGAGAGACAGAATGAAGTCAATTATCTCACATAAAAATTGAAGAGAAGAGAAGGTAAATAAAAGGGAATGAGTGAATCTTCCTCTCATTGCATTTGGCTTAAGGTGGGAATACCATACACACTCAACTTGGTATCTTACTCTATGGGAAAGTAGGGGGGAAGAGGATAATAGAACAGAAGATCATAGAAGTGAGGGAAGATTGGCAGAAGAGGTAGTCAAAAGCAAAAACTTTTGAAAAGGGACAGGGTCAAAGGAGAAAACTGAATAAAGGAGGAAAGGATAAGATGGAGGGAAATATAGTTGGTCTTGTACAACATGACTACTATGGAAGTGGTTTGCATAATGATGCATGTATAACCAATACTGAATTGCTTGCTTTCTCAAGGAGGGTAGGTGTGGAGGGAAGAAGGGAGAGAATTTGGAACTCAAAGTTCTAAAAGCAAATGTTAAAAAAAATTGTTTTTACATGTAACTGGGAAATAAGATATACAGGCAATGGGGTATAGAAATCTATCTTGCCCTACAGGAAAGTGAGGGGAAAAGGGATGGGGGAGAGTGGGGTGATAGAAAGGAGGGCGGACTGGTGGAAGGGGCTATAAGAGTACGTGCCATCTTGGGGTGGGGGGGAGGGTAGAGATGGGGAGAAAATTTGTAACTCAATATCTTTTGGAAATGAATGTTAAAAACTAAAAATATATTTTTTTAAAAATGTAAAAATATAACAAAAAAGAAAAGAAAATGGCAAAAGGAACAGACTATGCACTATTGAGAAATAAAACTTGAGTTCTAGTTTCTGCAATGTCTACCTTTTTGACCTTGGGCAAGTCATTTAATTCTCTCTATTGTAGAATGATATACTAAAGTCCCTCCCAGTTCTACATTCTATAAGATGTGATAGTTTTGTAAACAAAGTCTAAGAGTTATTAAATGGAGTGGTATTTGATTTCTATATAAAATGTGTCTTTCTTAGAGTAGAAAACCCACAATCATCAGAAGCCAGTGACAAAAATCTCCCATCATCAAAACTGTTTCTATGAAATTAAAAACAGAGGAAATGTATTTTTCACTGGAAAAAAAAATGTTATCTTACATCCAAGCAAAAAGCACTTCTCTCTTAAATCCATCAAGTGGATTTACTGCCTATGATCAAAATGAAAGCAACCACTAAACATTATCCATAGAGATGGACTGAAACATGTTTTGGGGAAGGTAGATGCATATTTAAAACAACCAACCTTCCTGTAATTAGAAACTTCAAGTGAGAGAGGAGTTGAGCAAGTTTCATGATCTTTGATTTACCTATATACTCTTCATTTAATATTTGGAAGCCACTATTCAATATGCCAATATTGAAAGCACCTCCCTAACAAGACATTGGTAGTGGCCCTTGCCATCTCAAAAATAGTACACACAGCAGTTTCTTTGAGTATAAAATGCTCATTGAGAGGCAGCTATATTTGGAAAGTCTAAAATAAAAGTTATGACAGTAGAGAAAACAGAAACTAATCATAAACAGTGGGACTGGCACTTTTTTTCAGTTAACAGTTTCTTTTTTAATTCTATTTCTGAATTCCATAGCACCCAGTCCAGTGAATGACAAGTACTAACACTTACTGGTTTTTTTTTATAAAGAGGGGGTGGATCTTACTAAAATAGGGAATGATTTATTGGGATTAATTGATATTTTCAAATAAATTATTGACAAACACCAAGTGCCCAAGTAGTAAGAATGTTATTGCTCACTGACATTCTTCCATAATCAGAATAGTTCATGAGATCCATTTTAGTAGATTTTTGTTGAAATATTTCACTTATAAGTTCTATACATTTACTCCAATATTTTTCTTTTTCTCCCTCTCGTAAAGATATATCATATGACTTTTTTAAAACAGAAAAAAATATAACTGCTAAAACAACCAAAAACAAATGCAGACTGATTATGAAACACATCATCTACATTTTAATGGCTTCAAGATGCAGAATGAGACTACTTTTTTGGATATACAAAATGCGTGGATTTATTTTCTTGTTTATTTGTTATAAGAATTATTTTTCTTATTTTCATTTGAGAAGGATTAATAAGAGAATTGCTAGCAATAATGATGCCAAAAAGAAAAGAAAAGAATAGAAAGGAAAGAGTGAAAAGAAAGGAAAGGAAAAAAAGAAAAGACATGCAAGATAAAGCAATGGTTAAAAGGTCTTCGAAGCATTTTTAAATGCATAGCAAAAAAAATAAGGAAATAGGGAATACAGACAAACAGTATGGCTTAGAAAGTAACATTAAATTCATTATTCACTTTTTGAACAAAGCAAATTGTAAATAATTAAGATTTTTCGTTCTATATATAATCTTTTTCTGATCCATGTTAAATATGTAAATGTTTACCTTTTTGCTACTTAAACCCAAAATAAAGAATTAAATTTAAAATGTGATGGCTTAGACATACCTTTAGACTTTGACATCCATGAACATCTTTCTGAGGGCTTATTATTAATTCCAGATTATGCTGACAAAAATATTAATGAGGCCCCAGATTTTAAACTGCAACCTTAGGACAAAGATCTTGGAAATTCTAAATCAGAAAGCTATACTAAATCTGCATATCTTCTGTTCGTTTTTAAATTTTTTGTTTGAAACTATGATTATAATAAGGCACTCTTGATGTGGAAACTCCCTACACAGCTGTACATAAGCAAACTCACCCACGCCTTTCAGTCTAAGAGAGCCAAGCTGGTTGTTGTCTTTCCTTCTCAAAGAGGACCAAAATGACATCACTACACTGGGATCAAGGTACAGTGCATCTGACTGTGACTGATCAGCCCAGGATGAGCTCAGAAGGCTCTTCCATAGGCTAGGTATGAATAGTCCACATGAATATTTGCAGTGGAGATGTCTCTAAACTTGTGCATCTCACATATCATTTGAGCTACTGTAATCCCGCTTTGCTCATAGAGCACAGCATCTTCTTTGAAGCAGGCAGGACATGCTGTGCAGTCCTCTGCCAGTGTACCTTATGTCTCACAATCAATTCCAAAGTTCTTCAGCGAGACCATGAGAATGTCTTTGTATCCTTTCTGATCTCCATATGAGTGCTTGCCTTGTGTGAGTTCTCTGTGAAATAGTCTTTTAGGCAAATGTACTTTTGGCTTTTGAACAACATGGCCAGCCCACTGGAATTGCACTCTCTGCAGTAGAGTTTGAATGCTTGGCAGTTCAGCTCAAGAAAGGACCTCAGTGTCCAGTACCTTATCTTGTCAAGATCTTCAGAATCTTCCTAAGGCAATTCAAATGGAAACAATTCAGTTTCCTAGCATGGTGCTGATATACTGTTCAGGTTTTACAGGCATTCAACAATGAGGTCATGGAAATAGTTGTGTCAACTTTCAGTTTGGCAAGCAATCTACTACCTCTCCTCACCCACACTTGCCATTTGAGCCTCCTAAACACTAAGCTAGCACTGACAATGCTGCCAGTTTCACTATGTTAAATGGCTTGCCCCTGAGCACACGGGTAGCTAGTGTCAATTGCAGGACATGTACTCCAGTCAATATTCTACTTATATATGTCATCATTTCTCTAAGTTATTTTCCTTGCTTATACAGGCATTGTGTAACTAACACTACTTCTTTTGAGGCAGAAGACTGCTGTCATGGTTACTGTTGCTTTTTTATGACTAAAGTCAGAAAATGATCAATAAAAGATTTAAATGTCTCACAAAAAGAAATACCTTAGGAGTCAATTAGAGTTCTGAGAATCAAGATCCCACTTTCATTTGAACCCTACTGTTATGTCCAATATATAACTTCTGTTTCTTTTTCAAAGAAAACTTGACCAGAGCAGAGACTCATTTCTACAAGGAGGATAAAATGCTAATTATACTTACATATTGCAACTCTTTCTTATTTAAGAATTTTTCAACCATAAAGGAAAGAATTGTGCCCCTGACTTTTCATTCTATCACTTTTAGTTAAATCATTATACATTTGAAAGAGGCAACACAGTGTAGCCACTAGAGAACTTTCCTTGGAACTAGTTAAGACCTGGATTCAAATCCTGCTTCTAGCACAAACTCTAGGAAACTCTCTAAAATTGTAAGCTGCAGAGAAGATGTCAAATTGCATTAGTAAAAGAAATTTCTATGTTAATAAGTTTCTTATTACAATGAACACACAGGTCTAGTCCCAATCTCTATCTTATTTATATATTTCTCTCTTTATCAGGAGAGATGAGAGGAAGTAGTTTCAAAATATGCCCATTTGTAGTGGTAAGAAAAGTGGGACTTTTTGTTGTATTTTGTTTTGGAATGCTTCTCAGCACTAAGGCAATCAAGTGCCTTTGATTTGAGTCTTGCCTTTGTCTGTAGAAAGGCCCACAACCTTCTGCTAGTTAGGTGATGAGAGGTGTAAAATCCTCAAGAGGTGTGAAACCCTGGAGAGGTGTGAAGCACTCTGACCCTGAAAAAGGGTATATGTACTCTGAGTTTAGCATTTTGTTTGGTGGCTCACTTATTGGAAGAGTATTGGTGTTGAGACTCCGGGTAACCATTAAGGAGCCTCCTAGCTTTGAAAAACCCAGATCCTGGTGCTTCTCTCTCTGGTAACTATGTATGTACTATCTTGGTAGACAGCTAGAAGCCCTGTCTGTTGATTTGTATTTATTTGCTCTGTTTATATAATTTCTGCTTGTAATTTCTGTTTGTGCTTTCTCTGAAATTCAAGGTACTGACTCCCCCCGCCAGAACTAAGTGAACAACATATATATGTTTAATTAATGTGAGATTATAAACCCTTTAAAGTTGTTTCCCTTAGAAAAACAGATGAAAGAACCTGTGTTAGTAGCCTTCCTGTGTGCTGGTGTTATTGGCCTTACACAGCCACAGTAGCAGCAAGTAGTATTGATGTTACACCATTCTGTGACTTTTTTAGCTTTTGTCAAAATCATAGTGAGAGTATTGACTAAAATGAAAGTAAGAGATGATTTATGTCTTATTTCCATCCATATTAGTCTTCTCCTTCATTATTTCTGATAATCTTATTAATAAAGAGAACACATTTCAAGGTCTTACTTCATTGTTAAAAACTAAATTACTAGAAGTATAAATTATATAGACTGTATTAGAAGAATTTAGTTTTTATATTGTCCCTCACCCCACCTGAGTGGACAGTTTATTCTAATTTTCCCTTCTTTCACAGTTTCCAGATAACATTGGTTAGTGTAGAGTGTACTTCTGTTTTCCTTGAAATGATTTCAGTCTCAGTGATGCAGGGGACCTCCCAACTCCCAAGTGTTTCAGTTCTGGCCATACTGTGTTAAGCCAATACAATACTTGCCTCCTCTTCTTCCTCCTTAGTTACTATACCTACCAACTCCCAACTGAGCTACCAGCTCCTCAGCTGAAATGCCACCTGCTCCATGAAATCTTCCCAGATGGTAATGATTTCTTTCTCACTTGACTTTATGTTTATTACACATTCTTTTCTACACATTTCTTACTCTAATTTGTGTTAGGTTAAAAACCTTCTTAAGGGCAAAGACAGAATATTTGTCCTTTGCATTTACCTCAGTGTTTTATACATACTTCATATTTAATAATTGTGAATTTCTCCCAAATAACCTCTGAGCTTTGGCCTGGCTTTATCTCTTTGCAGAAAGGGTAGGAATTTATTCTGACTGGTCAAAGAAAGAAGAATCTTTTTCCTTTAATCATATATATATATATATATATATATATATATATATATATATATATATATATATATATACTTTCCCTTTAAACACTCATCTACATCAGAGAAAGGAAGAAAATTAGGGCTTGAAAACTGGGAACCATAAACTCCAGAGTTTGGAGTAACTGTTAGGCAAATATCTGAGATGGAAAATTATAAAGTTGTATTGCTCACTATAAGCTAGAGTGAAATCTCTGAAAATGGCAGCCAAGACCATTACCAAGAAAAGAAATCTAAAGAGAAAAAAGCCTTAGGTCATCAGGACCTATACTCAAAAAAGACCCTATTCTTTATTTTGGAAAAAAAAAACATTTATTTTCTTTTATATATCCAACATTTCCACATATATTCTTCTCTGCTACCCCTCTCAGAGAACAGCTTCATATTTTAAAATTGGGGGGGGGGGAGAAACAGTTCAGTAAAACTAACCATCATTTCTACAAGTTCAATATTACATATAGTATTCTATACCCATTGTCCCATACATCTGCAAAGAAGGAAGGAGGGGCCTTCTCCTTTCTATTTTTAGAAGGCAATGTTGGTCATAATAATTTCAAAACTATTCAGAGTTGTTTGTTTTTTTTTTTTAAAGATGGCTTTGTTGATGGTTTTCTTTCCATTTGAATTCATGGCATAAGAATTCCTAGGCTTCTCCATATTCATTATATTCATTTTTTTCTTAGACTATAATACTATGATATCATGGAATACCATGTATGTGTAGCAAGACTTGTTTTGGAATTCTCCAATAAAATTTTCTTCCCTAAAATTTTGGTTATGAATATTGGAACTTTCTTTATATTTTGCCTTCCTTGGAAAATGATCCTGGCAGGAACTATTGAGTAAAAAGATATGGACATTTCAGTCAGTTATTTAATATGATTTCATGTATCTCTCTAGGATAATTTAACCAATTCTTATATCTATCAACAATGCATTAGTTTGTTCCTCTTTATTCAACCCTTCCAATATTGACTATTCTCATTTTTATGAATTTTGTTTGTGAACTTGGGGTGTGAAAAAAATTGGATTTTTATTAATTTGTATGAATACACCTATAATTAGTGATTTAGAACAACCTTCTGTATGGTAGTTAATCATATGAAATTTTTTGGTGAATATTTCATACCTTTTGATGATATCTATCAGGGATGGCTTTTGGAAGGAAGGAAGAAAACAAGCATTTAATGAGTGCCTATTATGTGGAGCTCTGTGCTAAATACTTTACAATAATATCTCATTTGATCACCCCAACAGCCCTTGGAGGGAGGTGCTAATTTTTGTTTATATACATTTATGGTTAGTTCCCTAAAAATCTCAGTTATAAAATCTTTATTAATGTGTTACAAAGGTTGTCCTGTAATTCACCAATTCTCTTATCCTAACTGCACCAGTTTTATTTGTGTAAAAACTATTCAATTTCATGTAGATGAAATTATGTATCTTATCCTTTGCAATAACCTATCCATTACTGGTTAAGAATTCATTGCTTAGGATAGCTATGATAGCTTCCTAATTTAAATCTCTTATTTTTGTTGTTGTTTTTAGTTATTATTATTGTTCTGTATGAAACCATGAGTATCTATTAAATAGTTTTATTTTTAAGTATATAATAAATTCAATACATAATTTTCAAAATTATTCTGCTTATGGCTCCCTTTGAACTTGGTTCTCTTCTTTTCTGTATGTTTACAAGAAATGCTTCCATGATTCTTTTCTAAGTCAGTTGTTTTTTTCTAATAAGCACCTTATATTTTTCTTCTATCTTTTTATTTTGTTCTAATATTTCTGTTGTCTCACTGAATCACTGGTTTCTGTTTTCTCACTTTTGATTTTTAGCAGAGACTAAGGTTTTCCTCCTGTTTAAGTCTATTCCTTCTTTCAACTTGTTTCTTCATAATTCAGTTCACTTATAATTTTATTTTCGAAAATGTTTGCTTCATTTCTTCCAAATACTTTTATAGTCTGGTGTTTTTTAAATAAGCCTCTGTTTTTACTCATTATGAAATTATGATTTTATTTTGCTTTGTCCCTGGGATTTTTCTGGACACTTCATAGTATTCAGTGTCTTTCCTTTACTCACATCTGCTGCCTCAGTTGCTAATTTGGGACTTGGCATCATGATTGGGAGCTAGGTCTCACAGTGGATAGGGTTCTAGGCCTGAAGTCAGGTAGACTCATTTTCCTGAGTTCAAATCTAGCCTCAGATACTTACTAGTGATGTAATGTTGGGCAAGTCACTTAACCCTGTTTACCTCAGTTTCCTCATTTCTAAAATGAGCTGGAAAAGGAAATGGCAAACCACTCTAGTATCTTTGTGAAGAAAATCCAAAATGGGGTCACAAAAAGTCAAAGATGACTGCATTTTTAAATGGTATGGTCAGTTTCTAGTTGGACCTGGTCTTGATTTCCTGGGTTCTTGATACTGGCTCTCATTTCCTGGTAGGCTTTCATAACACAACCATTAGTGCAACCATTCTGGTTGCTTTAGGGTGCTCCTAGGTTGTACAAAATCTGAAAGTTATGATCTGCAAGACTTTCCCTCACATCATCATACTACGAAATTCTGGTTATTAAGTAGCCTGGGACATCCCAGTCTGTGCTGAGATGACTCTTGTCCCCACCTCCATTGTCAGAGCAGTCAGGCAGCTTCAGGACTTCACCAGTTGAGGAGCTTCCTTTCCCAAACATTTCAGTATGCCTATTCCCAGGTACAAAGTGCTATACCAAGTGCTCCTGGAGAATATTTGACCCCTTCTGTCAGGTTTCAGGCTTGTTTACCCATTTTGTTACTGACTTTTCTATGGGTGCTGGGTAAAATATGGTGAAATTGTGAAGGATTTTAAATGTTAAACTAAGAGTTTGGCTTTTATCCTAGAAGAAAAAGGGAGCTCTTGTAGCTACTATAGCAGGTGAGGGTCATAATAAAACCTGTGGGTTTTTTTTTTGTTTTTTTGCCCACAATTAGGCTGATTGCTAAAAAGTTACACTTTTAGAGCATCTTTCAGTGTATTTCTTCTCCTCACCTTGCTTACAGGTGCTCCAAGCTAGCCATGTCAAAATTGTTTGATTATATTGTTCTAACATCTTCTCTGGACAAGTAGAGTTACTATGGAAATCATTACTTGTGATTATGAGATTATTAGATATGGAAAGGCCAAGAAAGAACATCCAGTCTAATCCTCCCATTTTGTGGGTGAGGAAATAGAAAGCTAGAAAAATAAGGTGACTCATCCACAGGCACAAAGCTAGCTATTGCCAGGAATGAGATTTGAGCCCAAGTCTCCTGATTCTTTTTACAGTATTCTTTCTACTACATCATACTGCCTCCTGATGTTGATGGAGTTGCATTATTAAATGGGACTAGAAGCTTTACAATTACTTTGTTTTATTTTTTTCCTTTTAGAAAAGACTACATATATCATAATGCCAGTCTCCTTTGTTCTCACTTATAGGCTGAGTCACAATCAGAATCTGGACTACCTAAACATAGCTGACATACATTAGATGCACCATCAAATCCAAGAAGGAAAGCGGATATCAGGAGAGTTTTCTTCTGTAAAGGCACATGTGAGGGTCTCAGGAGTGTCTGTTCATTACAGCCTCTGTGTTTTTGTTAAGTAGGGTTCATCTCTCCTGCATATGACAAGGGCAGACAGATCTATTGAACCAAATACAGAGCCAGCATTTCCACAAGACAAAGACCAAGAGAGATTTCTTTCATTATTGAAGAAGAAGAGGGAAGGTGATCTTATTGCAAAGAGTCTGGGAATTACTCTTCAGAAGCTAGCCAATACCTATCCCCTTTTTATAGGCCTTTATTTAGGGTACAAGGATATAACTGTGATTGTGTAATACCAAGGGGCATGCTACTAGCTGAATTCTATGATTAATGACAAATTATTGTGCACTGAAAAACAGAATTAATTTAGAATACTTTTGGTGCCCTTCAGATATATCACAGCATGATGTCAGGTTACAAATTTTAAAGATGACCGTCACCACCCTACTTAATTTCTTCATGCTGCTTGCAATTTTGCTGATTTTTTTTCCTCCCTGAGCTTTTTCTTATTTGGAGGATTAATCAGTAAAGCTTAGCATTTCAGCCTTATTAGTGGGCAAGTTATAGTAAAGATTCATGGATAGATTTATCAATTGAAAGATTTATTTCTTCCCTAAATTGCAAGGTTTCTGGAAAAGGAAATATACCCATGGAATAGTTGATTATTTATGGTGATCGAGGGGACCTCATCGAAATTTACTTCAAAAAAACTTTTCATATTTTATTTGTATGCTGTTGAAAAGCTGAGCAGGCTCATCATAGATAACACTATATTTTCAATGTGAAGAAACACCCCTACATTTCATTAAACAAAAGACTAGACCAAGAAAAGAATACCCAAAAGATATGTGAACTTATATTAAATATTAAGTCCAAAATATCAAACTCCAATGGAATGCCTTATATTTTTAAGCATATATCATTTATACATTTGCTCTGCTCACATCTCAATGTTCATTCTCTTCATGAGAAAATGTAAATATCGTCATATTATTCCCCCCAAAAAAATACTCCATAATATTGACTTGGAAGTCTCAAGTGCCCTTAAGTAAGCCAGTGGCTTGAGCTTCCCCCTATAGGCATGAACCCAACCTTCTTCAATCACTTAACACTTCAAAAGCTCAAACTGAAAATAGATAGCAGTAGTATCTTCAAACCCAAAAAGAGAAAAGGATAAAGGCGAGAGTAAAAAGGGAGCATATGAATCAAAATCTTGAATCAGTGACATAAAACATCCAGTGCAATTAACATACAACCTATTGATTAAGGAATGATTAAATATTCTTGAAATGACATAGTGTGTTACAGTGGAAAGGGCACTAGACTTGGCATCAGAATGCCAAGATTTTAATTCGGGTATAGACACAAAATAATTGTGCAACTATGGGAAGATTGCTTAATCTCCATGGCCTCAGTTTCTACATCTGGAAAATGGGGATAATAATACTTGCCCAAGCTACCTCATAGGTTGCAGCTTACAATGCTCTGTAAACCACAAAACATTTGTAGCACCTGGGGGTCCTTTCTTAATCACAGGGTTACTACAGATACCTACTATTCTAAGTCTGCATTGCTAAACCATAGTTGATGAGCATCCAAAATGTATTTACTTTTAGTAGTCAATTGAAGGACACAACTCAAAGCAAAGGCATTTAATAAAATGGCATAGAAGTAAGTCACAATAACATATTTCTCCTATAAACCTGAGATGCACTATTCTACAAATAGGTACAATATCATTAGGCAGAATAGACAAACACAGAGAACACACATAGACACACAAAGGGAGCAGATAGGTCCAGGTTATATGTGTGGAAGGATAACTATTGTTTTCAACAGTGCAGGGCTGCTGATATCTTCTAATGATGTCAAGTCATTATTCTCTTTGGCCCTTCTCTCTGCTGGTCTCTATTGGAAGTTGTCCCATAATCTCAAATATATGCTGCTCCATTGGCCATTACCTCTAGCACCTCAAGTTTTTGGCTCATCCGAAGTCTCTAACAAGCTCTCCCTCATAAAGGAAGAATAGGCACTGCCATATATTCTCAACTAAAAGCCAATACTTATATTGTATACAGATTTTATGAAAAAGTAGGAACCCTTTTCCTAGGAACAGCAAAAAGCTTTCCTTGATTTGTTCAAGCCACTATTATGGCTTCTTATCTTCCCAATAGAGATTCTCAGTCCCAGGAATCAAATTCATTAGAATATAGAGCAGTGACTTCGAGTTAAAATTCCAGAGAAGTCCAGATTTCTCACACGTACCCCAAAAAAGACCTAAGAAGAATACTAGGCAAAATAATGGTCAATAAATATAAAGAGAAATTACATTCAACACTTTCATCCAGCCCAGGACTGCACAAAAAGAGTGAGTAAAACCCTGTGTGCACAAGAGTGGCACTGCCCACAATCTGCCTTTCTGGGCTGTTATTATTGTTAATCATCTACACTTGAGCCAATCTGCACTAATAGCTGTTCTCTATATATACCATTCTGTCTTCCTTTTGTATCTCTGCCCAGGCTGACCTCAATGCTAAGAATGTGCTCCCTCTTCACCTCTGTCTCATAGAATTCCTAGCTTTCTTCAAGCCTCAGG
The DNA here is from genome assembly GCA_028646595.1 of Phalanger gymnotis. Lineage (NCBI taxonomy): Eukaryota > Metazoa > Chordata > Mammalia > Diprotodontia > Phalangeridae > Phalanger > Phalanger gymnotis. The sequence continues at coordinate 165,179,593 of CM053627.1, forward strand.
TAAAACGATAGCTTCTTCACAAGGCATAGTCTGATCTACTCCAGTTTGTGGTGTCCTCTGTGCCCCAGAAATTGCTTTTCAATTAATATGTTTATATTTAATGTTTACTCATTTGCTTACACATTGTTTCTACTGACAGAATATAAGCTCCTTGAGGGCAGGGACTCTTTCAGTTTAGTCTTTATAACAAAAGAGTCTTACAAAATGCCTGATATAGCAGGTGCTTGTTCTTGATTTATTGGCTTATTTCTGCCTCTAGCATTTCAGTCCCTCTACAATCTGACTTCAATTTAACTTTCTACTTAATTTCATATTACCCCTATCACACACTCTCACACATTTATCATAATGTACTGGTAATTTTTTTCAAATAAAGACTGCCTGAAATTAAGTTTACTTGAGTGGTAATAGAGGCAGTATTCTGTAGGAGAAAGAACACTGGATTTGGAGGCAAAATACTCCTAAATTTGAATCCTATGTCTGTTATTATTTGACTGACCTTATGTGAGTTTCCTCACCAGGAGTTTTAACTAATATGGGACAAATGGAGCTTTTTCCCGGGGCCTGAGAATGTAGAGAGGGCTAACTCTTACAGCTCTTCAGAAACAGAAAAACAACTGAACTTAGAACCTACAGTAGCTAGCAAAAGTGATTAGGTAAAATACGGAGCTATCAGATGGCCACTTCCTTCTGCCTAAAGTAAACCTAGATGAATTCTTTGTATGTCTTTGCTCTTCTCCTTTCTTCATTTTAACTCCCCTACAGCAGCACACCCCACCCCAGTTATCCACATCTATTCCGATGAATTAATTGAAAATTATATGCCTGACCACCTCTTGGGACATCAGTTTCCTCATCTGTAAAAAGAGGGAATTCAATTAGATGATTTGTAACGTCACTTCCTCCTTTTAAATTCTATAACTGTAAACATTTATGTTGTGAAATCTTTCATAAATATGTATATATCTACATGCATGTAGTTATGCAACTTACAGTCCTAGAGGGTTACATTATGCACTCAGAGGTTAAATGACTTGATTAGGGCCACTTGGTATGTATCAGAGCCAGGAAATGGCCTCTGGTGTGGTGGTCCCCCCATCCACACCCACCCATTTCTGTTCCTGTGTCTTTCATGCTAACACAAGTGTATCTTTGGTCAAAGAAAAACTTTAGTCTATATGTGCTGCCACTGAAAGAATGACAGATGACAAAGATGTGCTTTGAGTTGTGTGGTTTGGACAAATGTCAACCTATTTAAGACCCTATCAGGATGAGATAACCAAAAAAAGAAAAGAAACCTTATTATTTGCTTTTACCAAAAGTAAGTTGCTTGACACTGGTTACTGACAAAGTGAGAAAAGCACTTTCAGAAGATTATGGGACCAGAATAATTAATGAGATATACTTTCAATATGAAGGCACATGAGTGAAAGGGCATTATCCAATTGATTTGCTATATATTCTTCTTGCATCATATACAATTCTTCTTTAGAACATCAAAGCACATTTTAAGTTTTCCAGAGAAAGACCTTCTGCATTGTCCATCTAAGGATATAACTGGAGCCCATTTTATGTCATATATGAAAGAAGCTGATATCTTAAAGCATAAAAGTCAAGTTATCAATGAAATGCAGAAAAAAGATCATAAACAATTCTGGACAGGATTACAAAATGATAAGATTGACCAGCTTGGGGCCATTAATCCAAAACTCATGGACTATCCTCCAGAAGATAATGGATTTGATACTTATGTCTTAGAATCTATCAGGCAACAACTAAGCAACTTTTCATTCATACGTTATTTCAACCAGTTGTTGCAGATGGACAATTGAATACATTAGGAAAGTTCTTAAAAGAAGTTTGTCTTTTTGCAATTATTCTTGAAGATGAGATAAAGAAGAATCAAATTATGATTTATGGAATTGAAACAGTGAAGACACCTTTTCAGTGGCTAAGTAAACATCTCAGCTACCCTGATAATTTTCTTCCTAATACTACCCCAAGCAAGAAATTGAAGGAGACACTCTATTCACCTAAAAAGAATGAGCATCCCCCTTAAATTGGATCAACCAGAGCATGTCAATCTTTTTCTCAAGTCAGGTTTGGTGGGGGCAACCTGACCAGAAAAACCTCCCTGCTGCAATGCAAATACAGACAGGAAAAAGGATGCTATGGCCAGATAAGGGCAGTTGGGACAGCCTTACTCTCCATCACCACTGCTTTCCTCCATTGTCATCATTAAACCTTAGTTGCAACATGAAAGATTTTACAAGACTACTGCAAGTCTTCTGTTTTCTTCTAAGTATAATGAAGCTGAAACTCAGCCTAAGAAGCAGATGGAAATATGTGCCACTTGAATTGCATTTCTGGTTAAAAAATAAATAGGGATATTTCCTAATGTGACCATGGCTGAACTTTAGGTAGAGGGAGTGGAAAGATTGGTTAAATTTTCAAGGATATTAGACAAGAAAGTAAAAAGGAAATTTTTTTATCGATAACTTGCAGTAACCTTTTGTAAAAGATCAGATTACAGTAAACCCAACTTTCCTTAATGAGAATTTCCTTAATGTTTACAGTATGTATTGGTATGCAAACAACCTTTTAACTTGGATAACGAGCAATGAGATTAAAAAAAACCTCTAAACATGTTTTCTCATTAAATAACATGTACTAAATAACACGTGTTGAATAACATGTTGCTTTTAAATATTTTGACTTGTATGTAGCAGATCACTGTTTATACTATATGTCAAACAGGTCTTTAGTAGCATGGTGATAGGAACAACAGAATTTCTTGCTGCCAATATTTAAATCTTTATGTAAAAATATTTTTTTACTTGATAACACCATACAAAAATGTTAAAGTTTATCATTATTTTATTTACCCCCTTAGGCTGAGTCAGTCACATTTTAGTATGGATACTTTTGCCTGCTGGAAAGCCCATTCTTTTCCAAGCTAGCATTTACTCTGTCTCTGACTGTAATGTTTTTAATGTGGTCCCCTGGCTATCAGTCCATAACATTTAAATGTGACACATCCTTCCTTGTAGTAGCTTTCCCTTTATATTAGCAAATTTTTGTATGCTACAGACAGTTTCTTGTGGGCCATCTTGCTATGTGTACCATGTCAACCCATCTGAGTTTGCTAGAACTTTAGCATTGCAGCAGGAATGGTATTAAATTCTGTTACAAAGTGGAAATATTTCCCATTTTTAAGTATATCTGAATGTTGATCAGAAATTGCACCTTTTTTCTCCTTTTTCATGTCTTCACAGTAGCAGCTGTCTAATCAATAGCAAAGTCAGTCAAAGAAAAGGTGAAATATTGTACTCTGTTGAGCAGACATAGTGAGATCCAAAAGCTGAAACAGTGGTGCCATAATGACCAGAGTAAAACAAGAAATAGATAATAATTAGCTAATGTAAATTAAGGAGGAAATAATTTTGGAGTAAGATTAAAGAAGAATAACATTACCCAAGTTACTTAAGGATTAAAGGATGAAAAGCTTAAAAAAATCATTGATTTGTCTTTATCACAAAAAATTGGTTAATCCAAAGATGCTGATTTACTTTACATGTGCTTATCTTTCTCTGCTTGGGGGTTTTCACCATAATGTTTTGACCAACTGAGCTTCATGAGCAAAAGGGTCAAAATCCATGAACTATCTCTAAATCATGGTAAGGAGAGAAAATACTTTGTAGAAAGTGGTGGTGTCATTCTCCACCGATAAAACCAATTTAATATCTTAGACAGTGAGCTCATGTGAGCTTAAAAAAACCTTACTTCAAGATTTGAAAGTAAGTTTTTGGGGCAGCTAGGTGGTACAGTAATAGAGCACAGGTCTTGGAGTCAGGAGGACCTGACTGGTCTCAGACACTTGACACTTACTTGTTGTGTGACCTTGGACAAGTCATTTAACACCAATTGTCTTTCCTTCCCCCCACAAAAAAGAAATAAGTTTTACCAAGCCTTTTCCCTTAAAAACATATTTGATTTATTATAGTACCGGCAGTCTAAATGTGTTTTTCTCTTTTCTAGTCCTATAGTCTTTGTAAGCCAAGTCTCTGTTGCCCAGTAGTGGAAGAAAGATAGAAATTAGTGCTTGACTTTGTTAACCTTAAAAGTTTGGTTAAAGGAGGCAAACAAGCTAGGTGATAGAAAAATCCATATTGTTTATTATTTTCCCTTAAAGCATAGTGGAGCTAACTTACTTGTACGTACAAGGAGTCAAAGTATAAGTTCTGACTGTCTGAAAAGAGAAATGAGAAAGCTTATATGCATTATTTTTAGCAGACTCAGAAAGTCTGTGTTACTTCACTTTTATGATCCCCATGTATGTTTAACCATGATTCAAGACAAAGATTTTCCTTAATGGAATAGATTGTAAATACAATAAGTCAGGATAGTTGACAAAGTGTCAATTGTAATTACAACCCAGGATCTCTGTGTTTAATTTGCCATTAACATTCCATAACATAGTATACACCCATAAAGTATTAAGATAAGGAAAAGTCACATAATTCAAGATAATTCCTCGGGGCTAAAGGTCTCATCCTTAATGGCCATGGGCTGAGCAAGGAATGCTCCATCTCGGCTTGTTGACATAAGATAGAGGTATTCTGAGTTTACTCAGAGAACAAAGAGATTGTTAGGATCAGGCTTTTCTTCTGGTTAATCAGTTCAGACTCTGAGTCTTATTGAAATTACAAAAATGATATAAAATGGTACAAAATGTTCCTCATTTCCTCCTTTTGGTCAAAGGTGAGCAACATGACACCTGAAGACCAATAAGATATGGAAAAACCTCTATCTTCCTCAGGGGTGAAGTTCTAAAACTCCTTATCTAGGTGGATTCAGATTTTTCCTTCCTGTGGTTAGATGGGCAGTAATTGTAAACTAATTGTAAACAAACAGAGGGAGCAAGTTGCAAGGAGGGATCAGGGTAGTGAGAATAATGGGAATGCAAAGGGACTTAGAAAGGGAAAGAGCAGTTCTTCATTCAGGTTCTGGTCCGGGTTCTCCAGAGGGCTGCCTGCATCTGCTGTAGTCTATTTGGGAGCAGGGGCAGTCCTCAGATGTGACAAGAGGATCAAGGTGCCCATATCCACAAGTTGGCAGCTATAGGAGTAGTCAGACCTGACAGGAACTCCCAGAACACATATGATTTGATAATTGAGAGAAAAACAGCACAACACAGGTCCCAGCCACACAGGGCTAAGCTCAACCAGTGCAGTAAATGGTTCGGCATCCCAGCCACACAGGGCTGAGTTTAAACAAACACAATAAAGTTTTCCTCACAATTCACACAACTGTACAATTACATTAAGTCAGCTACAGACCAAGCCACTTAGATGGTTCACAATAGACTGTTACTGAGAGGGGGAAATTTGCATGTCACATGTTTTACATTCACACATTAGATAACCAAGAAACTTAAACATGAACCATACAAAGTAATGCAATCATTATTAACAATGTTGAGTAACATTGAATTCCTTGTATCCTAGTTACCTATTCCCAATGTCAGTTTAAGTCAGCACTTTTTTTTTTATTTCAGATGCCTGATTGTAGTTACCTGGTCCCTACATCTCCCTTCTTTGACAAAATGTCTTTTTCTTATGACAATTCTAAAAAAGAGTTCTGCTTCTCTGGTTCAGATCTAGAAATTCCCAGATAATTCTTACTTAATATAACCTAGTACAATCACTTAAATTTGGTTCTCTATTTTTGAAACTTCAGAGAATTTCAGCTTATGTGTTATTTGCTGTTTCTATCCTTACCTAAATCTTGTACCTGGTATAAAAACCCTTTGAAATATGAAGGTCCAACCATAAATTGAACTCATCTTCCTTTTAAAATTATCAGACAGATACTTTATAAAGGAAATATAATTTCACCTTTTACCACTATCTTATACAATTTTGTGCAAAAATCCAAACTTAAGATCTTATTACCAAAACATAATAAATTTTGGAAGTCAAATCACATACATCTGCATTTAATTCTTAGGGGAATCAATCTGATCCTATTGCCTTTCTCAAAATTTGCTATCCCCTTTTTTTATTAGACATCTATCACATTATATCATTGTCTTATTACTTGTCCTAATCATTTCCTCCTTTTGGAGGATGTTATTTCTATATTATTTTAATTTTTATTTGGCCATGAACATAGGTTAAAATTGTAAGCTATTCATTCCTACATCCCATTATAATAACTCAGAGATATTCCAATATCCATCTATTACCTAATAGATTTGGCATTGTGCTTACAAAACTTCTTGTTAATGTAAATTTGCTATGAAAGAAAAGGGAGACAATGTCATATATCTTAACAGAAGGAAAGAACTTCTTTAGCTCTGTTCGATTCCAAGCATGAGTCATATCTGACAGCCAATCATATAGTCACTAGATGCCGAAAGCAGGGCTTAGGAGTAATTAGGTGGGGGAATTTTCTGTTTCAGAAAGGAAATAACAGAATTGGGAAATGGAGTCAAGAAGATCCTACCTAGGCCATGTCCAAGGTCATCTTCAAAACTTTTTTCCCAGGCACAGACATCCACCTTTAAAAGTTCTCAGCCTGTAATGCCTGCCATTCTACTGCTGGCTTCATGAGACCTATCCCTGTAATCAGAGCTTAAAACAATATTAAATTGTAGTCCCATAAAATCTTAAATAACAAATAAATATCCTTCAGATAGGACTGTCCCGAATTTTATTGAGCTAATAATCATCAAATTAAGCTACATAACTTTTCTATCTTCCAAAATACTTTCTCATACTCTCTCAACTTACTTAAACCATCTGAAACTAGTATTCTCTTGGGACAAGAGAGGCTTAGCTAACTCCCATTTGTCCCCAAATCTTCTTATCTGCCTTTCATATTTCCAATCAAGCCTTTATTTATCTTTCCAAATCTGTCAAACCTATTTTCAATCATAAGACAAGACAGCCCATAAGTTAATACTTTTTTACTGACATAACTGTCTGTACTGGAATCCCATTCCAGGTTAAACAAAGCAAAGAGGTTAATGACTACCCCCACAGGTTGATGGATTTGTGTCCCTGTTTACTCATTCTGGAAGAAAGGGACACTTTTGGAATTAAATCTTATACACATTGATAGGTTCTAACTCTTGCTTAAAGTCACAAAAGATATTTTTCAAAACATTTCTAGAATTATTTCCCTTCTTTAAAAACAGTTTAAAATTTAACCTGATGTTAAAAGGAATACTCACTAAACTTTTCTGAAGAAAATTATGAGACATCTCTTTCTTTCTCCTTAAAGCAAATTAACCCTTAAACACTGGAATTCATTAACTAAGTTGGTGGAAAATGTCCTCATTCTCAAAGTATTTATAGAGAATTCCTAGATATTATAAAGTTCCTTAGTTAAAAAGGTGTTCTAATAGAGTAAACTTAGTTCCTATAATTTAAGAAGAACATACCCAATTAAATTAGCCTTATCACAATAACAAAGTTTACCAGGACTTTAAAAACTTACTTCATAGGAATTCCTCTATACAGAAAACTACACAAGGCTGATAAGAATTCATGGCTAATGGTGCCAGAAGTCCTTGGTTCAGTTAATAACCTCAATTTCTTAATTAAGTACAATTCCTAATCTAACAACATCTAGATTATAAGAGAAATTGTTTTTCTAACAGTGTAGGTAATGCAATGTTAACCAAGTTGCATAACATAACAAATTTAGAAATATAAGTACATCACAAGCAATTATCATGTATTTAAAACTTGAGACAGAACTAATTAATTACCAATCGAGTGATCATCTTAGTTGGATGAGCAAATCAAATCTGGATTCATAATCACTAGCAGTAACATTTTAATTTTTAAGGCCCAATACTCTTAGCATTGTAAAAGAAAAAATTATTATCTATAAAATCACATTTTTCTTCAATATTACTGACACATGTTTGCAAAATTATACAATTAAGAAATGTAACAATTCCCTAAGTATAAACAACCCATTTATCAATTTAGGTGAACACATTTCTAAATCTCCTTGCACACAGAATCTTTCACCTCATCATTTGAAACTATAATTTTAAACGACCACATATATTCTCATGATTTACAAGACTCCACATGGAAAGTCTGTCCTCATTGTAAATATCAGTATTATTAATTATTTACTTGTTATAAGTTCCAAATCACCAAATTTTGCCACATCCCTTTAAAAACCTAATTCACATATATCAAAATCAGACTAAAATTGTTGTAATATAATTTCTATCACACCATGATCTCAAATTTCACAATCCAAGAGAATTTTAGAAATACAATGCAATTTTAGAAATGCAAAAACAATAAATTTCAGATGACATCCATTGCATTTCCACATTATGACATACAGAAATTATTCAACTTGTTACTTTCAGTATTTAAAAACCACTTCAGAAGTTAACAGTTACACTTAAATTAGAGAGCTAGTAATAATGTTATGTCTAACGTATACCAAACATTATGTTAAACACTTTACAAGCATTATATCATTTTGATCCCATAACAACAATTATTATTATTTTCCCTTTACAAATCAGGAAACAGGTCAAACAGAGACAAAATACAGTTTTGCAATTGGCACAGAGAAGTGTAAAGTTACCTAGAGCAGACGCTATTCTCAGTGATGACAATTCTTGGAGGCAGAGCTTAGGGAATGCTAACCACAGTTCAAACGCATCTACCTCACCCTTCCCCCACAACTGCAGAAGTTACTGAGCCTAGGGTGGTCGGCAGCTGCTGGGGCAGGATGGGCAGAATGCATGGGACCTGGGTGACATTTCTAAGCTTTGCCACAAAGATGGGCTACAAAGGTACCCAGGGGGCACAGGACTGTCAGGATACTGTCAGTCTGTGAATTTCTGCCGCGCTCCTCCTTTTGGCAGGTGGGGAAGAGTGATTTAAGTTTTCCCTACAGTTGTCCTGCATTCTCTTCTCATAATCTGATCTGAGATGAGAGGAGTTAACAGGAATCCTTGTGGCTGTTTAAATTTCCCACACTGAGATACTCTCTTAACTCCAGGGAAGGAGTGGGGAATGATAAGTGATCAGCATTGGGAGGAGGTGTTTCAGCAAGAGCGAACTCCTGGAGTGATTTTACAGTCTCAGGAGTTCGCTCTCAAAAATCCAACTAATCTGTTTCCAAACTTTTAATGATTAATCCCAGAATCTGCTAAAATGTTTTTAGCTCTATTTCTTTGTAAATCCAGTTTGGCCAGACTAGAAATTACAAGAAATTGTTTCCCTACTTGCAGCCTTAGAAATTTCTGGCTGCCTGCGTTTCAGATTTTACAAGGTATAGACATTTCACAGCACACACACTCATACACATACTGACAGAAAATTAACAGAAAAAATATAGACTGAGCTCAGATTTTAGCGACAAAAAGAGGGAATTAGAGGCTTTCATGAATTGGCTATTAGCACCCCTATGGTCTTTGGGGAAGCCTTGGCATCACTGATGTTTCTGACTCTCCATAACCTACATCCAGAGTGTAGCTGTCCTTCTCAAAAACAAAGCCCTTGGGAAGAGGGGGAAGGGGGAGAAGAAAGGAGGCAATGAATGCAGCAGTACAAAGTTGTCTTCCTTAGGCTAGGGCAGGTAAGGAAAAGGTGAGGAGTGAGGACAAGATATGTTTATCCTCCCCCTAATCAGAGCCTTTAAGGGAACTGGAGGCAGGAAGGAGGCGAAGAATAGGGCAGAGAGAGTAGAACAGCCAGAGCCGGTGCTGTTGGAAAAGGGGGAGAGTGAGGTTGAGAGGATTAGCACTTTTCTGAGCCTTAAGGCAAAAGGCTTTTGCCTTTTGATCTTGCTCAGCCATTTTAGCAAGCCCAAGGTGAAAAACATTCCTAACTCATTTTCAAAGATCAATCTACAGAGGGAAGCAAATTATCCAGAGCGGTTTAACACAAAATGGTCCCCGCCCCCAGAGCTAGCTTAAAGGGAATTTCAGACTTCAACCAAATTTTTGGAAGTCCTTTCTGGAAGCTTGAAATAGAGACAACTTACCCCGCCTCCTACCTTGTCAAGGCCAAAATTCCAGGAAAAAAAATGAATCTTGTGGCTCCTGAAGCATTGGCATGGTTTGGCTGCAGTTCTTTGTCCTGCTCCACCATTTCCATCTGCAGTTCACGGCACCATAACTGTAAACCTTAAAAGTTTGGTTAAAGGAGGCAAACAAGCTAGGTGATAGAAAAATCCATATTGTTTATTATTTTCCCTTAAAGCATAGCAGAGCTAACTTACTTGTATGTGCAAGGAGTCAGAGCATAAGTTTTGACTGTCTCAAGAAAGAAATGAGACAACTTATATACATTATTTTTAGCAGACTCAGAAATCCCATGTTACTTCACTTTTATGACCCCCATGTATGTTTAACCATGATACAAGACAAAAATTTTCCTTAGTGGAATACACTGTAAATACAATAAGTCAGGATAGTTGACAAAGTGTCAATTGGAATTACAACTCAGGATCTCTGTGTTTAATTTGCCATTAACATTGTATAACATAGTAAATGCCCATAAAATATTAAGATAAGAAAAAGTCACATAATTCAAGATAATTCCCTGGGGCTAAAGGTCCCATCCTTAATGGCCATGGGCTGAGCAAGAAATGCTGCATCTAGGCTTGTTGACATAAGATAGAGGTATTCTGAGTTTACTCAGAAAACAAAGAGACTTTTAGGATCAGGCTTTTCTTCTGGTTAATCAGTTCAGAGTCTGAGTCTTATTGAAATTACAAAAAAAGATATAAAATGGTATAAAATGCTCCTCAACTTAAATATCTATTTTTTGCTGCTTTTTATTTGACTATTTGAATTTTATAGTTTATTAAAATCAAATATAAATTATTCAACATTTTGTTGTTAAATGAAACATTGAGTTTAATGGAGTTAAATCTCTTTTAAGGGTCAAAATTAATTAAGTCAGAATCACAGTTTACTGATTGGTCTAGGTAAGAAGCAGCAGTTTCAACCTCTCAAAAGAGAAGTGATTTTTCACCCACATGATGATTCATTAAATAAAGCCCAATCTTCTCTATGACTTTGTAATTTCCTGCTAATAAAGAGTGTTAGAGTAGATTAATTGCTGGCCTAAAGCTTTATTCAGTCTGTACTAATCAATCTCAGTGGCCACTTATTACTTCTTCTATGCCTAATCAATAGTATTTATCCATTAAATAGCTCTCAAAAGATAAATATGCAATAAAACTTCCCACTACCAAGTATACTGGTCTACCTCAAAACTGGCTTAATCCTATCCATATTAACTAACAGAGGCTTGTGTCTCTAACTCAGGCTCAAGAGCATTTTCATGTTTATATGCATGTTTTTAGAATCCTTTCTCTCAAGTAAATCTTAATGTGCCTGTGATATTCAGCTCCTCTAGGGGGACCCCAACCAAAAGCCATGAATGAAAGACAAGGAGGCAAGTCCATTTGAATTTCCTAAGTAGTTTAAGAAAGGAGGGAAAAACAATAGCAATGAGAAGGTCACTCAGAGTCAATTCAGTTCCCTTATTTTAGGGAAGAGGAAATTTACCAAAGATAACACAATGGTAGATAGATCAAGGACTAAAACCCAATTTTCCTGCTCTTCTCCAACCCCTCACCCAGTATTCTTGCCACTGCACAAAGCAGGGTCTCTTAGGAGGTTATTGATATTTTTCCCTCTGTACTTAACCAAGAAATTTCCCCAGAAGTCTCTGTGTTTGCTAGTTCCCATGACCTCCTAAGCATAATTTTCTCTTTATTCATTGGGACCCAAGCAAGAGTCTTATTATCTGTCACTTAAAGGTTCCAAGTTACTGCTTTGGAATGGGGGTTAGTTCTACCTCTGGTTAGTTGAGTCCTTAGTGGAGTAGCTACTATTACTCACAGATTGTTATTCGTTGTTTGAAGAAGACCAATGACATCAGCAACGTAAATGTCTTGACTTGCAAGTGAATTGGGTTCAAGTGAGACTTTGTTAGTTCTTCCTTTCTTCTTTCTTTCCTTCTCTTCCTCCCTCCCTCCACAAACCCTTATCTGTGGGTGCGCTGCCCAAAGGAATATAAATTTTAATCATTGAAATGTCACAAGATATATTGGAGTATATGGGCTAATTTTTTTTTGTCTTCCCTACTTATTTATTCTATCATTAAAAAAAACCTGGGACAATTAACTCTTTTGTAACACATAGTATCACTTATAATTTCTTGAAATACAGCACTGGAGAAAATATGCTTTGACAAAGCCCATTGGGATTCAAATGGAGTTACTTGACCATGTCTTAAACCCAAGCCACTCTGGCTCTCACTGATTGGCCAACAATATTTCCCAGCCCAAGCTTCACTTGTCATTGTTTGAATTTTTATGGCTCAAAGTGACTGTAAATAGCAATTGTTTTTGTTCTGGCCAGAAACCATGAGGGTCTTCCCATCCCAGACTGGTTTTTTTAAGTAGGGAAAAAGAGGGCATTTTTTTGCCTCATTTCTTACCTAACCTTAGTCATTGAATAGGTGTTGTCTCAGTCAAAGTGAGAAATTCAATCTTACTTTAAAAAGGTCAAGTTCTCCCACTGCATCAAGAGTCATCTCCAGTTGTCCTGATCTATATTTTGCCACTGGACCCAGTTGGCTCTGGAGGAGAGAGTGAGGCTGGTGACTTTGCACAGTCCTGCCTAAGTTAAATCCAATACACTTGCAAGTCAAGACATCACCTTCCTGATGTCCTTGGTCCTCTTTGAGAAGCAAGGACAAACAACAGTTCTCTCTAAAATCCTTCCTAAGGAAATATCTTTAATAGATAATCCTTTCCTTTCCCTTCCCTTCCCTTCCTTTCCTTTCCTTTCCTTTCCTTTCCTTTCCTTTCCTTTCCTTTCCTTTCCTTTCCTTTCCTTTCCTTTCCTTTCCTTTCCTTTCCTTTCCTTTCTTTTCCTTTCCTTTCCTTTCCTTTCCTTTCCTTTCCTTTCCTTTCCTTTCCTTCCCCTTTACTATTCCTTTCCTTCCTTTTTTCCTTCCACTTCAATTATTCCTCACCTTTCCCTCTCCTTTCCTTTCCTCTCACCTCCCCCCCATCTTTTCTTTTTTGATCTCTTCAGTTCTCCCTGGTTCAATTATTATACAGTTTATACTATTATAATTATGTTTATATTATTATTGCTCAATGAACTATATAGTTAATTTCCAAATCTACATATCTAGCCCTTAAATTTCTCCTGAGTTCTGGTCCAATACTGTTGATTTTTTCTTGGATATCTACCTGAATGCCCTATAGGTATCTCAAACTAAATAGGTCCAAAATGAAATTTAATTTTCTACATTCTCTCCTCTCTCTCTCTCTCTCTCTCTCTCTCTCTCTCTCTCTCTCTCTCTCTCTCTTTGTCTTAACTGCACTATTCCCATCAAGGGCATTAATATTCATCTAATATTGAGGTTTACAACCTTGGGCTTACTTCCAGTTCTTCACTCATTTACCCTCTCTCAGTCCCTTCTCACCACTCCCAGCTACCATACTGAATTACCTCTCATCTGCTCAATGATATAGCCTCTTAATTGGCCTCCTGGTTCCAGTTTCCTCACTCTAATCTATTCTCAATGCATTTGCCAAATTGATATATGTCTACTATAGGTGTGACGATATCACTGTCCTACTCATGAAGTTATAGTAGCTACTTATTAGTTCTAGAATAAAGTCATTAATAATCTATCTCCAACGTATCTTTGCAGATTGATTTCACATTATTGGTCCTCATATGCTCAGTGTACCAAATAAATGATGGTATTCCATCTGCTGGCTGTGTGCCTTTTTGTAAGTAATCCTCCATGCCTGAAATGCTCTCTCCTCACTGCTACATTTTATAATCCCCAACTACCTTCATTGTTCAGTTCAAGTACCACTTTATGAGTCCTTTCTTGATCCCCATGTTGTTAGTTTAGCTTCTATATCAATATATTTACTTCATACATAGTTTGTATTCATCTGTGTCTAGTCTTCCCTCCTCCAAGTAGAATGTATTGTTTTGAAGGCAAGAACTTTCATTTTTGTATCCCCTTCATCTTGGACACAAAAAGTACTTAATATGTAATAGTAATAATAATTGACTCATATGTCATAGGATCATTTATTAGGAGCTATAAGGGATCTGAGGACTCCTGTAACTCAAATTCCTTCACTTTACAATTTAAGAAAATAATGGCCAGTAAGTTTAAACACCTTGTTCAAGGTTACACAGGTAATATATAAAAGAGGTGAGATTCAAATCCAGATTTTCTGGCTCCAGATTGAGCTCTTTTCTACTTCATCATAATGCCTTTCAGAGTCAAAAACTACTTTTTCAAAATTGAACTTAGATTTTTCTCTTCCAAACTCTTGACATCCCTATTTCTATTATTCTTTTCCAGTCACTCAGGATCCAAATCTTCAAGTGATATTTGTCTCCTTCCTCTCTTACTTCCCAAATCCAATTAGTCATAAAGTTGGGTGCTAATTTTTCTTCTGAAATGTCTCACCCTTCTATTTTTTTTCTTTCTATACATTATTCCATCATCTCATTTTAAGACCTCATTATTTCTACTCAGGATTATTGAAGGAATCTTCAATCTTTTATTTTCCATGGAATCAGTTTCTCCCTATTCCATTTCATCTGCCACACCATTACCAGATTAATTTTATTTTTAAAATAAATATTTTATTGATGTTTCCTTATTACAAAAGTATTGTCTACCAATACTTCCCCCTACATAGAATACCCCATTTTAACCAAAAAATGTAATTAAGTAAGACAAACCAACACATTAGCCATGTCAATAGAGGGAAATATGGTTCATTGTCCTCTGAAATTATTATTGTTATTATATTGAACACATAACAGCATTTACTGTTGTCTTTCTATACTTTTATTATGATCATTGTATAAACTATTATCCTTATTCTACATACTTTACTCTGTATCAGCTTATATGTTAGCCCTAGGTTCTTTGAATAAATATTTATTTTTCCTTAAAAGCAATAATATTCCATTTTTTCATATATCCTGATTATTTCAGCCATTCCCCAAATGATAAGCATTTATTTTCTTTCTAGTTTTTTGCTACCACAAAAAGTACTACTTAAAATATTGTGTTTGTTGTGTCAAAACAAAGATATGTTGTGTATATAAAACAGATATAGATATAGATGTATCCCTGTCTTTGAGAGTGGAATATATGTCAATTAGTGGTATCACTGAGTCAAAAAGTATATACATTTTAATGTATATTTTCTGTTACATTTAAAAATTATTTTCAAAAACGTTTGGATGATTCACAGTTCTACCAATAAGGCATTAGTCTATCTTCCCATAATCCATCTAACACTAACCATCTTTGTCTTCTTTCACTAATGCCAATCTCATAATAGTCAAGTGAAACTCAGAGATATTTTAATTTGCATTTTTATTATTATTAATACTTTGAAATATTTTTATACAGGTAATTATTCTTTGCATCTCTTCTTTTGAAAATTGCATATTTCTATCCTTTGATAACAGTTTTTGAGATGTACTTTTTTTCTTAGATATTTGTATAAAATCCTTATAGATTTGGATAGCAAATGTTTTTGCAGAGACTATTTAATGCCTATACTTTTTTCCTCATCTGATAACTTCACTTCTTAGACTATCTATAGAGATTACCTTCAGTAAAACCTTTTAAATTTTGTGTAAATAATGTATTTTGTCTTTTTTGATCACTTCTATCATTCATTTAAGAATTTTCTTCCTAACCATTAATTTTAAAGGTGTCTCCTTTTTCTTCTTTTTGTTAAAATGATGAGACCTTTTTATGCTGTAATTTCTTAATCACTAGGAAACTGCTATTGTCATATATTTCAAAGTATTAATAATAATAAAAATGTGGTGGTCAAGAACTGGAAATTGAAGGGATGCCCATCAATTAGGTGTAACAAGAATATTACTTGCCACTACTGTGGCTGTATAAGGCCAATAACACCAGCACACAGGAGGGCTACTAGCACAAGTTCTTTGATCTGCTTTTCTAATGAAAGTAACTTAAGGGGTTAACAATCTTACTTTAATTAAACATAAATATATCATTCACTTAATTCAGGGGGCAAAGCCAGTACCCTGAACTTCAGAGGGAATACAAACAGAAAGTAAAGCATACATAATGTAAACAGATCAAATAAACATGAATCAGCAGACAGGGATTCTAGCTGTCTGACCAAGATGTTACATATATAGTTACCAGAGAGAGAAGCACCAACATCTGAGTTTTCAAAGCCAAAGGGCTCCTTAATAGCTACCCAGAGTCTCCACACCAACACTCTTCCACTGAGTGAGCCCCTAAAGCAAAACCTCTCCTCCCACAGTTCTGAGAGTTCTTAATTCTTGATTCTGAGTTCAAAGGTTCTCCTCTAGGTATATACATATCCTTTTTCAGGGCCTGAGTGCCTCGCACCTCTTGAGGGCTTCACACCTCTGTGTCCTAACTAGCAAAAGGATATGGGCATTCCTACAAACAAAGGCAAGACTCAGTCAAAGACATTTGATTATCTTAGTGCTAAGAAGCACTCTAAAACAAAAGACAACAAAAATTCTCACTTTGCTTGCCCTTACATTGGGGAATGGCTGAACAAGTTGGGGTACATGAATGTACTAGACTACTATTGTGCTATAAGAAATGATGAACAGGCTGACTTCAGAAAAACCTGAAAAGACTTATATGAACTGATGCTGAGTGAAGTGAACAGAATTGGGAGAACATTGTACACAGTAACAGCCATAGTATGCAATGACTGACTTTGATAGACTTAGTTCTTCTCAGCAATGTGAGGACCTAAAACAATCCCAAAAGACTCATGATGGAAAATGCCATCCACATCCAGAAAAGAAATATGGAGTCTGAATGCAGATTGAATCAGACTGTTTACTTTTTCGTTTTGTTTTATGTTTTTTTTTCTTTCTTGTGTTTACTCCCACTCATCCTAATTCTTCTATACAACATGACTAATGTGAAAATATCTTTAATAGGAATATATATGTAGGGCCTATATTAGATTGCATGCTGTCTCGGGGAGAGGGAGGAAAGAGAGGGGGAGAAAATTTAAAACTTATACAAATGAAGGTTGAAAACTAAAAATAAATTAAATTAATTACAAAAAGAAATAATTACAGAATGTTTACTCATGATCCAAAGTCTCTGCTGGGCAAGACTTCTCTAATGTGGCAGTAAGGTTCTCTGAAAAATGGCTTTCTAGTTTCTCTTTTTGAGAAACTTCCATCGGCTGACCAAATTGGTGAGATCACCAGATTGCACACTAGACCCTATTTATAAACATGTGATAGTTATATATTATATTATTCCAGTCTTTTTAAAAGCTGCTGAGTCACTCATCCATTATCTTTCAGGATGCAAAGTATAATTGACAACAGCTGGGGCAGAGTTCTGCTCTGATGCTCAAGGGATAGATTTTTAAAGTTGTCAAACATGAGGACTGTAGACCACAGCAGCAACAATCCTGAGTGCTGCCAGAACCATATTAAAATATAATTTAGAAATGTTAACAAAATATATAAAAATACAATAAAACATAATGTTAAGTTGTGGTTTTCTAAGTCAATATGAGGTCCACCAGGATCCATTTCTATTTGAGTTTGACACCAGGTTGAGTTGCTAATAGACCTTTTAATGCTTGTTCCAATGGGCAAGTAGTAAAGGGAATCTAAAGGCCATTTTATAGCCCATCTTATTCCTCTGTGAATAGGTTAGGAAAGTTGTCAGCTTTTTGATATGGTTGTACATACTTCAAAGTAGCTTTAAAAATCTGATAAATGGTTCAGGACAGCTAACAAGTGTTATTCCTGCCAGAGCTCAGATCTTCGGAAAATTTAAGAATTGATACCACTATTTCTTGAATACCTACTCTGCACCTAACAGGGAGGAATTCAACCTGTTATTTCAAGGATATGGGGAGTTCCTTATAAGAAAAAGCCCTTCTACCAATGTAAATTAGCACCTGCTTAAGAACTTAAGTCAACTAGCATTTAGTAAGGACTTGCTGTATGCCTGGAAGTGTGCTAAGCACTAACTTATAGTCAGAGAGACTTACCTATGGCACTAAAAATTTAGGACCAAAGAGCAAATATAGATCAGAATTCATAGTTGAACCCAAGTCTTATTGACTCTGAAGCTTGTTTCCTATTAGGGACCATTGGAAAAGGACTGGTAGAGGAGTGAACAAGCCACTTAACCTCCCTCAGCCTCATTTTCCTCATCTGCAAAGCAAAAGAATTGAACTAGATAGTTACTGAGGTTCTTTCCCACTATAAATCTATGATCCCTTTGTCTACTATACCATTCTGACTCTTGAGATACAAGTGTTATGCTAAAAACTCCAATAAGGTTGGCTAATATGGTGAAACTGTCTAGCCTTGCATGAACCTATTAGATATGGACTTACCATCAATAGTGCATTGAGGACCTTGAAAATTTCTAACACTCTACCTCTATGTAACTGGTGATTTGAGATCACAAGAAGCAAAATCTGCCCAGTTCTCGACCAGTGAAATGGTGGCTAGAATAGAAATGCAGAAAACATGACCTATGGAGTTGGGGGTGGAGGGTAGAGCTGGGGTGTTGGAGTACCTGCTGTACAATGAGATGAAGTGGACCTAGCAGAAGCAGAGCAATTGGGACAAGCTGCTTTCAATTAAAATGAAGTTCACAATAATATATTACGTACTTTCTATATGCCGGGCATTGGGCTGAGTACTGGGAATCCAAATACGAGCAGAAAGAAAGATAATCCTTGACCTCAAGGAACCTACATTCTGATGGGGAAAGATAAAAAGACAACAAATAAAAGGAGACTTGAAAGAAGGAGAATGGGGAATAAACAGTGATGTTCCCTATGTGGAATCATGGTAAAGGAAGACCACAGAGTCAAAACTAGAGGCTGAAAAAAGAATAAACATATGGCTGACCTGGATATTTTCCTTAATCTTTTGGTGGTGATTGGTGGAGCCACAATGGCAAATTACATGCTGAGACCCAGCTGAATTCTCCCAACATTTCCATTCTTTAAAATAACACCTCAAATCGAATTTTGGAGTGGCAGACTCAACAAAGGGTCAGAGGGAGTCTTTTTTTCCAGTCTAAGACAACTTTTCAAATCTGAAGGAGAGGTCTGTAACACTGAGATGGGCACAATCCGAGACCTCAGAAAGAGCACCAGCAGTGGGCTTTGGAGCTACTGAGACAGCAGTGGGAGCAGCAGCAGCTTTAGGAGGTCTCATCTCAGAAATTGAAAGGTGGTTGATCAACTTGTTAGAAAGAGATTACGTGGGGGGGTGCAGCTAGGTGGTGCAATGAGTAGAACATCAGCCCCGGAGTCAGGAGGACCTGAGTTCAAACCCTGCCTCAGACACTTGACACATACTTACTAGCTGTGTGACCTTGGGCAAGTCACTTAACCCCAATTGCCCTGCCAAAAACCAGAAAGAGATTACATGGGATTTGCTAGCATTGGGTACAGCTGGTGCTGATTGACAACTCTATTGCACTAAAGCAGTTCTAGGTCAGAGTTCCAAGGCAGAGATGTGCATTTGTGATCAGTAACAAAGGAACAGGAGCCCTAGTCACCATTCCAGGGGCAAGAGCAGCACTAGTATTGTGACTACAGAGAAGCAGGTGCTCTTCCTTGGTAAGGACAAGAGCCCTGACCAGGAGAGCAGTAATTATACCTCTCCTGGGATCATACCACCTTGGAAGCACTGAAAACTTGCAGCCCTCAGAACTACTTTAGAAAACAGTAGCACAAAAAACTTTAAAATTTGTCCCCCCACCCCAGGTGAGCAGAGTCCAATTTTAACATAAAGTTCTAAGTAAAGAGTCTGGCAAATGAGGAAAAAAAAAGAATTTGGCCTTAAAAAAGGTACTATGGTAGCTGGGAAGACCTCATAAACTCAGAAGAAGACAACAATGTGGAACCAGATACAAGCAAAGCCTCAAAAAAAATGCTAATTGAACACAAGGCCAGCAATAATTCCTGGAAGAATTAAAGAAAGAGATAAGAATGGTAGAGGAAAAGTTGGGAAAAGAAATGAGAGCAATGTAAGAAAATTAGACTAAGAGAAACAAAACAAATACTGAAAAATAACACCTTAAAAACAGAATAGACCTAATGATAAAAGAAGCACAAAAGTTCACTGAAGAAAAAACTTTTAAAAGCAGAATTAGCCAAATGATAAAACAGGTACAAAAGTTCATTGAAGAAAATAATTTCTTAGAAGTTAGAATTTGGTAAGTAGAAGCTAATGATACCACGAGACTTCAAGAAACAATAAAACAAAGTTGAAAGAATGGAAAAAATTAAGAAAATGGAAATATCTCATCATAAAAACAATTGCCTTGGAAAATAGATTGAGGAGAGATAATTTAAGAATTATTGGACTCTCTGAAAGCCATGATTAAGAAAAGAGCCTAGATATTGTCTTTCGAGAAATTATCAAAGAAAACTGCACGATACCTTAGAACCAGTAGCTAAAATAGAAATTGAAAGAATCCATAGATCGCCTCCTGGTGTGAAAGTGAAAACTACCAGTAATATTATAGCCCAATTCCAGAGTTCCCAAGTCAAGAAGAAAATATTGCAAGCAACCAAAAAGAAACAATTCAAATATCATAGAGCCACAGCCATAATCACACAAGATTTACCAGCTTCTACATTAAAGTAGTGGGTGACTTGGAATATGATTTTCTGGAAGGCAAAGGAGTTAAGATCATAACAATAAGATAACAACAATAGGATTACAACAATAACCTATACAGCAAAACTGAGTATAATCTTTCAAAGAAAAAAATTGACATTTAGTGAAACAGAGGACTTTCAAGCATTCCTGATGAAAAGACCAGAGCTGAATAGAAAATTCGACATTCAACAGAAGACTTCAGAGAAGCATAAAAAGGTAAACATGAAAGATTAATCATGGGGACTTAATAAAGTTAAACTGTTTACATTCCTATATAAAAAGATAATACAAGTAACTACTAAAAACTTTGTTACTATTAGGGCAGATAGAAGAAGTCTACAAATACAAAGAGTATCAGTATGAGTTGATTATGTTGGGAAGATCTCCAAAAATATATAGAGTGAAAAAAGGAATATTCTGGGAGAAGGGAGAGGTAGAATGGGAAAAGAATTTCTCACATAAAAAAGACACACAAGGAATAGCCAATATAGTGGAAAGGAAAATGGTAGGGGAAGAGAATGGTGGGCAATGCTTGAATCTCACTCTCATCTAAATTGGTTTGAAGAGGGAAGAATATATATCACATTCACTTGGGTCTAAAAATCAATCTTACCTAATAGGGAAATAGGAGGGTAAAAAGATAAGAGATATGGGGTGGAGCATGATTAAAAAGAAAGACCAATTAAGGGAGGCAATGGTCAGAAGCAAAACAGACTTATGAGGAGAGACAGGATAAAAAGATAGAATGAAGGCTAAAAAGAAAAAATAAAATGATGGAAATGCACAGTTAGTAATCATAACTGTGAATGTGAGTGGGATGAGATAACTCATAAAATGGAAGCAGAGAGCAGAATGGTTTAGAAAAAAGTATCCAACAACATGTTGAGTACAACACAAGAGATACACTTGAAATAGAAAGACACAGAGTTCAAATAAAGAGCTGGAGCAGAATTTATCAGGCTTCAGCTGTGATTAAAATAAAAGCAGGGGTGACAATCATGATCTGAGACAAAGCAAAAGAAAAAATAAACATAATTAAAATAAATAATCAGGGAAACTACATTTTGCTAGAAGGTATAATTGAGAATTAGTATAAAATGAAATTATAGCAAGTTGTTCTGATAAAGGCCTCATTTCTCAAATATACAGGGAACTGAGAAAAATTTACTAAAAATATAAGAACTATTACCCAGTGGATAAATGGTCAAAGGACATGAATAAGCAGTTTTCAAAATAAGAAATAAAAGCTATCTGTAGTCATATAAAAATGTCCTAAATCACTACTAATTAGAGAAAAGCAAAATAAACCAACTCTGAGGTACCATCTCATACCTATCAGAGATAACAAATGCTAGAGGAGATGATGGAAAGTAAGTATGTTAACGAATTGTTGGCGAAGTAGTGAACTGGTCCAACCATTCTGGAGAACAATCTAGAATACACTGCTCAAAGGGCTATAAAACTCTGCATAGCTTTTTATCCAATAATACCACTACTGGGTCTGTACCCCAAACAGATCAAAGGAAAAGGAAGACTCTCCACATGTACAGGGAAGTTAATGGCAGCTCTTTTTGTGGTGGCAAAGAACTGAAAATTGAGGAGATGCTCATCAATTGGGGGAATGACTGAACAAGTTGCAGATTTTGATTGTGATGGAGTATTGTTGTGCTATAGGAAATGACAAGGAGGATGGGTGATGGTTTCAGGAAAACATAGCAAGACCTGCATGAACTGGTGCAAATTGAGATGAAGGAGTTTAGAAATCATTGTGCACAGTAACAACAATGTTGTAATGATGATCAACTGTGAAAGACTTGAGTACTTTGATCATTACAATAATCCAAAATAATTACAAAGAATTCATAATGAAAATATGCTCTCCATAATCAGAGAGGGGATTAAAAAACTATGTGTGCAAGCTGAAGTATAATTTTCTTGTTTCCTTGTTTTATTGTTTGTTTGCTTTGTTTTACAGTATGGCTAATATAGAAATATGTTTTGCATGATTTCACATATATAGCTGATATATTATTTGCCTTCTCAGTGGTTGGGGGAAGGATGGGAGGTAGGGAGAGAAATTGGAATTCAAAATTCAAAAAGAAAAGAACATTAAAATCAATAATAAACATTTTTAAAATAAAAAACTAAAAAAAAGAGTGGTGGCCATAATCAACCAATATAAGGATTATAAGGTGTCTGGTCTATGTATCTACTTTAAGTTTTTATAGTTCAAAATAGTGATCACTCAGAAAGGCATCTCCCTGTTATAAAATGGTTTCTGTGTCACTAAATACCTCCTTTTTTAATAGCCCCCCACCAAAGTCAGGTGTTCATGAAACCAACTAAATCCAGATAGAGGCAAATGATGCCTGTATATGGCTATATTTTTTCAGGGACATTTTCCCTTCTTGCACAGTTTAACTCTGCCCTTTTCCCTAAAGAAATAACATTCATCATTATGAATGTTAGCAAAATGACAGCAGGCCCTAGGGTTGTTTGCTTCGTGTGTGAGAAATGAGTCTATATACAACACTAGGAAAGAACAGAAATCCTATCTCTAGCCAATAAGTTATCTTCCAGTTTCCTAAGCAGGTTTTTAACACAACAGCTGTTGTGATTTTAACTGGGACAGAGAATGTTGTCAGCACCAAAAGATCATTAATTAAATTTTGAATTGAATAGTCAGCCTAGTCCCTGACTAAATTTGTTCCTATAAGCTGATACTTTGGGGGGTGGGGGACCATGAACATATGCTTGCTAAGATCTCAGTAATTTCCTGTGTCTGTATACAAATCATAAGAGATCAGATGATCAAAAGGATATTTATAGATACAAGATCCACTTTTTAAAGGATACATTTTAGAAACGATGTATGATCTTTGAAAGAAATTGCAAAAAAAAAAGATGAATTTGAGTATCACGAGACATATTTAAAATTTTTCATTGGTTTTACTTGGGTTTTGTGTAATTATTCAGGTAGCCCTTAGGCTTCATGGAATACAAGTTCCTTGAGAGCAGGGACTACATAATTTTAGTATTGTGTCCTTGGCACCAACATAATATCTTCAAAAGAGCTGGTAACCAATAAATGCTTACTCGATAAAATTGACTGTAGCCATTGACTGAATTAGTTTTTTTTTTTGATGGATATTAGTGGTTGGGGAGTCCCCTGATAGCAAATTTTTTAAATGGGTCTATATTACTTTAAAAATATCTTCTTATTTTTTTAATTTTGAACTTAAACAACAAAAATACATCATTTTTACACACCACAGCAGAACACAAAAAGCAGATTCTAAATAAAACTTTGAATTTCTATTTTATATCATCTAAATTAGATGTATGCATATATATGCACACAGATATATATATATATATAGATATATATAGATATAGATATAGATATATAGATATATATATATATGTACATGTGTATGAATATATACACAGACACACATATGTAACCCATGCTTGTCTGGGCATGATCAGTTCATCTAACATGGAGGTAACCTGAGGGGCCTTTAAAGTGTGTCAAGATTGCTTAACATGGAGGTGTCTGTATCCCCCTATCTCATGGATGGGTCATAGTCTTCTTTCATTGGCTCTATAAAACTGGAGAGATTAAGCTGTTCCTCTTTTATCTTCTGGGTCCTAGAGGGTAAAGATCACAGTTCAACCCACAGAATAGAAGCCATGAACTGAACAAATGAGCCACTCTCTCTTTTACCCTGGCTCCAAAAAATGGGCCTGGGGGTATTTGTTTCTGTTCTGTATTGTTTTTCCTCCTTAGTTCCAGGTGCTACATAGGACCCTATGGGACCTGGAAATTCAAGGTATGGTGATGATCTTGGAGCCAATTGCAGGTGGGATAGTAGAGTTGGCCAGTACAGCATGAAAGCCCTGAGAAGCCTGAGTGCCTGGGACATGAACAGGGAAGGGGTTGCACTCAAAACTGAGACTATGCTCTCTAGGAACTGAGCTAAGCTAATTGTGCTTCCCATATGTTGGGGGGCCAGGGGAGTAAGCGTGTGTATTTGTGATTATACTTTCTAAAGTAAACATTGCTGTGTAAAAGCCAATATGACTGTGAAATGACTAATGGAAGTGGGGGAAGGAACCATGTGCTACAATTGAGGGAATGTCATCATCAAGGACCGGAGACATTTACAGAGACCCTAGATGCCTCCCAATCTCCCCTACTGGAAAACCCTGAGGGAGGAATAATAAATAATACACTTGCCCTTAATGTAATGAGGGTCCGGAGTGAGGAACCTGCAGCCTCAAGGCCACGTGTGGCCCTGCGGGTCCTCAACTGTGGCCCTTTGACAGAATCCAAACTTCACATTCTAAGAACTACACTTGAGGACCTAGAGGGCCACATATGGCCTTGAGGCCACAGGTTCTCCACCTCTGGGTTAGTGTTTTACACACACACACACAACTTTCCAAACTTTTCTGCTTGTCTATACTTCCTTCTGAATTTTATTTCTGTGCATTGACATTGCTAACATCTCCCCCCTCATATAAAACTGAGAAAAAGAGAAAAAAAAACTCATAACAAAACATAATAAAAAAAAACTCAAGCAAAATCAAATCACACATTATTTATCACTTCTTTTTCAGGAGGTATGTAGAATGCATTTTCATAAGTTCTCTGGAGGAAAGGTTGGTCATTGCCTTGAACAGAATTCTCAAGTCTTTGGAAGGTGATTTTTTTATAATGTTGTTGTCCTAGTATAAATTGATCTTCTGTTTCTACTTACATCACTCTGCATCAGTTCATACTAACAAGGATTCTCTGAAATTGTCTTTTTTTTGGTAGTTTCATTGTGTTAATCTTGGAGTCATAGAGTCCTGAGTTCAAATGTGGCTCAAGAGACCTCCTAGCTGTATGACCCTGGACAGGTCACTTCACATCTATGTTCCTGAGTTTCCTCACAGGATTATTGTGAGGATTAAAAACAGATTATATTTGTAAAGTGCTTTCCAAATTTTAACATGCATATACATGCTAGCTATAATTATTGCTATTCTTATTACTATTACTACTATCTTTTTCACTTATTACTGTGCAGTATTATTCAATTACATTTATACAAGACAATTTATTCATCTCCCCAATTGTCTAAGAGGCAATATAAATCATTTTTTTTTAATTTTAGTTCTTTGCCTTTCTTTCCTTCCTCCCCTTTTAATTGCTCCCCTCCCATGGGGAACAGAAAATTTATTTTTCTTGTGACTATTCTCTTTCTGTTGTTACATTTCCTCCACTCCCCTAATACTCCCCAACTCCTCCTTTCCCTGTGGAGTTTGATATATTTCTACATTAAACTCTTTGTTTGTGTTTGCATTTTTGCATATATTTAGCCCTTTGTCTCTTTCAGATAAGGGTAAACTTTATCTGATGATCACTCTTTCTACCACTTCCTCCATGTTTGTATACCATCCTTATGCAACCCAATTATGAAAAATACTTCATTTCAATCCCTTCTTTCTCATTTCTATATAACTATTCTTCTTTTTATTTTCCCTTCCCTTTCCCCTCTTTAAACCTTAAGGAGAGAACCAACCCACTCTTTTGATCCCTCTTTTTATTTTGTCTTCTAATTTAACTTCCCTAA
The DNA here is from genome assembly GCA_028646595.1 of Phalanger gymnotis. Lineage (NCBI taxonomy): Eukaryota > Metazoa > Chordata > Mammalia > Diprotodontia > Phalangeridae > Phalanger > Phalanger gymnotis. The sequence continues at coordinate 165,205,969 of CM053627.1, forward strand.
AGTGCTTTAAGACATTAAGGCTATAAAGAGACACTTGTTTCTTCTCCCCCTATAAAACGTTAGTTCAACATCTTCAAAGAGCTCTTTCTAATCACTCAAATAAATGTACCTTTTTCTAACTCCCTGGACTCTTATGTTTGTATTTCAAAGTTCTTACTCAGCTCTAGTCTTTTAAATGCTTTAAAGTCATCTTACCCACTACTGTCAACTCTAATGGCCTTTTCTTAATCCTCGACCTTCTGAACTCCTCTGCAATATTTGACACTATCAATCATAACTAGGTGGGGCAGCGGATAATGTAAAGCCTGAAGTCAGTAGACCTGAGTTCAAATCCTACCTCAGATACTTACTAGCTGGGTGACCTTGAGCAAGCCAATTAATTAATAAACATTTATTAAGCACCTACTATGTCCTAGGTACTGTGCTAAGTCACTTAACCTCTTTTTCATTCAGTTTCTTCCTCTGTGAAATGAGGATTATAATACCTATCTCCCAGGGTTGTTGTGAGAATCAAATGAGATAATAGTTGTGAAGTGCCTAGCAGGTAGTAAATGCTATATGAATGTCATCATCATCATCATCATCATCACCATTATTCTCCTTGATACTCTCTTCTCTCTAGGTTTTTGTGACACCACTCTTTATTGATTTTTCCCCTACCTATTTGACTGTTCCTTCCCACTATCTTTTGCTGGGTCTTCGTCCAAATCATGCCTTCTGACACTATAGGTATCCCACAGGGATCTGTCCTTAGCCTTTGTTTTTACTCTCCCCATCTTATTTCGCTTGATGATCTGATCCATACCCATGGATTTAAAGATCGTCTCTCTATGCTGATTATTCTCAATTCTACTCATCTAACCCATTTTCTTCTGACCTGTAGTCACATCTCCAAATACATATTAGTCATTTTGAACTAGATAGCCCATGACATTGTAAGCTCAATATGGTAGGTAAATACTGAATTCATTAAATCGCTGTCCCCGTAATGCTCCAGTCTTCCTAACTTCCCTATTACTCTTGAAGGTATCACCATCCTCATAGTCATCCACGCTCACAATACCATTCCCTACTCTTCACTTTCACCCCCCATATCCAATCTGTTGGAAATGTCTATCAATTTTTTCTTTATAATATCTCTCACATATGTCCCCTTCTCTCCTCTGACACTGCCACTACTCTGGTGCAAACCCTCATCACTTTACACCTAGACTGTTGCCGATAGGTCTCCCTTGCCTTAATTCTGTCACTACTCCAATCTATCCTCTACTCAGCTGTCAAATTGATTCTTCTAAAGTATAGTTCTGACCATGTCACTCTCTTACTCAATAAACTCCAGTGGGTCCCTTTTTCCTCCAGGGTCAAATATGAAATCATTTGTGGACCTTTTAAAGCTCTTTATAATTTTCCATTCTCTCCCAGTCTTCTTTCCCTTTAATTTCCTTTCTCCTGCTATGTAGTCTATAATCCTGTGAAACTTGTCTCCTTACTTTTCTTCAAACAAGATACCCCATCTCCTGATGCAGGGCATTTTTAAAGGCAGTCCCCCATACCTCAAATGTTCTCTCTCTTTGTCTCTACCTCCTGGCTTCTGTGACTTCTTACACATTCTAGCTAAAACCCTATCTTCCACAGGAAACTTTTCCTGATTCCCCCTTAAATCTAGTGCTTTGTTCTGCTAATTATCTTTAATTAATCCTGTATAAATCTTGTTTGTAGATAATAGATTGCATGTTGTCTCCACTATTAGACTGAGGTCCCTGAAAGGATGGATTGTCTACCTGGCACATAGGAGGTGCTTAATGAATATTGATTAATTGATTTTGCCCTTTTTTGTATCCCCAAACTTAGCACATTAGCCTAGTACATTGAAGGTGATTAATACATGCTTATTGACTGACTAACTTGATTGATCACTCATCAGGAAGATAACAGCTATTAAATAATAGTGAAAGGAATTTAACTCTCCTTTTCCAAACAGTGTTCTTTCCACTATACAAGCTTAGGTAGCTTAAGAGGAACTTATAGGAACTATGTGAAAATCTTCCAATTTTCTCCCTTTTTATCCTTTTCTCTTTTAAAAATGTATCAATTAACTTAGGAGAAAGATAATAAACAAAATCTAGGGTAATATCATTTATAATCAACAAATTTGAAGGACAAAATTAAACTGGCAAGATGGGCAACTAATGGTAATTTGCACATTTCAGCTAAATTTAAATTTGCTCAAGGTAACATGAAAACAAAACAGCCCATGAGAGTTACTTGCTAAAATGAACATATTCATATTTCTTTTAGAGCCTTACCTAAGTAGCTTTCATCCCTTACAAATTTATTCTTACTGCTTTAACTCTGCACATATCCTTTCAGGAGTTAAATAGAAGATAGTTTTGTCAGTTTACAAACATGGCCTATAATTACATTTCATTTTTAATCTGTATCTCACAGGCTGTCCAGTGCTTTCCAAAAATGTCAAACATACAAAGAGTCCTAATAGACATTCTGATATCTCTGCTTATTTTCCCTTTACTTTCTCACTGGGAACCCATCTGGAAATGGTTCATGGCACTCTCAAAGCTTTCCTCTAGTCTCAAGCCTGTTATTTCTTTTCAAATAAATATCACCAAAATCCACTATCTCCTTCTGTCACCCTTTTGTCCCTCCTTTGCCAGCTTTGGTTGCTCATTATCTCCCTCGATTGAAGTGCTAACAGAGTGGTAACAAGATTAGTGTTGTTTGATGAGGGTACAAGGTAGACAAGGCATCATTTCCCTTGTCAGTGGAAAATAATTTTAAACAAAGTGGATAATATGTTCATATTGATAAAACAGAAAGTGAAGTCCAGTAGACATTATTCATGAGTTTCTTTCTACATTTTATTCTACATTAAGTAAGCATGTAAATTTTATTACAAAATTGTTTTTCTTAAGTGTCATTTTGTATAGTATAAGCAATGTGACACAAATTAACAAAAAAGTAAAAGAAGTAACTGTACATATAATTTCATGTATCTACTTATTTATTGAATCACTTTGACATCTAAAAGAGAAACAATATCTAAAAATCAGATTAACCACGTTATGCAAAAGTAATTTTGCCAACAAGGTTTTCTTCTCTTTCCTTCTGATGAATATTTCTGCATAAAACGTTTGTACCATGACCTATAATAAAAAAGTAATTTTGCCTAATCTCTAAAATCTATTCAAATCAACCTAGTTATTATGTACCTGCTCTGCACAAGGCACTGTCCTAGGTGCTGAAAACAAAAAGAAAGAACACAGACTCATGTGTTAAGGAATTAATTCAGGGGATAGTAGCCCGATAAGAAATACATGGAAATAACTATGATACAAAGAACAGCATAAAATCAAAGGTAAGATCTACAAAAATTGCTATGATAAGTTTGATTAATGGGAAATCACTTTCATCTAGGGATGAAAATGCTTTCTGAGGAGGTGTTTTATCTCAAGAAAGGCCTTACACTCATTGTAGAAGGAATCAACAGATGTAGTTTGAGAAAGCATGCACAGAAACTTAGGAGCAGGGAGGATGAGAAGAAGGCATAGGAAGTAGTATAGTTTGGCTAAAAGGTAGAGTATGTGAAGGTGGAAAATATAAGATAACAAGTACAATGTAGCTTGGAATCAGATTGTGGGAAGCTTTTAATGCCAGGATCAACTGTTTATATTTTATTCAGTAGGAATGGAGAAGCACTGACAGATTTTGAGTACAAAAGTGAGATGATCAAAGAAGCACATTAAAAAATTTTCTTGGGTGGTGTTCAGAAGGGTGGATTTTGTAGAGGAAATAGACTAGCTCCAGGAAAACCAGACAAGAAACTATTTTAATTATCTAGAACAGAAGACATTAGTCTCTGAACTAGATAGATTGCAATGGGAATAGAAAGTAGGGAATAGATGTGAGTAGGGGACTGCTGGTAAATATTTAATAGGTGGTTCTCTAGAAAATGTATCTACAACACACTTTTAAGTTTAGTCTGCATTATTAAAATTTTCTCTATCACTTTCTCAGGTTTAGACAATTAACAACATGTTAAATCAATCCTTGATTTGTAGTGTTTGCCCAGTTCTAAAGTATAAAGGCTTATACTGAAAACTTCTGGCTCCAGAACCTCCCTGGATGTGAGAGACGTTGCAGAGGTACATACAACAAAATGAGAGATAGGGAGAGAGAGAGAGGGAGGAAGGGAGAGGGGAAAGAGAAAGAGACAGAGAGTTAAAGAGGTTTCTGAAATTATATGCCTATGTGAATAGGAGAATGGTCATCCCCATGCCATCCACACTTTGGCAGGTTTCCCTCATTTTTACAGTTGCTTCTCTTGGAACTATAATCAAATAGATACTTCCTTCAAAACTATAAAGGCAATTTCAATCAATTCACATTAAAACCACAAACACTCCTCCATGGCCACTATTACCTTATATCGGTTGTTACCTTAGGTGACACCTTTGTTTAAGGGATAGAAAATAGGTGAGAAACTGCTAATAAAATTTAGCAGCCAGGTAGAAAAAATAACCATGGCAAGCATTTTTCAAAGTCCGGCCTTGAACTTGAGACTTGCTGACTCCAAGACCAACCTTCTGTTTACTACACCATTTTGCCTCTCTTCTTATAGCTAGTTGAGACACTCTGACATGATAAAGAAGACAATGTGATAAAGTCTGACTCATTTTTTGAGAACAGTGTTTTAAATTGTTTTGCAGTAGCAGAGAGATGCCCTTTATGAGAGGTGAAAAACAATGACTCCTCACTTTGGAAAAAGAAGACAAAGATTTAAACATGCAAGAGATATTAGGGGTCATCTAGTCCAATCTCCCATTTTACTAAAAAGGAAATAAGGCAAAGAGAGGCTAAGTGTCTTACCCTAGTTGTCACATGTACATTGGAGTCCAGATGTACTAACACCAAACCCAACTCTTTTTGCCCCTCCCCCCACTTACCAAAGCCCCACATGAAACCACACTGCAAGAATCACAAACTGGAGGGTCATATTGTGGATGTAAATGACAGGCTACACAAGAGAGATCATAACACCTTGGAAAAACTGAAAATTTATGGGACCCTTGAAGTATCTCTGAAAATAACCCCTGAAGCTTGAGACAGTGTGCCTTCCACCCTGGAAGCAGAACACCACATTAGAAAAGAGTTAAAGGTCAAAAAATAGGCTGTGAAAATGAGCAAACAACAAAAAAATTCTAAGCTAGAAAGTTATTATGGTGAAAAGGAAAATCAAAACACACACTCAGAAGACAACAAAGCCAAAACTCCTACATCCAAAGCCTCAAAGAAAAACATGAACTTGTCTCAGGTGGTGGAAGAACTCAAAAATAATTTCTAAAATCTACTAGGAGACATAGAGGAAAAATTGGGAAGAGAAGTGAGAGTGATGCAAGAAAATCATGAAAAAACAGCTTGGTAAAGGAGGCACGAGAAAAATATTGAAGAAAATAACACCTTAAAAACAGAAGTGGCCAAATGGTAAAAGAGAGAGAAAAATTCAATGAGGAGAAGAATGCCTTACAAAGCAGAGCTGGCCAAATGTAAAATGATACACAAAAGTTCACTGAAGGGAAGAATTCCTTAAAAAGAATTGGCCCTGTGGGGAAAGAGGTACAAAAATTGATGGAAGAAAAGAACTGCTTAAAAAGCACAATTAGCCAAATTGGAAAGAAAGAGAAAAAACAAGGTACAAAAGCTCACTGAATAAAATAATTCCTTGAAAATTAGAATTCATCAAGTGGAATCTAATAACTCTCTAAGACATAAAAAACAATAAGATAAAACCAAAAGAATGAAAAAAATAGAAGACAATGTGAAATATCTCACTGAAAAAGCAACTGACCTGGAAATAGATCCAGGAGAGATAATTTAAAAATTATTGGGCTACCTAAAAGCCATGATCAAAAAAAAGAACCTAGACATCATCTTTCAAGAAATTATCAAGGAAAATTGCCCTGATATTCTGGAACCAGAGGATAAAGTAGAAACTGAAGAAAACAGATCACCTCCTGCAAAGAGATCCAAAAATGAAAACTCCCAGGAATAGTATAGCCAAATTCTAGATCTCCCAGCTCAAGGAGAAAATATTGCAAGCAGAAAGAAAGAAACAATTCAAATATCAGGGAGCCACAGTTAGGATAACACAAGATTTAGGAGATTCTACATTAAAGGATCAGAGGGTTTAGAATATGATATTCCAGAGGACAAAGGAGCCAGTATTAGAACCAAGAATCACCCACACAGCAAAACTGAGTATAATATTTCAGGGCAAAAATGGATATTCAATCAAATAAAGGACATTCAAGCAGTCTTGATGAAAAGACCAGAGCTAAATAGAAAATGTGATTTTCAAATACAAGCCTCAAGAGTAGCATAAAAAGGAAAATGGGAAAGAAAAATCATAAGGGACTTAATAAGGTTAAATTGTTTACATTCCTACATGGGAAGATGATACTTGTAATTCAAAATAATTTTCTCATTATTAGGGCATTTAGAAGGAGTATGTGTAGACAGAAGGCACAAGTGTGAGTTGAATATGATGGGATGATATTTAGAAAAATAAAATTAAAATATGAGAAAGAGGAATGCATTAGGATAAAGGGAAAGAAAGAGGTCAAATGTAGTAAATTATGTCATCTAAAAGAGGCAAGAAGAAGCTTTTACAGTGGTGGGGAAGATTGGAGAGGTGGCAGGCAATGCTTGACCTTATTCTCACTTGAATTGATTCAAAGAGGCAATAACATATACATTCAATTGGGTATAAAAATCTATCTTACACTAGAGAAAAGTGGGAGGGGAAGGGGATGAGAGGAGAGAGGGATGATAGAAGGGAAAGCAGATCAGGGGAGGTGGTAATTGGGAACAAAACAGTTTTGAGGAGGAAAAGGGTGAAAGGAGAGATAATATAATAAACAGGGAATAGAATGGAGGGAAATACAGTTAGTAATCATAACTGTAGAAAAAAGTGTGAATCAAGTTTCTCTGAAAAAGGCCTTATATTCCATATTTAAAGAGAACTGAGTCAAATTTATGAAAATAAAAGCTATTCTACAGTTGGTAAATTATCAAAGGTTATGAAAAATCAGTTTTCAGATAAAATAACCAAAGTTGTTTATAGCCACATGAAAAAATTCTCTAAATCACTCTTGATCAGAGAAATGCAAATTAAAACAATTCTGAAAAATAATTTAAAACCTCACATCTACTGGATTGGCTGATAGGTTACCAAAGTGAAACAACAAATGATGGAGGGGATGTGGGAAAATTGAGACACTAATGCATTGTTGGTAGAGTTGTGAACTGATTCCACCACTATGTAGAGCAATTTGGAAGTATAAGCAAAGGATTATAAAACCATGCATAGCCTTTGATCCAGCAATACTACTACTAGGTCTGTATCCCAAAAGAAATAAAAAAGAAAAAGGCCTAT